>VCII01000051.1:600000-1071491 GCA_006030095.1 Triplophysa siluroides | reverse complement strand
AAAGTGTGTCCACCAACTTAATAGTGTGGCCTAGTCTCATAAACTGCAGGTGGACATTTGCCCCGTTTTTCACTAAGTCATACAGGAAGTGTCCACCTGCAGTTTATATGAATGGACCACGTGTAGTGAGTTCGTGGAACTTCATTTTTTAAGCATAAATAAGCATTCTGTGAGTTGCTGCTAACATATGTATGTCTATTAAAGTGTACTAAGGGAATAAGGTGTTTCTTTAATCATATATATGAATACATTGGACAAAAAAGTAATTATCAAGAAAAACTACAAAGGACTACAAACATGGCACCCAGGAAGTGTCCACCTGCAGTTTATATGAATGGACCACATGTAGTGAGTTCGTGGAACTTCATTTTTTAAGCAAATATGCATTCTGTGAGTTGCTGCTTACATATGTATGTCTATTAAAGTGTACCAACAGACTAACAGGGTCCATAATGCATATAGATGATTCTAAAGTGTGTCCACCAACCTAATATGTGTGGCCCATTAAAATAAACTGCAGGTGGACATTTGCCCCGTTTTTCACTAAGTCATACAGGAAGTGTCCACCTGCAGTTTATATGGACCACGTGTAGTGAGTTGGTGGAAATTCATTTTTTAAGCATAAATATGCATTCTGTGAGTTGCTGCTAATATATGTATGTCTATTAAAGTGTACCAACAGACTAACAGGGTCCATAATGCATATAGATGATTCTAAAGTGTGTCCACCAACCTAATATGTGTGGACTACTACTGTAATCTGCAGGTGCAAAGGACCGCATGCAGTTTATATGAATGGACCACATGTAGTGAGTTCGTGGAACTTCATTTTTTAAGCATAAATATGCATTCTGTGAGTTGCTGCTTACATATGTATGTCTATTAAAGTGTACCAACAGACTAACAGGGTCCATAATGCATATAGATGATTCTAAAGTGTGTCCACCAACTTAATAGTGTGGCCTATTCTCATAAACTGCAGGTGGACATTCGCCCCGTTTTTCACTAAGTCATACAGGAAGTGTCCACCTGCAGTTTATATGAATGGACCACGTGTAGTGAGTTCGTGGAACTTCATTTTTTAAGCATAAATATGCATTCTGTGAGTTGCTGCTAACATATGTATGTCTAATAAAGTGTACTAAGGGAATAAGGTGGTTCTTTAATCGTATATATGAATACATTGGGCAAAAAAGTAAACAAGAAACACTTGGGGAAACTAATTAACAAGAAAAACTACAAAGGACTACAAATATGGCACCCAGGAAGTGTCCACCTGCAGTTTATATGAATGGACCACATGTAGTGAGTTCGTGGAACTTCATTTTTTAAGCATAAATATGCATTCTGTGAGTTGCTGCTTACATATGTATGTCTATTAAAGTGTACCAACGGACTAACAGGGTCCATAATGCATATAGATTATTCTAAAGTGTGTCCACCAACTTAATAGTGTGGCCCATTAAAATAAACTGCAGGTGGACATTTGCCCCGTTTTTCACTAAGTCATACAGGAAGTGTCCACCTGCAGTTTATATGGACCACGTGTAGTGAGTTGGTGGAAATTCATTTTTTAAGCATAAATATGCATTCTGTGAGTTGCTGCTAATATATGTATGTCTATTAAAGTGTACCAACAGACTAACAGGGTCCATAATGCATATAGATGATTCTAAAGTGTGTCCACCAACCTAATATGTGTGGACTACTACTGTAATCTGCAGGTGGAAAGGACCGCATGCAGTTTATATGAATGGACCACATGTAGTGAGTTCGTGGAACTTCATTTTTTAAGCATAAATATGCATTCTGTGAGTTGCTGCTTACATATGTATGTCTATTAAAGTGTACCAACAGACTAACAGGGTCCATAATGCATATAGATGATTCTAAAGTGTGTCCACCAACTTAATAGTGTGGCCTAGTCTCATAAACTGCAGGTGGACATTTGCCCCGTTTTTCACTAAGTCATACAGGAAGTGTCCACCTGCAGTTTATATGAATGGACCACATGTAGTGAGTTCGTGGAAATTATTTTTTAAGCATAAATAAGCATTCTGTGAGTTGCTGCTAACATATGTATGTCTATTAAAGTGTACTAAGGGAATAAGGTGTTTCTTTAATCATATATATGAATAAATTGGACAAAAAAGTAATTATCAAGAAAAACTACAAAGGACTACAAACATGGCACCCAGGAAGTGTCCACCTGCAGTTTATATGAATGGACCACGTGTAGTGAGTTCGTGGAACTTCATTTTTTAAGCATAAATATGCATTCTGTGAGTTGCTGCTTACATATGTATGTCTATTAAAGTGTACCAACAGACTAACAGGGTCCATAATTCATATAGATGATTCTAAAGTGTGTCCACCAACTTAATATGTGTGGCCATTAAAAATAAACTGCAGGTGGACATTTCTCCGTTTTTCACTAAGTCATACAGGAAGTGTCCACCTGCAGTTTATATGAATGGACCACGTGTAGTGAGTTCGTGGAACTTCATTTTTTAAGCATAAATATGCATTCTGTGAGTTGCTGCTTACATATGTATGTCTATTAAAGTGTACCAACAGACTAACAGGGTCCATAATGCATATAGATGATTCTAAAGTGTGTCCACCAACTTAATATGTGTTGCCTATTCTCATAAACTGCAGGTGGACATTTGCCCCGTTTTTCACTAAGTCATACAGGAAGTGTCCACCTGCAGCTTATTTGAATGGACCACGTGTAGTGAGTTCGTGGAACTTCATTTTTTAAGCATAAATATGCATTCTGTGAGTTGCTGCTAATATATGTATGTCTATTAAAGTGTACCAACAGACTAACAGGGTCCATAATGCATATAGATGATTCTAAAGTGTGTCCACCAACCTAATATGTGTGGCCATTAAAAATAAACTGCAGGTGGACATTTCTCCGTTTTTCACTAAGTCATACAGGAAGTGTCCACCTGCAGCTTATTTGAATGGACCACGTGTAGTGAGTTCGTGGAACTTCATTTTTTAAGCATAAATATGCATTCTGTGAGTTGCTGCTTACATATGTATGTCTATTAAAGTGTACCAACAGACTAACAGGGTCCATAATGCATATAGATGATTCTAAAGTGTGTCCACCAACTTAATATGTGTTGCCTATTCTCATAAACTGCAGGTGGACATTTGCCCCGTTTTTCACTAAGTCATACAGGAAGTGTCCACCTGCAGCTTATTTGAATGGACCACGTGTAGTGAGTTCGTGGAACTTCATTTTTTAAGCATAAATATGCATTCTGTGAGTTGCTGCTAACATATGTATGTCTATTAAAGTGTACCAACAGACTAACAGGGTCCATAATGCATATAGATGATTCCAAAGTGTGTCCACCAACTCAATACGTGTGGCCCTTTAAAATAAACTGCAGGTGGACATTTCTCCGTTTAGAAAAATGCATTTTTTAAGCAAAATAAAGCACTCTGTGAGTTGCTGCTAACATATGCATGTCTACTTAAGTGTACCAACAGACTAACAGGGTCTTCATTGCATATAGATTATTCTAAAGTGTGTCCACCAACTGAATACTGTGGCCCATTACTATAAACTGCAGGTGGACATGTCCAAATTTAGTTTGTAAGTGGTCAAATAGTGCCCCCGTGGTACGGGGGGGGGGCGGGGGTCGACCCCCGTGGTCACCTGACCACTTTAGCAAAAGTAGTTGGTCAGTGGTCAAATAGTGCCCCGTGGTACGGGGGGGGGGCGGGGGTCGACCCCCGTGGTCACCTGACCACTTTGGCAAAAGTAGTTGGTAAGTGGTCAAATAGTGCTTCCGTGGTACGGGGGGGGGCGGGGGTCGACCCCCGTGGTCACCTGACCACTTTGGCAAAAGTAGTTGGTCAGTGGACAAATAGTGCTTTGGTGGTACAGGGGGCGTGTCGGGGGGCGTCGCCCGCCAAAAGAGGGACCAATCGGCGAGAGGAAACGGGGTCCCGGGACCACCTGCCAAAGATAGTCTGGTAGTGGGATGAATATCACGTTCGCGGACATCCGGGGGAAGCGCCGACGGCCCACCCCTGGACTACGCCAATGGGACGAGCCCCATTGGCTTTAGTTGGGCCGCGGACGGGCTTGGCGCCACACTGTGGTCGACCGCCGAAGCGCGGCTGGGGGGCTGTTCGCTTGGCGCGTCTCCCGTCCGGACCCCCTCGGGTGGGGGGGCGCGCTTTCGCCCCAGGTCCGCTCGGGGCGGCCCCTTCGGTTGACCCCGGCGTCGGACCCCCGAAAAATCCGGGGTCTTCCCCGCGCGGCGTCCGCGAGCCCGTTTCCGCGAGCCTGTTAGCCCGATGGCGACGTGGACTGCTCGCGAAATTGAGGGGGCTACCTAGAGTAAGTGGGCACCAGGCCCTGAAAAGGGCCCGGCTTTGATGACGAGGCAGGAGCCGTCCCGTACCGACCAATCAGAGCCGTGGGCTGTGAAGGTCGGGCCCGATGTTGTTCTCCTTGGGGTCTTCCCGTCAGTGTTCCTTCTTGCGAGAAGGTTGCTGACGGGGTGGAGGTTTCCCCCTCGACCTCCGCTTCCGGGTTGCCGCCTGTGGGGGCACAGAAACCGGAGTCCTGGGTTGCCGGGAAGCAGACGTCACGCGGGATCTCGGAGGCCTCTAGGCGGCCGAGTCGCGGCGTGAAAAAATGTGGCTAATTGCCACTGTCTGCTTCACCGTCAAAAACTGCTGAGCGCAGTCCTCGACGGTGTTACCAACAACCCACCCTGCGAGATGGGTGCATCAAGAAAGCGGACTTCCTTGGTGTCACTCTTCCTGCGCAAGGTAAAGCCAGGGGTGTCTCTCCTGGACCACTACCGTGGACATCGTCTGACCCAGGGCCCGTGTCACCGCCTTGGTCGCCCATAGAGCGCTGTCAGTGGCGGCATGGAGATCCTGCATTATACCCGGGTCGGCCTTACCCTCGTGGAGCTCTCTCAACGCCTTGGCCTGGCGGACCTGCAGGATGGCCATGGCATAGAGAGAGGAGGCAGCCTGGCCCGCGGCATCGCAAGCTTTCGACACCAGTGATGCCGAAGTCTTACGCGCTTTGGACGGTAGGCGTGGCCAATTCCCCCCAGGTGGTAGCCGTCCGCGGCACAGGTGCACCGCAGGCGGACGTTCCACCCGGGGGATCTCGACGTAGCCTTGGCTGCCCCACCATCGAGGGAAGTAAGGGAGCCGGAGCTGGTTTCACTGGAACGGTCCGTGAGTGGAGCGCTCCAAGTTTTACACAGCTCCTCATGCACCTCCGGGAAAAACATGGCACCCGGGGTGGGCGCGGTGACCTCAGGAACCACATATCCCCGCGTTAGCAAGGATGACATCACTTCTGCTTCCTCTAGAACTCGACCGCTGGGGGTGGAGCTCGGATTCGTCAGAGTCGGATGCCAGTCTCCCTCCGATGCTGCGAGCGACATCTCATCTACGTCACACATCGTTTCCGAGTGTGTGCCTGAGGATCCGGACGGTATGCCACCGCCGGTTGGTGAACGTTCAGAAGAGCGAATCGGGGTGCGATCGGCCCGTGAGCACTTGGCTGGCGGGTTTACGTTCGCAGAGTTCCCCATATCACTAACGCTGCTAACGTGGGTGGTCATCGGGGCTGTAGCCACAGATGTCACGCCCGGGTAGCAGACGAAATGGTGGCTAGTTCCCGTAGGAAGACAGCCAACCGTGACCGCAACTTCTGAATGACAATCTACCCGCAGTACGGGCAGATGTGTCAACGAACGCTGCTTCAGCGTGCTGGACGGCCAGACACCTAATGCAGCGATCGTGTCCATCCCCCTCCTCGATGAGGGTGCCGCACCCAAGAGAACAGCGGGACATGCCGCGCTGGAAATTGCTCAGTCCTGAAAAGGACCTTTTAGAAAAAATCTGTAACACCTCCGGAACCGCCGAGACGCCCAGGGGAAGGTCGCTGCAGGTAGGGACGATCCGCTGCTCTACGTCGTAGATCCGGCAATGTAGAAGAAGAAGAATTCATTGAATTCGTTCTGTTCGTAGTCATGAGCGAAGGCTCTGAAGAACAAAAGGTAAATGAATGCTGCACGCCGGCTTCCTTTTATACCGGACATCCGGGGGCAGAGACCGGCATGCAAATTTCATTCGCCAAATTTCATTGGCCTTTTCTATAGTAGTCAGAGTTGGTTGGTTCTCAAGGGCGAACCCCATCTGTCGTTCTCGACACAACGTCGAGAGACCGACAGAAAGGGAACCCGTCGTTCAAAAGAGATGTGCTACTCCACAGACCCATACAGATGACGTTGGGCCTATTTTAGGGTGAACATTTTATAATTCTATCTGACTCAATAAAGATATAATGTCCATAACTTGTTATGTGGTGTAACTTTTATGTTACGTGAGGGTAAGTTGATCATTGTAGTCAGTTTAAGAGTATTTAATAAACACAAACGTACCTTTAAACTTGTCAATGAGTTTTTCCCTCACAAAAGCATCCATTTGATTTACTGACTAGTGATAAAAATGACATTATGAATTACACCACTAAATACATTAAGAAACCACACGTGCAGTAAATCAACTCATTAAATACAGGCTACCACACTCGTCTTTCTTTATCATAGGCACAAACTTTGAAATGTTTGGTTTAAAACAGAGGGAGCAATATAATTGACTAGCCGCTTAATGTCCAGAGTGGACATTCCTGAACCGTGAATGCTTGACCGCGCTCGCGGGGCACTCGCCGGTTTGACTCAAATTTTGTTAAATTCTTACTAAAGTTCATAAACTTAGCTTACATGTGATGGGGTTAACTAAAATTTTATTAATTCGCATTGTCGCGTATCTCTTCACATGACTATACGAGTCAATTTATGTAATGGTGACCTGAGGTAACAGTTGCTGGTCGTCTAAATTACATCACTAATGTTAGTTAAGACACTGTTGCCTTGCAAAATGTTACAATTCTGCTAATTTCATTAAATATTCACTTAAAACGCAAAAAACGTACCTTTAAATTGCTCCAACCAGTGACTTTGCCCCTTTGTTCTTTATAAAAATTAAAGTTGTGAAGTACACTCAACGTCTTCAGGGCGGTAAGCGCGCGAGACTCTTCAAATAACCCAGCGGTGGGCAGAAACAATCCAGCACATTAACCCAGCGGGTTTAACCCAACACCCTGAAAACTAAAACTACCCCAAAAAGTGTTTAACATGTGGAAAAATAACCCAACAAAACAACCAAACGGACTCAGCGGTATGGGTTAAAAAATAACCCAGCCATTTTTAGAGTGTATGTTTGTTTGTTCACTGCATTTCAGTGATGGATGTTATATAAACGGTGGATATATATATTTGAAGGGTGCGATACTATTCTGTAAGATTCATATGAGATATGCAGAAACTGTCTAAGTTAGGGCCGCTTTAACTACAATTTTAGACAACTGAATAATACTCACACATGGTCATCAATGCTTGCCATTATGGCACTGCAAATATCTTCATCATCTTCCTCATCCTCAGACACTGCCCGAATGAGAGAAATGTAGGTATCAAAATCACCCTCCCAGGAAGCAGATCTGGAGAACTGCTCACTGTCCCAGCAATCTGCTGCTGAGTGAGGTCCTGTGCAAGGCCGGCCGCTGGTGGAGGGCTGCGCACCGAAGGAGCTGATGGAGGCCTGAGCTCTTATGGGGGACTGCAAAGAGATGCTTTCAATTTAAAAACTGAGAAGAGAAACACATTAGAAAAGGCTTCAGTGCTTGAGAAGTATTAAAACAAGTCACGGATGGCACTTACAGAGTCTTGTGTTGCGGACTGGTCATTCAAGTCAATGGTCACATTCTCTCCATTTTCAGAAACGGAATCTAATAACTGGCAGACCCTATCGTCACCAGGCATGTCAGCCTCAAAACAGCTGTCATCGGAGTTGTCTGCTTCAGCCTTAGAAAATATTACAGCAAAGATGTAATATCTTGTTAAGAGCAATAATTGCATAATATTTCTGTGACTTCACAAAAGTTTCACAACTGTTAATATAAAAGTTTCCTTCTAAACAACAGTCTTGCCTAAAATAACCCTACATGTAAAAAAAAAACATTCATGAAAAATAAAGATATAAAAGATTATTATAAATCATTCAACAAACACAACAGTCTTACCAATAGTAATGGTCTTGAGGGTCTCACATATAAGGCCTTTAATTTGAACACTTTTAAAATCAAGCTGCCATCTAGTTCACTTAACTTCGGTGTCATGAGCTTGTTGCCTCATCCCATAAGTATTTCTAAACTGCACAAAATAAAAACAGCAGTACAAATACACCATGTAATAATACACCAGGCAGAACATTTACATTACGATAAATGTAACTTGTTTGAATAAAAAATAACCTTTACCTTACATCAGATGGCACTCTTTCTTTGAAGCCTTGTTTTATTTTATCGAGTACGGTTGTACCGTCCCAAGCCTTATCAAATTCAAAGGCATTTAATATGTGTCCAATTTCATGTAAGTGTTGTTCCCTTTCTGTCGGTCTCTCGACGTTGTGTCGAGAACGACAGATGGGGTTCGCCCTTGAGAACCAATCAACTCTGACTATTATAGAAAAGGCCAATGAAATTTGGCGAATTAAATTTGCATGCCGGTCTCCGCCCCCGGATGTCCGGTATAAAAGGAAGCCGGCGTGCAGCATTCACTTACCGTTTGTTCTTCAGAGCCTTCGCTCATGACTACGAACAAAAGTAATTCAACGAATTCTTCTTCTACATTGCCGGATCTACGACGTAGAGCAGCGGATTGTCCCTTCCTGCAGCGACCTCCCCTGGGTGTCTCCGCGGTTCCGGAGGTGGTAGAGATTTTTTCTAAAAGGTTCTTTTCAGGACTGAGCAATTTCCAGCGCGGCATGTCCCGCTGTTCTCTTGGGTGCGGCACCCTCATCGAGGAGGGGGATGGACACGATCGCTGCAATAGGTTTCTGGGCGTCCAGCACACTGAAGCAGCGTTCGTTGACACATCTGCCCACACTGCGGGCAGATTGTCAGTCAGAAGTTGCGGTCACGGGTGGCTGTCTTCCTACGGGAACCAGCCACCATTTCGTCTGCTACCCGGGCTGTGACATCTGTGGCTACGGCCCCGATGACCACCCACGTAGCAGCGTTAGTGATATGGGGAACTCTGCGAACGTAAACCCGCCAGCCAAGTGCTCACGGGCCGATCGCACCCCGATTCTGAACGTTCCCCAACCGGCGGTGGCATACCGTTCGGATCCTCAGGCACGCACTCGGAAACGATGTGTGACGTAGATGAGATGTCGTTCGCAGCATCGGAGGGAGACTGGCATCTGACTCTGACGAATCCGAGCCCCCCCCCCAGGGGGGTCGAGCTCAGGAGGAAGCAGAAGTGATGTCAGCCATGCTAATTCGGGGATACGTGGTTCCTGGGGGCGGAGCGCGGTGCAAACCGCGCCCACCCCGGGTGCCATTTGTTTCCCGGAGGTGCATGAGGAGCTGTGTAAAACTTGGAGCGCTCCACTCACGGCCCGCTCCGGTCAAACCAGCTCCGGCTCCCTCACTTCCCTCGAGGATGGGGCAGCCAAAGGCTACGTCGAGTGCAGCTGTCCCGCCAGGCAGGTAAGTAGGCAGAGCCAACCTTCCCTCGGGGGGCCCCCCCCGCGACATGGTTAGCTCCGCCAGCCATCGAACTACCCTCCATGGGAATGGTGAAGCAGACCGTCCCTTTGGTCCCCCTGTCACAGTCCCTGGGAGCTCGAGAGCTGCCCACACTGTCTCGGTGGCTAATGCAGGCGGTCAGTCTTGGTTACTCGATCCAGTTCGCCAGAGACTCTCCCAAGTTTTGGGGCATCATCTCTCCCTCTGTCTGAGGCAGGGACGCCTACATACTTCGGGTAGAGGTCACCACCCTTCTGGCAAACTGGCATCGAGTTCGTCCCTCAAACCAAGATGTTCAGTGGGTTACAACCCGCACTTCATCGTTCCCAAGAAAGACGGCGGGTTGCGCCCCGGAGGTCTGCGTACCCTGAACTAAGCACCTTCACTAGCTGCTGCTCAGGATGCTCACGCAGAGGCGCGTCCTGACATCTATCAGGTGTCAGGATTGGTTCGTGGCAACCGACCTGAACTCCCTTTCGATCTGTCCCTGTCTCCACGGTCTTCACGAAGATCGTGGAAGCCGCCCTTTCTCCTTGAGGGGAGGAAGGTGTGCGGGTACTTAACTATCTCAACGACTGGCCTATCTTGGCACACTCGTGAGATCTGTTATGTATACAAAGGGACCTGGTGCTCCGGCACCTAGATCGATTGGGACTCCAGGTCAACCGAGGAAAGGACAAGCTCTCCCCAGGGCAGAGCATCCTCTTTCTCGGTAGGGAACTCAACTCTGTCACCATGTCGGCGCAACTGTCCGCAGTACGCGCCCAGCCGGTGTTGAACTGCCTGGAACATTTCAGGCAGACAGCGGTCCCCCTGAAACAATTCAGAGGCTCCTGGGACACATGCCGTCCTCGTCGGGTAACACCCCTCGGGTTGATGCACATGAGACCGCTCCAACACTGGCTTCAGAGTCGAGTTCCGAGGAGAGCGTGGCACACCGGCAAGCAGGCGCATGGTGATGACGCCCTGCGGCCGACGCACCAAAACCCCTGGTCTTCCATGACTTTTCGACGGACTAAGGTCCCTCGGGGCAGGTTACGAGGCAAGTCGTGGTGACGACGGACGCCTCCATGCAGGGGTGCGGTGCAGTGTGTAACGGGCACGCAAGCGGGGCGTTGGGCGAACCCCCACCTGCGCTGGCATATCAATTGCCAAGAGTTGTGGGCGGTGCTACTTGCACTGAGCAGGCTGTGGCCTCTCGTGCGGGACAAGCACGTGCTGGTCCGAGGACAGCACTACAGCTGTAGCGTACATCAGATCTTAGGGTGGCGTTCGCTCACAGCAGCTAACACAACTTGCTCGACGCCTCCTCCGGTTGAGTCAACAGGTGACCCGTTCCCTGTGGGCCACACTCACCCCGGGCAAACTGAACTAGACAGCCGACGCGCTCTCTTGTCAGTTTATGCCTCGTAGAGAGTGGCGACTCCATCCCCGCGCAGGCCGCTTGGTACTCCCTATCCGAGGCCCTCGGCACGGATATCCTTGCGCACAGCTGACCGCGGGACGGGCGGAAGCACACCTCCCCCCCCCCAGGAGCCTCCTTGCACATACACTGTGCAAGGCCAGGGAAGAGGAGCACCAAGTGTTATTGGTTAAACCGCACTGGTCTAACCGCACTTGGCTTCAGAGCTGATGCTCTGGACAGCGACTCCCCCTGACAGAGGACCTGCTCTCTCAGGGGAAGGACACGTTCTGGCATCCCAGATCAGACCTATGGAACACCATGTCTGGTCTCTAGACGGGACGAGAAGATCCTGAGATGGCTACTCCCCCTCTACGGCAGAGACCATCACCCAGGCTAGGGCCCCATCTATTAGGCGGTTACACGCCTCTAGACGGCGCCTCTTCTTGTCCTGGTGTCTCTCTCAACGAGAAAGACCCACTGAGGTGCTCGATCAGGATTGTGTTGTCCTTCTTATGAGACTGGAGACTAACATCTCCCCTCCACACTGAATGTGTATGTAGTCGCTATCGCCACTCATCACGACTCAGTTGATGGAAAGTTTCTAGGATGACACGACCTGGTCACCAGGCTCCTAAGGGGCGCGAGAGGGCGGCACCCGCCTCATCTCCGCCCCATACCCTCTTGGGACCCTAAGGTGGTCCTGGGGGGGCCTCTGGGCCCCCCAAGAGACCCTCGGAGGTTCCGATCTTCCTCACCCGAGTAAGATGGCCCTCCTGATGGCGCTCGCTTCTTTCAAGAGGGTAGGGGACCTCCGAGCATCCTCCGTTTCCCCGGATTGCCTTGAATTCGGCCCTGGTAACTCTCACGTTATCTTGAGACCCAGGCCCGGATGCGTGCCCAAAAAGTTCCCACTACTCCCTTCCGGGGGGCAAAGTGGTGAACTTGCAGGCGCTCCCCATCGGGGAGGAAGACCCAACCCCATCCGTGTTGTGTCCTGGACCGCACGCAGGGCTTCAGTAGCTCTGACAGCTCCTTGTCTGTATTGGAGGACAGCAGAGGGGAAGGCTGTCTCCAAGCAGAGGCTGGCGCACTGAGTCGTGGATGCCGTTACGACGGCATTCCAATCTCAGAATCTCCCATGCCCACTGAGGGTTTACTCCACGTGGGGTATAGCCACCTCCTGGGCACTGGCAGAAGCGCCTCTCTAGCAGACATCTGTAGAACTGCGGGTTGGGCTACGCCCAAACACCTTCACAAGGGTTAAACAACCTTCGCGTAAACCCGGTGTCAGCCCACGTCCTGCGTGGCAACATGTAGGACTGGCATCCGGCGGGGCGTATGCCTGCGAAAGCATCACCCCACCCTCTAGGAGGTTGGGTTAGTGTGCTATCTACCTTTCTCCTTACCCTACTCTGGTTAAGGACAGGTACCCTATCCGCTTCCCTTCTTACCCAACCACTTGGTTAAGAATAGGCATTCCATCCATCACTAAGCAAGCACCACCTGGGGGTTGGCTGGGCAGAGCAGCCTTCCCCCTTAGGCCGGGATAACATGTGAGCCATCCCCTGGCTCTAACCGGACCTAGTGCTACCGGATGCCTGTAACACCCCCCCTCGCAGACTAAAGCGTGTCATACTTTGTATGTATGTGCGAGTGTTGCAGAGTTTGTATGTATGTGCGAGTGTTTCATAGGTGTGTGTGTACGCAGAGTTTGTATGTATGTGCGAGTGCTTCATAGGTGTGTGTGTAAGCAGAGTTTGTATGTATGTGCGAGTGTTTCATAGGTGTGTGTGTATGCAGAGTTTGTATGTATGTGCGTATGTGAGTATTGTATAGGTGTGTTTGCACGCATCGAGTTTATATGTATTCGCAAAAAAGTGTATGCATTACTAACATAAGATGTAGCCTATTGGTATGGATTTCACATTAGTGCGCACATGTTTTTCATATGTGTTTGCTTGAACATCCAAAAGTATACATGTATATGTGAGCAATGTATATATGTGTATGCACGCTTTTATATATGTATTCATATGCGCAGTTTGATTTAAACCCTAAACGGCGCCTCATAGTAAACACTGAAGAAAACCGTCAGAAACAAAGCTTGCTGCTTGTCAGTTCCTGGTGCCGCCCCGTTTCCATGGAAACTCCCTCCACTACAGTGTTTGAATGCCTCACGAATGTTCAGCTCGCAATCCCCCCCTATTAATCACGCAGCATTTAGGCTACATACGGGATTAATATACTACATAAAATCCGAAGGTGGTAAGGCGCTGAATCTGTGCCGCCCAAAAACCGCCGGTCGACCGCCAGGTCATTGTTTGCTGGGGAAGAGGTTGCAGCTCGCTGATATAGTGTCTTCCTATAGAATCATGCAACTGATAAATAGATGCCTTCTAGAAACTCGTAATTTGGTGGTTGCATACACAACTGACTGTGTTAAAAAATCTGAGGCAGCGCGTGTCTCTGTTTGAATGGGCATGACGCCTGTAGCGGTTTTAGCGGCATGTTATAATAATGATGAGCTTAGCTCACCAAATATGTTCTCCACCACATCTATCAAGATCACATCCATGAAATGAGTTATTTAAAATGTCAATTTCAGTCAAGGAATTAGTTTAGCTCAAAGGAAAATATGTATAATAATCGTCATTACCTATCCATATTTTACAGTTTCTGATTAGCAGTATAGTGATAAAAATCCCTGTATGTATTCGTCCAACAAATGCATCAATGATTTTATACACTTTTAACGTTATCTCATGAACATAAGTAACATGACTTTTCAAGCAGAATGTAGAGCAGAGGTAGCATAGATCGAAACACAGTTTAAGTGACCAAATTTTATGAGCGTGAGCACAGAAAACTCATCACAAATGAATCTATGGTTGTTTATTGAACTAACTCTGCAAACAATTAGGCTTAGACATATACTAACAAAACACATAATACGTAAACATGAAACACAAGCGCGCTAGGAAGCGTGGAGTGAGAGAGAAAGGGGACATGGCCGCGAGGCAGATAAAACATGTCTGAAATAAAAAATATTCTTTAACAAAAGGCACAAACTTAACACAGCTATTCTATACATAGAATCGGATACTGCAAGCTCTGTGCTAGATCAATATCCGTATGCGCGTCGCTAGAAATCTTGAATGGTTTCAGAATGCAGTCCTGTTGAAACGCTGAGTTTAGGTGTCCGAAGTTCCATGGCCAAATCGGACTCCCCAGAGGAGAGCCACAAGCCGAGATGTCCGTTGGATTGTCCTCCGCTTTCTCTTTCTTTTTCCTTCTAATTCTGCCCGAAGTGTATTGGTGATGGTGTTTTTAAATGCATACCTGCCCTGCCCCCAGGTGGCCTGCGGGCCAATGCCATGAAGGCGATAAGTTGGCCAGAGAAAGTTCCTTTGTTTCTCTTGGCGCCTCATTTGTATAGCTCTGACAGTATGGTCAGTTTGCATTTAATACCAAAACTTAGTTATGGACATAGTATGATGCATGCTATGCTTTTATAACATAGCTCATCACACAGGGAATTAACAGAGGAGTAGTTTGTAGGATCTGGCCAGGCCAAAGGTGAGCATTTGGGGCATCGTAAAACACCATGACCTCTCAGTAGGGGTCTAACCGGCGCCAGCACGTCGGATCCAACTGCCCTCTTTTAAAGCATCCAGCATTTGATCAGGATGGGGTGTTTTCCCTAACATGGACACCAGATGTTTTAACAGGAATGAGGGCAAATGGTCAGTCTGTCATGGTTCCACCTCTTCTGGTTAGGTAATTCTTGGTCTTGAGGTGGAATCATACAGGATCCTTTTGTTTCTCTAGTCTGCGTCATCGTTCCTACCCTCCTGTTTCCTAGTTTGTGTTAATTAGTTTATCCCTTGCACCTGTTCCCTCTTGATTTGCTCCCCTTTAAAACATCCTCGTGTTCTTTGTCCTGTGCTGGTTCATTGTACGTCTTACCTCATCCGTGTCATAGAAGTCCTTGTATTCATGCCCTCGTCTTGCCTTGTTCCCATACCCTGTGTCACGTAAGTCTAGTTTAGTTAGTGTGTGTTTATATTCAAGTGTTTGTTTTCTTAGTTTAGTTAGTCAGTGTCCTTGTTCAAGTTTATTATTTATCCTGTCTTGTTTTCCCCATTGTGGGTTTTTGTTTTGCCTTTTAGTGTTCATTGTTACTTGTACAATTAATAAATCCTTGTTAACCCCTTCATCCCTGACTCTTGCCTGCAATTGGGTTCTCCTGCCTTGTCTCTCCCTGAGATCCGTGACACAGTCAAGTCTTGAAAGTGTCTCTCTCTTTCTTCTTAACCACAAAATAATGGTTTAATTGGGTATAAACCTATATCTCCACATTGTATCTTTGTCCCCATGTTATTCGTCCTCACCTATAACCTCAAAAGCATGTGTAAGTTGTATCCTGCTTATATTTTCATTCTTGTGCAAACTTCAGGTCAATGTACTTATAATCCTGGCATGCCTTATATCTAAATGTTTCTCTCTTCATTCCTTAAAAGATGGTGTATAGCACAGTAATGTGTTTTATACCAAACTCATTTTATGTCATTCTGAGAGTTTTACAGTGCCAAACTTCTAAATGATCCTAAATGCAAAAGAGCTAATAAGCGAAACAAAGAAACTTGATTTCGCGCCTAAAATCATCTCATCACATTGGATTGCCCACTTTGGAGGGGCGTGAAGCCCCAGGCTTAAAACATCCGTGAACGGAGCAATCGATGCTCTTCCGTGTGTTCGCGCGTTCCAGTTCAAGAACACCTCCTGAGACCTGTCTCTCCCTTCGGAGACAGTTTTTCCTTTCGGCGAGTTACTTCGGCAAAGTTCGTTCTGCTTCGTCCGCCAATCCGGCTCCAAGAAAGAAGTAGACGGACTCACCCGCTTGCTTTGAAACCATCAGGACTCTGAAAACCCTTTCATGCCTTAGGCCATCAAACGTATCGGACAACTTAAATGACGGGAACATTTGCATTTGTACAAGGTGTGTACATTTGCAACTTACTGGTAATGTGTCAAAAGTGTTATGAGTGGGATGATTTTACTTATTTGGCCATCACCTGTTAATTACAGCGTTATAACACGTTTTCTAAGCCTAAAAACGGTGTGTCCATTATACACCTATTTACACCCCATCGAATAGGTTATGAGTGGGATACGTTTTTTTACTAAGTATATAAATGTGTTGTTATTAAATGAGTTATTCAACTCAAACCAACTGTAAATCACACAATAGACACTGGGCTTCGTGGTGATGTGCTTTACAGCTCTCAGTTGTGCCACATAAGCCTGAACAAGGTGTGTACATTTGCAACTTACTGGTAATGTGTCAAAAGTGTTATGAGTGGGATGATTTGACTTATTTGGCCATCACCTGTTAATTACAGCGTTATAACACGTTTATTAAGCCTAAAAACGGTGTGTCCATTATACACCTATTTACACCCCATCGAATAGGTTATGAGTGGGATACGTTTTTTTACTAAGTATATAAATGTGTTATTATTAAATGAGTTATTCAGCTCAAACCAACTGTAAAGCACACAATAGACACTGGGCTTCGTGGTGATGTGCTTTACAGCTCTCAGTTGTGCCACATAAGCCTTAACAAGGTGTGTACATTTGCAACTTACTGGTAATGTGTCAAAAGTGTTATGAGTGGGAGGATTTGACTTATTTGGCCATCACCTGTTAATTACAGCGTTATAACACGTTTATTAAGCCTAAAAACGGTGTGTCCATCATTTACCTATGGAAGCCCTGTCAAAAAGCTATTTGTGGCATGATTCGTACTTATTTAATGGCACCGACAATGCCAAAATTCAACATCATTTACCTATGGAAGCCCTGTCTGTACATTCGTAACTTATTTAATGGGCACCTCGTAGGTAAATTGGACAATGATTGTGCTGTTAATTACAGCGTTAACACGTTTATTAAGCCTAAAAACGGTGTGTCCATTATACACCTATTTACACCCCATCGAATAGGTTATGAGTGGGATACGTTTTTTTTACTAAGTATATAAATGTGTTATTATTAAATGAGTTATTCAGCTCAAACCAACTGTAAAGCACACAGGAGACACTGGGCTTCGTGATGATGTGCTTTACAGCTCTCAGTTGTGCCACATAAGCCTTAACAAGGTGTGTACATTTGCAACTTACTGGTAATGTGTCAAAAGTGTTATGAGTGTTATGAGTGTTATGAGTTTAATCATATAAGTTCCTATTTATCAGAAAGGTTTATCTGGTTAGCCTCAGATGTTAAGTTGAGACAGAGAGACTTCTCACCTCTGCTTTGAAGCTTAGGAGTCGTAAATTTCCCGCAAAGAAACCAAAGGGTTCTCAAAACTCTCATTGAGAGCACAAAATTTAAAAACCAGAACCCTGGAGCCAGATTTTCCTATAGTCTTTTGATGATGGTATCAAGAAACCAGGACAAAAGGGAGTGGAGGGGTTTCATAGCGGTTCTTTCAATGATTCCGACCATTTGGCTTATGCCAAATACTCTACACGCCTCTGATTGAAACACAGACAAAGAAATGTGCAAAGAAATGGGTGCAGATTACGAGTGTACGCTGGCTTTCGCGCGGGGCTGTGTTAAAGAGGCCCTATACACAGGGTTTCTGCCAATCTCATATTAATCTTGAGTATCTATAGAGTAGTATTGCATACTTCGTATCTTCAAAGAGCATTTAGTTTGATCACATTTGTTAAAGATAGACACAGCTTTACGATTGTTTCCGAAAAAGTACGGCACGTGCGGGGGGGAGGGGTATGCTCAACCATAGCACGAGCACATTGTCAACAAAACACAGACATCAGTTTCACTCACCGGAAGCGGTTTTATTTCCAGCATCTTTTAGCGCTGGGACAGCTCTATACATCTTTCATGGACTGTGCTCCAATCAGTTTAAACACTCCCAAAAAACTCCAGGACACGTATGATTCATTTCCATAGAATTTACTGAGATTATTGTGAAACTGCAATAAAATACAGATGAGATAACGTTACATATTGATATAAAATCCAAATACAAGTGTAAAAAACAACACGGGTAATTTACATAATAAGATGCAATCGAGCTGGTAAACAATCGGCAGTAATAGGCATGAAGCTAACTTAGCCACCACTCTACCGGGAACAAAATAGAGACTGCCTTAATATTAAATGATAAGAAGTACTCACAGACGTTGCTTAGCAAAGAGGAGAAAAGAAAAAGAGATCGCTCTAGAAGCGGATGACTGAGAGCACTCGCAGTATGCTGCTACCGCTGCCGCTAGCGATAGACTTCCGGGTACATCACGTGAACCGGTGCTACATCACTATAGTAACGGAGGCAGGAAGATAGCGATATACTAGTAAAACAAAGAAAATACGCATGTATATTCTCGGGGGGACGCAACACTCCCCACTTGGGTTCTTTAAAGAGCACACATTAATTAACAGAATCAGTCTTTGGAGAGAAAAGCAAAACCACTTCTGTAACGGGGTGAGAAAAGGTCTTTCTGGTTCCATCCTTGACAATTTCCACTTGAACTTTCCTAACCAATCCATCTTCTCCTGGAAAGGTTTTTGTGATGATGCCTGTGGGCCATTGATTCCTCTTAGCTTGATTGTCTTTTAAGAGAACCACGTCTCCGACTTGGAGATTTGACCTCTTACTTTGCCACTTGTGCCGGAGCTGTAATGTTTTGAGGTATTCATGTTTCCACCTGTTCCAGAACATGTCTGCTAGACTCTGAACTCGTTTCCACTCTTCTCTGATGAGATGGGCTTCCTGAAAGCATCCTGACGGAGGAGGAGGTGCTGAACCTGTCTTGAGGGTGAGAAGCATTGCTGGAGTGAGTATGAGAGGCGATTCCGGATCCGATGACACTGGAATGAGCGGTCTAG
Source organism: Triplophysa siluroides (assembly GCA_006030095.1). Lineage (NCBI taxonomy): Eukaryota > Metazoa > Chordata > Actinopteri > Cypriniformes > Nemacheilidae > Triplophysa > Triplophysa siluroides. The sequence continues at coordinate 1,052,517 of VCII01000051.1, read as the reverse complement.
CATTCATGATGCGGTTACTTCGGCCATGAAGGTGGTCAAGACTTCGTGTGAAAAATGAGACCTTTTCTGCTCAAGCAACATCCAATCCAAAATACGGCGGGCAATGCCAATCATACGTTCCCATCCGCCACCCATATGAGACGCGTGGGGCGGGTTGAATACCCAGGTGCAGCTCTGAGTGTCCAAGTACTCCTCCACTCTTTTGAAAGCTGGGTTCAACTGGTCCATTTCCAATTCACGAGAAGCACCGATGAAGTTAGTTCCGCAGTCGGAACGGATCTGCTTAGCGGGGCCCCTAATTGCAAAGAACCTCCTCAGGGCGTTGATAAAACTACCGGTACTCATGGCTTCGATTACCTCGATGTGGACTGCTCTCGAACACATACAAGAGAACATCACGGCCCATCGTGTAGAGTTGAGGGCTCCTCCTCTAGTACGGCGTGAGACAATTTCCCAGGGTCCAAAAACGTCGACACCTACATAGGTAAAAGGAGGTGCTACTTGTAGCCGATCTGGTTTTGGATGTATCCCAATACGACCTTGCTATCGGTGTAGTAAGTGATGTTGTCGAACGTTGTGTCCATCTCTGAGACCACCATTTCGGCGATCTCGATGGCGAGTACAGCCGCACAAAGCTCCAGTCTTGGAATAGTTAAATCAGGCTGTGGCGCCAACTTCGCCTTCCCGAAAACAAAGCCAACGTCGAACTGTTCTTGGTGGGTTGTCACCTTGATGTAGGCTACGGCCGCTATCGCCTTGACCGATGCATCTGCGAACATAAAAAGTTCTCGTCTTAGAGAGCACCCGCGGTGGAGAATGACGTATAAGGGCGTGGTATCTGGAGTCCCTCCAGGTCTTTGAGGGACCGTTTCCATCTAGTCCATTCGGCCTCCATGTCTTTGGGAAGAGGTGTGTCCCAATCCTCTGCTTGCTTAGTCAGTTCTCTGAGTATCAGTCTTCCATGAGCTGTGATGGGTGCTAGGAATCCTAGGGGATCATAGAGGCTGTTCACGGTAGAAAGTACTCCTCTTCGAGTGAATGGCTTCTGGTCGTCTTCGATTCGAAATATGAATATATCTCTGCGCATGTCCCAGAACAATCCAAGGCTACGTTGTATTGGCAGATCATCAACGGAGAGATCTAGGCTGTTGACGTCCTTGGTGCGATCTTCAAATGGAAACGCTTCAATGACTGCCGGTCGATTGGAGGCGATCTTGTGTAGCCTGAGATTAGAAGCCGCAAGCATTTTCTGTGCTCGCCCTAGGACGCTGATTGCCTCTTCCTCTGTGCTGAAGGACTTCAAGGCGTCGTCAATGTAGAACTCTCGGTCGATGAATCTTCTTGCATCGGTACCATGGTTGGTTTCTGCTTCCTTGGCTGCCCGTCGCAGGCCATACACTGCAACGGAAGCGAGGGACTATTCCCAAAAAGGTGAACCCGCATTCTGTAGTCAACTATGTCTGAGGTAGGGTCGCTGTTCCTGAACCACAGGAAATGGAGAAAAATCACGGTGGTCTTCCTTGACGAGGAAGCAGTGGAACATATGTTCAATGTCAGCAGTGATCGCCACCTGTTCCTTCCTAAACCTCATAAGAACGCCTAGCAAGCTATTATTAAGGTCGGGACCAGTGAGTAGGATATGGTTGAGCGACACTCCTTCATATGATGCGCTGCTGTCGAAGACCACGCGGATCCTATCTGGTTTCTTAGGATGATACACGCCGAACAGGGGTAGTACCAACACTCTTTTCCAGGTTGTACTGGTGGAGCGACTTCAGCGTGCGCCCTCTTGAACATGTTCTCCATAAACTCTAGGAAATCGGCTTTCATCTGTGGTCGTTTTTCCAATGAGCGCTGGAGCGAGACAAGACGGTCGAAAACCTGTTTCCTGTTGTTAGGCAGCCGTTGTCTCGGCGACCGAAAGGGTAAGGGAGCAACACAACTTTTGGAACTATCCTGACAGCACTCAGCTTCCATTATCTTGAGAAACTCTAGATCCTCCATGGACGGAGCGAGTCTATGATCGTCGGGAGAACCAGCAAAGACAGTCTGCCCCAAGCATTCTTCACTGAGCGTCACTGAACAACGGATGGAGGTTGGTGCTGAATGATACTGTGGTCTAGATGCTTGACCAAATGCCTCTTTCACTCTGATCTGGTTGTTGCATGGTTGGAGATAACTTGTACGGCCGTTCTCCAAGATGACTGTTTTGTAGCTTAATACTATGTAGCTTATAATACTATGTAATACGCCCAACTTGTTTTTTGACAAGTTGACCATGTTAAGCATGAGAAGACAGCACGTCCGAATGCATGAAACAACGTTGCAGGGCCGCTTTAAGTTGGGTGTATGCGCTGCGCAAAGAGCTGTGGGAGTTTCTCTCTGGTGGAAAGACAGAACTTGCCAAATGTTTTGAAGATGACTTGTGGATACTTAATTTGTCATACATGGCAGATTTTTTCCAACATCTTAATGTCCTCAATCATAGCATGCAAGGGCACAATGTGTACATAATGAATGCACAAGATAAGGTACACACACTCACACAGAAAATATCTCTATAGGAAACCAAACTGCAGGAGGGAGTTACAGAAATTTTTCCCATCTTTACCTGAGAGCGCATCTCCTCCACTGCTGACAACATCATGCCCATAATCCAGTCCCACCTGTCACATCTCAAGGGGTATTTTAAACAATATTTCCCTGATTTGAACAACAACCAAGGACTTTGTTAGAAACCCATTTGCACCAGGGTTTGGCACTCATCTGGATCTAGCAGAACAAGAGCAACTGAATGTCTTGACAAATGAAGGAAAGATGAAAACAAAGTTCCAAAGCCTTTTTATGTAGAGTTTTGGATGTCTGCTAGAAAGAACTACCCTGTCTGAAAAGGCAATAAAGTGTCTTTTTTTAACTTTTGATAAAACCTACTTGTGTGAAGCTAGATTTTCAGCAGTGAATGTACTTCAGTCCAAGCACAGAGCCCGTCTGGATGTTGAAAATGACATGCGCCTAGCTCTCACTAAAATAAAGCCACGCTTTGACAAACTGTGTAGGAGCCACCAGGCTCATCCATCGCATTTAGGAGTTTTTGTATCAGTGAATGTGGGTTCTTTTTTCGATTTGATTCACATGTTTTAATGCAAATGACCTTCAGATTTAACTTGTCATATACTACTACCTTATAAAAAGGTATCCTGTTCAGTTAATGTATTTTTTTAGCAATTTCAGGAATTCTAAAAGCTACAGAAGTTGTAATTTGAAATGCTAAATTTGTTGTAATATGAATTGTATTGTGTATTTACAGTATGGAAATGTCTTATTCTTAAGGTGCCTTAATATTTTAGGCAAGGGGGTCTTCTGTATTGGAATCATTATATTTGGGGGTCACTGTGATTAAAAAGTTTGAAAACCCCTGATTTAGAGCACCCTAGAAACCACCTTATAACACCTTGCAATGACCAGGAATGCCTTAGCAGCACCATAGCAATCACCTAAAAACACTTAAGCAACCAAGTGCCAAGTTTTGCCACAGAAAGTAAAGTTTATTTGAATTTAAATTCATATTTTTAAATACCTCAGAATCTTCATATTTTCTTCTAGTTTTTTACACTGTCTTATAACTTACATCTTTTAGTTTATACAGTAGCAAGTCTGATTTGGGTTGGAATAAAATAAATACAAATGAGTGGAACTTGACATTTTTTATTTTCTTAGTTAAACTAAGCAATGACAACTCTAATTGATATAACGTTATTAACTCTACATATTAATTTAACTGTACTTACAAGTGTAAGTGACTTGTGTATTGGTACTGCTCGTGTGCAGTTACACAGTTCAGCCTGTAGGTGGAGTCCTTCTGAACACTGACGGAGTGAATGAAAATGAAGAAGCACGGTGAGGTATGTTGGTGCTTTTCTAACATATTGTTATCGCTGAATGGCTTAATTTTCATTGTTCAACGAAATAACAGTAATGTTAAGTAAATTCCACATGAACATTATGTGATAGGACTGTAATACAATTTCTCCACTGTGTTGAACTGAGATTAGCAAACTTGCAACTGCTAATTGTTTTGATTATTTGTAGATGCGTCAATGTTGTTATGGGCATAGTATAGTATAGACTAGTAGGCAGAGTAAAACATGAATTTCACAACTAGTGATTTGGTAAATTTGGTCTGACCTTTGGTCTGATGTGTTACAACCGCACATTCTGACCTTTAAAATGGTTTTTCTAATGGCAATCACCTCTCTTAAGAGAATCAGATATTTTCAGGCGCTCTCGACCTCGCCTTCCTGTTAAACGTTTGCCCCTGGGATGGTCAAAGCTATTCTGCATCTTCACCCGCCTTATCTGCCAAAAGTTCTGTTCTCCACCGTGCATCCGGTTGTTCTTGAGGCCTTCTGCCCTCCGCCGTTCATGACGTCGGAGCAGGAATGATTATACCTACTGTGTCAAGTACGTGCTCTTCAGACTTACGTCCACCGCACTAGCCAGTGGCGTAAATCGGAGCAGCTTTTTTTTTTATAGTCTGGATGTCCATGCTACTCCAGGCTCACGTGTCCTGGAGTCTACATCCCAGAGTCATATCTGAGGCCTTCTCTCGGATTGTGCACACATGCCACGCAACCTTGGGGGGTTCAGACACTTCCAGTGCGGCGGCGTTGGTATTCTCGTTCCCATAGCGTTTGAAACGCAGCATCGAGTGTAGCTTTTGATAGGAAACGTCTGGGGTTACTTGGCTGTAACCCTGTTCCCTGAAAAAGCAGGAACGAGATGCTGCGCCTCAATGCCGCAATGTAGGCGTGCCCGGACGTCTTGTTGGACCCTGAAGACGCGTCCGCATCTCGCATATTTATAACCTGCAGGTGCTGGTGTAATTAGCCACGTCACCTGCCGAGGTTATTTAAAGCCAAGAAATGTTGCCGTGTTTGACACAATTGCTTCACAACCGGTCGAACAAAGACTGTTCTCCCATAGCGTTTGAAACGCAGCATCGAGTGTAGCTTTTGATAGAGAACAGACCTTTTCAGCCAGAGCAGAGGATTAAATCCATAAATATATATATATATTTTTTTCTTTGCATTAGATCCTTCAGGGTGTCATGGAGGGGCTCGCTGTCCACTGCTCACCACATGATCACTGGGTTCCCTCAGGGGTCGGTGCCTGGACCGCTGCTTTTTTCCATCTACACGACATCCTTGGGACTCATCATACAGGCACATGGCTTCTCGTATCACTGTTATGCCGACGACACCCAGATCTACATCTCGTTTCACCCAGATGATAACACTGTAGCAGCTCGCATTACAGCCTGCCTCGAGGACATCTCAGCTTGGATGAAAGGGCATCACCTCCAGCTGAACCCTGCCAAGACAGAACTACTCGTGTTTCCGGCACACCCTACGGTCCAACACGATCTCAACATCCATCTTGGCAATACCACAAATCACCCATTCCAAAACAGCCAGGAACCATGGAGTCATATTTGATGAACAGCTGTCCTTCAATGATCACATTGCAAAGACAACACGGTCATGCCGATATGCCTTATTCAACATTAGAAAGGTCAGACCCTATCTCACTGAGCATGCGGCACAACTCCTTGTCCAGGCCCTGGTAATCTCAAGGTTGGACTACTGCAATGCTCTCCTTGCTGGTCTTCCTGCAAAGGCTATCAAACCACTTCAGCTGGTTCAGAACGCAGCAGCACGCCTTGTCTTTTGAAACAGCCCAAAAGGGCTCACGTGACTCCCCTTTTCATCTCTCTTCACTGGCTACCGGTTGCAGCCCGTATCAGATTCAAGTCACTAATGCTTGCCTACAGGACTATCACTGGATCTGCACCGGCTTACTTCCACACTCTCCTGCACTCCTACACCCCATCAAGATCCCTGCGTTCAGCAAACCAGCGGCGTCTTGTATTGCCTTCCCATAAGGGCAGTAAATCGCTCTCCCGCTCATTCTCATTCACAACTCCTTCCTGGTGGAACATTCTTCCTAACTCTGTCCGTTCAACCACATCTCTCACAACATTTAAAAAACTACTCAAAACCCATTTCTTCTGTGAATACTTGACAGACAAATAAAAAAAAATAAAAAATAAATAACCCTTTCTCTCAACAGGTAGTGGTCTAGCTTTTGTTGAAACCGGTAACTTTGTATTGGCACTTAATGTATTATGGCTTCTGTATGACATATCGCTTATTGCTCCTAAACTTTTTGTAAGTCGCTTTGGATAAAAGCGTCTGCTAAATGACTAAATGTAATGTAAATGTATTACAATTACACATCAGGGGAAAAAACATGTCATGAACATGCCCTTAAAATTTATGGGAGAAGGTAAAAAAAAAAGTGAATAGTGAGCCACACCAATCCAGTTTGTCACATATCAAACAATGAGTTATTTTACGTTAGGGGTGGGGTGTGTGATCTGAATGCTAGCATTACATAAAAAATGTGCTTTGCCTTCATGCACAATATGAATGCCTTTTCAAAAGTTCAATCATCCATTTTTCAGATGTTTTAGGTTTCCTGGGACATTTAAACTCTATGAACTGGTAAACATCACATATTCTCTTGTTTCATAGAAACGTGGGGGAGGGGAAAAACGTGCTGGATTGTCTGTGCAATCATTTAAACCAGTGCTTCTCAAATCCAGTCCTCGAGACACCTTTAACAGAATGTTTTAGATCTCTCCCTTTAAAAAATATGTAATGCAACTCATCAACCATCTCCCGGAATAATTTAGATTTTAACAGGAAGTCTGATTCTTCTCCAGGAAACCAGTTCTTTCCAAGTTTGCTTCAAAGAACCAGTCATTCGTATTATCCTGGTGGATGTAAATACACCCAAACACATTAAATAAAGTCGTGTGAGTGCTTATAGCCGACATTTAATTTTATTAAAAAATAATAATCATAATCATTTTATATATGTTTCCTATATAAATGGTGTGCAAAGCACCCAATACAGGCTGTGCAAATGAAGATAATTTACTTCTGAATTATATACTGTACAGTGAATAAAAGTCTTTTAAAAGAAAATAATTAGGCTCATGTCTGATAGAGTAGTGGTGATTTGAGAACTGTTGAGACCGATCTTTGAGTAGAGTATTTGTATAGAAAGAAATAACTAACAGACAAAATAAATAATTTAATAATGCACATTTATTTTTAGGTATCTCCAGCTTTGGAGTTTCACAAAAAGTTTGTTTGTTTATATGCATTCAGTATTGAAAAGACCATATTCACACAGAAGACCCCGAAAAAGCATTTTTCAGTCTATACGTATTTTAGAATAGACCAGCTTTTACTTTTCCTGATGTACAGACCCTGCTTCTTTCCTGGACACCCTGAAGCCCGTCGATCCAACCAACTCAAAACCAATCACACAGAAATGAACCAAAAGATTACGCTAATTTATTTAGAATAACTAAATAATAAGGCTGAAAGAAATGACATAAATAATTTGTTTAATTCCAAACAATTTTTACAACTTAATTTGTCACTTAGTTTCTTAAACTACAGTATGAGGAAAAAAATGACTGATCAGTGACTGATTTACTTTGTCCTCCCCAAATGCATCTATTATCTCAGTATATTTCTTATATTTAATCTCATTCTGTCTTATTACTCTTATATTTATTGCCTTGTTTATTTTATTTTTGGGTTTTACGTATAAAACATATCAGACATCAAAAATGTTAATATTGATGATGCAAGAAAAAATAAATATTTGTTATGTTTTCTGTAAACTCTCTTTCGCAACTTCCTCATATCTGGCCAGTTTTTATGTCCTGTAACTGTCCGCTTGACTTTAAAATAATTTTTATTTTCCCTGAGGATGACCTTTTGGCACATCTGAGGCCTGCATGGTCCCAACAAGTTAATGCAGGTGAATATTGCCATTGGTAACGTTGCTATAAGTTTGGGCGAACCTCTGCCATATTTTTAGCTACACTAGTAAAACGAATGACTTTCACTTCATTTGATCCGGCACTTATATCTCGCCACAGATACTCGGGAGAGAGCAGCTTGCTGGGTTTGTTGTAAAGAAAATACCTGTTCAAGTGAGACTCGTCGTGCCATAGTGCCTCGATAGATTTAGCACGATCCATACTCTGCTTCTCAGTGCAGGTTTTGGTGAGCTTATGCACCTCCTGCACCGAGCCACCAAACGCGCCACCAGCGTAGTAAAAATCACCTTCATCAGCCGGAATAAACGCTTCTGACTCTGGTCTCCGTTCATATGTGAATTTTTCCCTTGGATAATTGTAATACCAAGGGTGAATCACTGCTACCAGATGACTTAAAGTCTCCACACTCCAGCGGGGCATAGAACTTCGCATCCACATCAAAGCAGAAAATGTAGTCAGTCTCATTGTCCATTGCACTCTCAGTTAGTTTTTCCAATGCTGCCATCCGGCCCATACTGATGTCCTGCCACCTATTCGAACTCGGTACCTTCCGCACTATCAGCTTACGTTCTTCACCGAGCTTTACATTAGGGACGGCTTCTGGTTGATCTGTAAATAAGTAATAATGCACTCGATATCCAACAAAATAATGTGCTTCAGCTGACTCCAGAAAGTCTTTCAAAAATATCATGTATCTGTAAAAGAAAGAGAGCGCTCGATTTAAGAGTTTGTTTCTGGAAACATAAAAGAAACACCAAAAGTGTCACTAAGATTAATTTGTTTTGGACCTTTTGTTGTAACAATAATTTCTTTATATTATAATTTTTCAGTCCAAATTATGATTTGATGGCATATTACTCACTTTCCCACAACAAAAACAGTTGTCGCTATGGTGAGGTTCTTTTGTTTGTAGACGGCGTCGATCAGTGTAGGATCAAAGGTTCCCTCTCAAACAATTGGTGCCAACCATGTTGATACAGTAGCAATATCTCTGCGACTGATTTTAAAACACAAAGAGCGCTGTTATCATTTACCATGCCATTTCATTTGAATGTGCACTGCTACATTTTAATACTTACGCATCCAGGGCACTGGGCTGTTTGTAGTGCAGCCTGTAAAAAGAGAATAAAAGATATTACCATAGTTTATAGAATTAGATGTTGATATAAATTTAACAGCTCACTGTACTAGAACAAGATATTTGTACTATTGAGCTATACCCTTCTCCTATATACTATACTCTTCCTTTGTTAAGTCTCACACCACCGTTTCTGGGTCCAAATGCTCTTCCAGGTGGCATTGGCAAACAATAAAAAATGCTTATATACACTCATGCATTGCTGTAAAATTATTTTGCTCATAAGAACAGCTGTTTAAATAGTTGCATCACGTAAAACGAGAGAAGGCTTGAACCCATAAATGGTACTGTTTACATAACAAATGACTTAACAAATGGGTAGAACTTGATCTGTCTCTGGCATTTGCCAAACGGCATTTATGTATACTTGAAGGTCCCTTCGCGGAGGGTAACGCCATTTGTAGGGGAGTTCCAAATTAAAGTGAACACCTGAATCCCTTCACGAGGGACCCTTTAAGAAGTCTGCTAGCGAAGGGTACATTCCATGGTCACTTCACAGAAGTGAGTTCAGTTTGTGATCACGTGATCTAGGATTACGAGTTCTCGTGACGCATTTTAAAGCAAATATGGAGCCCGATTAACAGTACCTACAAATGTAAGTACAATAATTTAGTTTGTATGTGTCTTATACTATTGTTGTTATTGCACAGCTGTGCCTTATGCTTGCCACAATAAAAGGTCACTCTAAGATGTGTAGTTTTATCACAAAGCACAATGCTACAGATGTCGCAAGTTTTGAAGGAGAATGTCCACCAGAGCTGTTGCCCGTGAATTTAATTTTCATTTCTCGACCATGAGACGTCTTCAAAGGCGTTTAAGAGAATTTGGCAGTACATCCAACCGGCCTCAGAACCACAGATCACGTGTAACCACACCAGCCCAGGACCTCCACATCCAGCATCTTCACCTCCAAGATCGTCTGAGACCAGCCACCCGGACAGCTGCTGCAACAGTGGGTTTGCATAACCAAAGAATTTCTGCACAAACTATCAGAAACCGTCTCAGGAAAGCTCATCTGCATGCTTGTCATCCTCATCGGGGTCTCGACCTGACTGCAGGTCGTCGTCGTAACCGACTTGAGTGGGCAAATGCTCACATTCGATGGCGTCTGGCACTTTGGATGAATCCTGGTTTTCACTGTACAGGGCAGATGGCAGACAGTGTGTATGGTGTCGTGTGGGTGAGCGGTTTGCTGATGTCAACGTTGTGGATCAAGTGGCCCAAGGTGGCGGTGGGGTTATGGTATGGGCAGGCATATGTTATGGACAACAAACACAGGTGCATTTTATTGATGACATTTTGAATGCACAGAGATACCGTGACGAGATCCTGAGGCCCATTGTTTTGCTATTCATCCACGACCATCACCTCATGTTGCAGCATGATAATGCACAGGCCCATATAACAAGGATCCGTTCACAATTCTTGGAAGCTGACAACATCCCAGTTCTTGCATGGCCAGCATACTCACCAGACATGTCACCCATTGAGCATGTTTGGGATTCTCTGGATCGGCATATGGGAGAGCATGTTCCAGTTCCTGGATTTTGGCTTGTGAAGCTTAAGTAGCGCAAACAATCGCCTTTTTCGATGTCGCCTCATCTACTGTGCCTAGGTACAAGCTGACAAGCGCTTCACAAGAGCCCCACCCCAGAGAATCGTCAGTCTTTATTGATTGACGATTGGTGTAACGGAGGCCAGCTAGTGAAGAGCTGTGCAGTGTGTAAAACCTCACTCCCGACCTCAAGTGACGCTCTAGCGACAGACGCTAGAGACTGCGGTCTTTAGCCTCCTCGTCAGAGCGCCCGACTCCCATGCCGGACCGACCTGGTTCGAAGCCCGCTGAGAGCGGTGCAGTTTCTTTCCGGTTACATTGGTGCCGTGACCCGGATATGGGAGTGAGGTTTAGGGGGGTGAGTGTAACGGAGGCCAGCTAGTGAAGAGCTGTGCAGTGTGTAAAACCTCACTCCCGACCTCAAGTGACGCTCTAGCGACAGACGCTAGAGACTGCGGTCTTTAGCCTCCTCGTTAGATCGCCCGACTCCCATGCCGGACCGACCTGGTTCGAAGCCCGCTGAGAGCGGTGCAGTTCGTTCCGGTTACATTGGCTCATTTTACTGGCAGGCGGGGCTTCCTTCGCTAGAGCGGCCATATTGAGCGTTGCATTCCTCGCCATTTATTGTAACGGCAGTGGAGCATCTTGTTAATATCTTGTTAACTATCTTTGATAGTAGCCCGACAGAAATACGAGAACAGACTGCTTTGATGACATTAGCCGGTTGGTCTGTGCAGGGATGTGAAGTTGAATCAAAAGTCTTCTCAAAAGACATCAAAATAATAAAGTAATTGTAACGTGACACAATGATACTATAACTGCCATGAGCAAAGATAGCACAATTAGCATTTGCTTATTGGTCTACAGTATTTGTAAAGCCTATTGCCTTGCACTTGCACGCTAGTGACCGATGTCCGCTAGCAGTTATTAGTGCTTCTTACAGTAAGCTTGCTTGCGCTTCAGTTTTAGATTTGCCTTCTGAAAATGTTTCATTTTAATAGTTTGCTAATCATCTATTATTTGGTTGTTTTTATGTATTTAGTGTGTAAATTTAATCAATCTCTTTCTTAATATCATTGATCCGTGCAAAGCAATGGAAATCCTTTTGCATTTAATTGGAAATTTCTGTCCCATCTTGAAATTCACTTCCTAAACTCTGTCCCCCACGTTCCCCCTCATTTTAATCCCAGTATATAAATCTATAGGACCTATAGCCTTTACGTAACTTTAATGCAAAAGGGTTGTTTAGATAAAAACCATTGTCATTATCTTTCATCAGAACCATTTCAACGCTTTTCACAAATAAAATGCTGATTGACAAGGAACTTTGGAAGACCAACAGCGACAGTGGCAGGTAAGAAAAAGAGTTAATGTCAAGAGCTGAGGTGCGTTTACACTAGTGTGTTTTTGTTTAGAAACGCCATTCTGTACCGCCGCTTTGACACACGTTTCAGAAAAAAATTTCCATCCACATTACACTATTGAAAATGGATGTCACGTAATAATCCAGGCACTATGAAATGAATTTTACAATGAAAACACGCTAGTGAAAACGAGTGTATAGAAAAGTATAAAGTAGATTTGTTTTGTAGTGTGAATAAAAGCAATTCTAGTGTATGAAAGCCCAGGGAAAATTTTTCACAAGCTGTAACTGGAGTGGTAACCTTTCAAAAACCTAAAGGGTGTATATTAGTTCCTTAAATGTACATATTGGTACCAAATAAGTACATACCTGTACTGAAATGGTATTTGGACCTTTTTAAATGGTACCATCCCAGTGACAGCGTTTGTCCTTTTTTTCTCACAGTGTCTGCTCATTTCTTTATCTGTCCCTATCTTTATATTTTAAATGAATAAGACATTTTCTGAATGTTGGTGTAGTTGAACGCACCCAGGAGATGAGTGTAATCCCAAGTCTTCATGTTTCTTCTCTGCCCTGATAAAAAGAAAATCTTTATCATACGTTTTATAATCAAGTGGCATCCAAGCAATTGGTCCAAAAGCACTTCTGGTTTCATATTAATGAAGGGGTCATATGACACGGCTAAAAGGAATATAATCGTTTGTTTCAGATGTAATGCAATGTATACACACGAGTGCCTAGGGATTTGTCGAAAACTGCAAGCGTGTGACGGAAATGTAACGGGTCTTACAATATTAGGAACATCAGGTTCCAAACCAATTGTACTGACAGCTACGCCCTCCTTACTTGCGTATACATTTGGGCGGTCTTAGTCAAATCATACCTTGAACTGACATGGATTTGTGGGGGTGGGGTTACACAAGCCGTTTCAGGCAGGTCTGGGTGAGCATTCACTTTTAGATAGAATGTATCTTTTGTCCTGGCACATTCATTTTTACAATTTTACATGTCTAATACACGCATGGGCAACTTATAACACACATTAAATTGTACATAATTACATTTTAAACAGTTCTTAAAATCGTTTAAACAATTTAATTCTGTTAAAATGTTTGTGTACTGTTAAAAAAAATGCAAATAGGAAGTTCTCCTGGACCAGCATCGTTTATGACCTTATGACACTGGCCCAGGGCGCCTCACTGGCAGAAATTTGTAGTGCTGTGGGTTGGGCTACGCCCAGTACCTTTGCGAGGTTTAACAATCTCTGTGAGGAACCGGTGTCAACCCATTTCTTACATGCTACCCTCACTCTTGGTTTCCCTGTCTGTTGGCTCAACCCACTTGGGTTGTGTGCTCCCTACTCGGGCTTGCGCATTATATCCTATGTAGTTCTCCCCGCTGGTGAGACCATGCTGTTGTCTCCACATGTAACCTCCCCTTGCAGAAGGATGTGGCCTCCATGGCACACTCTCTCAGTAGAGAGAGCAGTGCTTCTCAGTATTCCCTTATGGTACCGGGCGGCTTTCTCGCTAAAAAAGAGAATGTGATTCCACTGGAAGATTACGTCTCGTGGTAGCACTCACATGTTACTCGCAAGTCCAATCAGTGTCGTTCCGCTTGAGCTTGTGATGCGACTCAGTGCCTTGGCGTGTCGTAAAGGAACCCAATCTGTCTCTCTACACAACGTCTTCCTGCCACAACTCTTTGTCGGCCCCCTGCTGCAACCGCGAGATGTCTGTCAGGTTCCTCAGCCCCAAAAGATGAATGAATGGGTGCCTGGTAACGAGGACGCAGTAGCTTCACCCCTGGGACCGGGACTCACAGCTCCGGGGACCCCTGAGCCTCTCTGGTTCCAGTCTCCCCACACCCAGCATTTGCCTCACTTCATGCCACCTGGATGACAGGGAGGTCTGGGCCCGTCTGTTGGTGTTGCAGGTTGCCCCTAGTCTGCCTGGCTGGTACCATATACCTGTGAGTATTGGGAGGGGTACATATCAGGCCCTGGTGGATTCAGGTTGTTACCAAACCTCTATACACCAAAGCCTGAATCGGCCCGGGGCATTGAATAGAAGCCACACGGTTAAGGTACGGTGTGCGCATTGGACGTAGTGAAATACCCGGTCATGTCCGTGCTTATACAATTTAGGGGACAAAAGCATAAAGTGGAGGTTGCAGTTAAACCGCACGAATTGGCTGGCTTTTCCTAAATTATTGGGTTATTTGTGCACGGATGTATCGTGGGATAAGAGAAAGTGAGAAAGGGGAGCTCTCGTTCAGGCAGGAGTGGCTATACCGGGGATCCCGGAGTACTGAGTCAGGGGAACAGAGTGAAATCGAGAGACTAATTCTCTCGGAGCGCAATGATTTTCCCCGGGAATGTTTGAGCAAGTTAGCAGCCTCTCCAACCCGCACGACCGCTTTCCTATCCATATTTTGCTATTAAGAATAACCGGTTGAATCGAGTGACCCAAGACCCTCAGACAAGGAAAATTCGGGACATTTAGGCCACTAAATCGTCTCATGGACTGATTCTTTTGGCTGGGCATACGTGCGTAGGTAATGCTTGTCTTGAATGTCAGCTGGTGAAACTGCCGGCCTCCCCAAAAGCGCCGTTGCGCCCGCTTCCGTTAATGCAGGTCCCCTTCTAGCGAATTGGTATGGACCTCATCGGGCCATTAGAACGATCAGCAAGAGGACAGCGTTTTGCATTAGTCCTGGTGGACTATGCAACACGATATCCCGAGGCGGTGCCCCTCCGCAACATTTCAGTTAAGAGTGTTGCGGATGCGCTGTTTTGTTTAGTCTCTCACGTGAGGATTCACAGGGAAATCCTCACGGATCAAGGCACGGCAAATTATTGGGCATTAAATCGATTCGCACCAGCGTCTTTCACCCACAAATGGACAGTCTGGTGGAACAATTAAATTACACGTTAAAGAACATGATTCGTCAGTTCGTACACGAAGATGGCAAAAATTGGGATAGATGGTTGGAAGCCCTCTTATTCGCCGTGCAGGAGGTCCCGCAAGCCTCTACAGGGTTTTATCCCTTTGAGCTTCTTTATGGACGCCAGCCTCGAGGGGTTTTAGACGTTCTAAAAGAAACTTTGGAGGACGGACCTTCTCAAAGCAAAAACGAAATTCAATATGTCCTGGACCTGAGAACAAAACTGCCGACCTCGTCTGCTTCCTTCCTTTCTCTGAAAGCGTTACATGTACACATATATGTCTACATGAGGTTGCATGTGTGTATTTATTAGCACCTACTTGATGCTGTCTGTTTGTTGAGGTCTGCAACTAAAAACATATTTTATCTTAAAATCTCTTCACCATGGTTACATAGCCATTTTTATTTTACTTTTTACATAATGTATTTGTGTACTGTACGTATAACTGTGTGAAACTTACCTGAGCCAATTGGAGGAGTAGCCCAGAAAAATGTGACTGTAAGAAAAGACAGAATATTCTATTAAATTACATAAAATTTTGAAAGAAAATAATAAAAGTTTATTAGAAATGGTTAAAAAGTTGGGAAAAAATATTAAAGATACAAACTAAGAGTCAGGACAGACAGAATGTGACAAGGACCACAGTATAAGGTGCACACCTTCAGTCACTTGAAACTAGTGACAGGAAAATAAAATTTAGCTTGTGTTCATTTCAGCATTTACTAACATTTACAAACAAGTTTGAACTCTTAGTTCCAGTTGAACAGACACGGCTTAGCTTAAACCAGGGCTATGCCTTAGTTGAATTAAGATATGTATGTCGCTTTTATAAAAATGCCTTAGAAGAATACATTACTGGTGTGCATCTTAAGACAAAACAACGGCACTGATATATTTTAAGAAATTTCTGGGCAATTTATTTTCAGTTAAGACAGGTCACACATTCATTTAAGTCTGGGACTAGCTTTAAGCCTTGTCTGTGAAACCGGGCCTGTATCTGTTAATCTTAGTTAACTCACAAATGAGCTAACTTGACCATTCGCATACCATTAACTAATGTTAACAAGAATAAATAAACGTTGGTCGTGTCTATGAGTGTGTGTGTGCGTGTAACACTGCTTTGCAAAAATGCAACTGTGAAAATAAATAAATCTATATTGAATATTCATATGATGTTATTTACTGTTGGTTAGGTACAATATATCATTATTTTAATTTTATTCATATTTCATTTAATTGACGAAGGAGTTTACACATTTTTACAACACACTCTGTAGAGCAGTTTGTCTGTTTAAGGCTTCTTTCAAAATGATAAGGCAACCCACGGTGTATGTAGAGAAAGAGCTCATTAAAGGGTAATGGAAACATAACGCTTTATTATGTAAGGTTTTTTACACCTCTGAAGACATAGTTATGTATATTTTATTGCATTTCTGTCAATAAGTCCTCCAAAAATTACAAACTGGACCTTTAAAAAGTTAGAAAGAAGTCAGGTTCAAGGGATAGTTCACTAAAATATGGACATGTATTAACTTATTACAAACTATTATCAAAACACGTGTGTCATTTCTTCCATGGAACAAAAAAGTGCAGTGTAGAGTGACAAAACTAACACACCAATCCTTCTTTTCAAGGATAAGCCAGTATTGAATCATTTTAACTAGGTGTATCAAGGGAGTTTACTGAATACTGAAACACATGTCCTTTATAAATGCATTTTTTTGACTGAACACACCCATGAATGTCTTTTCAAATATTGAATCTAGATGTCTGGTTTTGTGTGACAAATTTAGACTGTGAACTGTTTAAAGTATTTTTTTTGTTCCTACAGTTGGCATGTCTGTTTGATTATTTTTTTAACTATAGGTTCCATATCCCCTGCAGGTCATGTACCCCACACATCAAAAATCTAAATAGGCTAAATATAAAGAAAATATATGTGAAAAAAAATACAGTTTCAACAAGACAAAAAACCAAACGATGTGGGTGTTTTGTTTTTGTATTAGGAAAATCTTTGTTAACCCCTTCAACGCTGCCTGCACTTCGGTTCTTCTCCTGACACTCGTGACAATACGTCTGTGATTAGACGTATTTTTCTTCTAACAAAAATGAAGCGATTAACACCCATGAAAACATACTTTAGAAAACGATCATGATTTATTTTAATTTACTTTTTAAAATGTAAAACATATTATTGTGTATCTCGGCATTACATTATGCAGCCATGCACAGAAATGGTTAAATACACACATCATTGTCTGAAAGCAACAAATGGCACAGAGAGAGAAACATCATGTGGAGTTATTTTGTTTTATTAAATACAATTTTTGCATTAAGTAATAATGAATCATTAGTGTATCATGATACATTAGAGTAAGAGTAGAGTAAAGGGATTTGTGTTTTATTTAAGTAATTGATTCATAGAACTGGCAAATTGATAATTCATGTTGTTATTTTTAATAAATAGAAATAAATATAGAACAGATTAAACATATTGCCAATAGACAATTACATTAATACATGTTTTGTCTATATTCATAATGAATATTAGCTGGTTAGTTAAATGATTTGAAATGAAATACATTTTCAGGGAGTGACTTGATATATAACCAACTGTATTGTTGATTATAAAGTCTAAAAAGTTAAAAAAATTAAAATAATTTGTATTTCATTGTAGATGGATATACAAAAAATGTTCTTGTCGTGCGGGAGTAGGTCTGCAAATGAGCAACAGTCAGGTGAGAATAGAACGTAGACCGCCTCTCACACACAATACCAATGTGTTCCCAAGATGCAGTCATTGAACCCTTATGTTGTTTTAATTGTCTGCCAATTTCCACGTACATTTCATAAGAAAAAGCAGTGGTATCGTCAAAGGATAAACATGAATGTCCTGACATTACTGACACTCAACAAGAAATTATCAATTCTATTTCAGTCAACTGAACTGAAATAAATGTTTTGGTTTCTCAGAAAAGTCAGTGCAAAAAGAGAATGAAGTGGAGGCAGAGCAGATTGAAGAAGGCACAATAGAGAAAGGGCAAGATCATGATCCAGGTGAGAAAGTGAACAGAGATGTTTTGGATAATTTGTCTGGTCAGTTAATAAATACAAATGAAGTTAAGATTTTTTTAGTTACCAAACTTCTATTTGTACATGATTGTCACAGTACAGGGACAGAGAGAGCATGAAGAAGACGATGACATGAGTCAGGAGAGTGAGGACAGACATACAGAGAAAGAAATGTCAGATGAAGCACAGACACAGATCAGATCAGTTTGACTTAGGTGAAAAGGACACAGGCCCAAAACAGGCAAAATTACACTATTATCCCCAGGAGAACTTTGGTTTACAAAAAAAGATCATTCCAGCCAAACTGGTTTCAAACTTTTGCTTGGCTTGGGTACTCACAGAAGACAGATTCTGCCTACTGCTTTGCTTGCCGTGTTTTTGGTAAAAACTTGAAGAAAGCCGTAATAAGGGCAACTTCTTGGAATGCATGGGGCTTTTGCAGAAGTTTGATCCTTTCTTGCAGCATTACACACCCCCATCAAACAGCACCTACCTCTCCCCTGTCAGTCAGAATGAAATGATAGAGTGTTGCTCGAAAGAGGTGACAGCAACTTTTATCAAAGAAATGCATGAGTCAAAAATGTTTGCCATTATGGCAGACGAGGCCAGAGATGGACACACTGAACAGCTAGCTATTTGTGTGAGGTATGTCACTGAGGGAACAGTTAAAGAGAGATTCCTGTCCCTGACAGAGCTGAGAAGTTTCGACGCAAAGTCAATACCAGAAGCATTAGAGGGAAAATTACAATTACACTCTTCATCGTCTCCGCAACTGGCTAAGGAGAACAATGGGTCAGAGGAGGCTCCATCAACTGGCAGTTATGGCTATTGAGAAAGATGTAGTTGAGCAATTGGACCATGATAAAATTATCAACAGGTTTGCTACTCTTAAGGAGAGAAGACACAGGTTGATGCTCCCAATGAAAGACCAGTAACTGGGCTGCAAAAACTTTGTCCCTGTGTTTCACAAGCTGATTCATTTTTACTTTTTTTTCATTCCTTCTGATAGTTAACCACAGCCCCCACTTAATCCATTGTTCAGCCTCATACCTGTGTTGTTTATATTGCTGATATGGATAGTCAAAAGTTTATGGCTTTTATGTTATTTTCTGGTTAAAAGTTTATTTTATTTTGTCAGAAAAATTCCTTATCTATGGTTTCTATGTGAGCATAGAAATGCAAACAGTAAAATGTTGTGTTTGTACTGGAAACATGTGTACTTGTGTTTGTACAGTGAATAATGAATCAGGAAGTCTTCATTGTAAAAAAAAATCTACATTCCCAACTCAAATTTTCTAGTGACTGGTCACATCTAAATGTTTTAAAAACATTTTACAGTGTTGTTTATGGCTCAGTCAGTACTCCTACTCCCATATATGAAATACAGGGAATACAATGAAATAGTGGATAGCAATAAGGTCTTCCAACAGCCCAAAAGGGCTCACGTGACTCCCCTTTTCATCTCTCTTCACTGGCTACCGGTTTGGCATGTCTGTTTGATTATTTGAACTATAGGTTCCATATCCCCTGAAGGTCATGACTCATACCCCACACATCAAAAATCTAAATAGGCTAAATATTAAGAAAATATATGTGAAATAAAAAATACAGTTTCAACAAGACAAAAAAAATAACTTGTTAATTTTAGAATGTATTTATTATATTTACTGGATATGTCCAAACGATTTCAGAATACCTGTCATGATTCATCGTGGGTGTTTTGTTTTTGTATATATAAAAATCTTTGTTAACCCCTTCAACGCTGCCTGCACTTGGGTTCTTCTCCTGACACTCGTGACAATACGTCTGTGATTAGGTCGGTGAGCACAGAATTAAGATGACCTAAAGATGATTACAGACCTCCTTACAGTCTTGTGAGTTAAACATAAAGGCTAGCCATTCAATTGTCGTCAAATGCTCTGAGGAGGTGCTCCGCAGAAGCAAGGGAAGGCAGGTCTTCCGCCCGATCTGAAGAAGTGCCGGCGCAGGATTCAGCGGTGGGCGCTAGGGCCTCCCGATGCAATAAGCGCGCGAGAGAGGATGATTCCGTCTCACGCGCTTCAGCCATAATGCGGCGCGATCCCCAGGAGGCTAACGAGGGAGAGGCGCCTCGGTCCCGTTTGAAAAACACGAGCCGAGCGCGAAGGACCTTGATGTCAATCACTTTGCAATGTTCACACCAGGGGCGTCACTAGGCCCTTTTTAGGGGGGCTTCAGCCCCTAAACTTCTGGCCAGCCCCCCTAAAAAATTATTTGATTAATTAATTTGTGATCGCTTCAGTCCCCTTTAAAAACTCATTTGAAACGGCGGCGCGCTGCGTCAAGTTTCGGCTCCTCCCCTGAACTAAGTCTGCGTGGATTCAGCCCGTTATTCAATCCGCAGGGGCGCCGAGCGGAGCGAACATCAGAGAGTACAAGTTGTGTGTGTGCATTTATTGATAGATTGCTATGATATGACATCTGCATCGGTGCAGTTCTTGTAAATGCAGTTTACATAATGTTCCTGGACCAATACACGGTTCGGTTTCTCATCCAATACCTGTACGTCTTCGCTGCGTTCACCTTCAGCCCTTATCACAGTGTGATAGTTGTTTTTTCTTCTAACAAAAATGAAGCGATTAACACCCATGAAAACATACTTTAGAAAACGATCATGATTTATTTTCATTTACTTTTTAAAATTTAAAACATATTATTGTGTATCTCGGCATTACATTATGCAGCCATGCACAGAAATGGATAATACACACATCATTGTCTGAAAGCAACAAATGGCACAGAGAGAGAAACATCAAGTGGAGTTATTTTGTTTTGTTTTATTAAATAACATTTTTGCATTAAGTAATAGTGAATCAATAGTGTATCATGATATATTAGAGTAAGAGTAGAGTAAAGGGATTTGTGTTTTATTTTAAGTAATTGATTCATAGAACTGGCAAATTGATAATTCATGTTGTTATTTTTAATAAATAGAAATAAATATATAACAGATTAAACATATTGCCAATAGACAATTACATTAATACATGTTTTGTCTATATTCTTAATGAATATTAGCTGGTTAGTTAAATGATTTGAAATGAAATACATTTTCAGGGAGTGACTTGATGTATAACCAACTGTATTGTTGATTATAAAGTCTAAAAAGTTAAAACAATTAAAATAATTTATATTTCATTGTAGATGGATATACAACATTTTTTCTTGTCGTGCGGGAGTAGGTCTGCAAATGAGCAACAGTCAGGTGAGAATAGAACGTAGACAGCCTCTCACACACAATACCAATGTGTTCCCAAGATGCAGTCATTGAACCCTTATGTTGTTTTAATTGTCTGCCAATTTCCACGTACATTTCATAAGAAAAAGCAGTGGTATCATCAAAGGATAAACATGAATGTCCTGACATTACTGACACTCAACAAGAAATTATCAATTCTCTTTCAGTCAACTGAACTGAAATAAATGTTTTGGTTTCTCAGAAATGTCAGTGCAAAAAGAGAATGAAGTGGAGGCAGAGCAGATTGAAGAAGGCACAATAGAGAAAGGGCAAGATCATGATCCAGGTGAGAAAGTGAACAGAGATGTTTTGGATAATTTGTCTGGTCAGTTAATAAATACAAACAAAGTTAAGATTTTTTTAGTTACCAAACTTCTATTTGTACATGATTGTCACAGTACAGGGACAGAGAGAGCATGAAGAAGATGATGACATGAGTCAGGAGAGTGAGGACAGACATACAGAGAAAGAAATGTCAGATGAAGCACAGACACAGATCAGATCAGTTTGACTTAGGTGAAAAGGACACAGGCCCAAAACAGGCAAAATTACACTATTATCCCCAGGAGAACTTTGGCTTACAAAAAAAGATCATTCCAGCCAAACTGGTTTCAAACGTTTGCTTGGCTTGGGTACTCACAGAAGACAGATTCTGCCTACTGCTTTGCTTGCCGTGTTTTTGGTAAAAACTTGAAGAAAGTCACAATAAGGGCGTCTTCTTGGAATGCATGGGGCTTTTGCAGAAGTTTGATCCTTTCTTGCAGCATTACACACCCCCATCAAACAGCACCTACCTCTCCCCTGTCAGTCAGAATGAAATGATAGAGTGTTGCTCGAAAGAGGTGACAGCAACTTTTATCAAAGAAATGCATGAGTCAAAAATGTTTGCCATTATGGCAGATGAGGCCAGAGATGGACACACTGAACAGCTAGCTATTTGTGTGAGGTATGTCACTGAGGGAACAGTTAAAGAGAGATTCCTGTCCCTGACAGAGCTGAGAAGTTTCGACGCAAAGTCAATACCAGAAGCATTAGAGGGAAAATTACAAGAAGAAGGAATTGCTCAATTGAAGTGTGTTGCTCAGACATACGATGGAGCAGCAGTTATGAGTGGAGCAGCTGGAGGTGTTCAGTCTCTTTTCAGGGAGAGGCCCCCTGAGGCTATATATGTTCACTGTTATGCCCATGAGTTGAATCTCGTATTGTGCCACACCTGCAGAAGGATTACGGAGGCCGCAGAGTTCTTTAGCCTGCTGGAAAGTCTGTATTCATTTTTTAGTGTTTCCCTGGTCAGCCACCACAAGTTTAAAGAAGCTCAAACAAAATTAGGATTGCAACCATGTGAACTGGTACAGCTGTCCAACACACGGTGGGCGTGCCAGCTTCACTCAGTGAATGCTGTGCTTGAAAATGTTCCTGCCATCATTGATTGCCTCTCTGCCATCAATACAGCTACTGCAGTGGGGTTGAAAACTAAAATCTGCAAATTCTCATTTGTATATTTGTTGATTCTTTTCAAGGATCTCCTATCTGTAGTGGCAGGCTTGCACAAATATCTCCAAAAAGAGACCATTGACCTTCCCCAAGCAGTGGCATACAAAGATGCTGTGTGTGACTCCTTAAAGCAGAAACGTAGTGATCCCACTGCTGCAGATATATATGCTAGAGCAAAGGCAGTGTGTGAAGATAATCACATTGTAGTTGAGGAGCAACTTTCTACCCAGAGACAGAAGAAAAAAAGGATGGAGGATTTTGTTGTTGAAACAACTTATGGTGCACATAGGAGAATCAGCACATATGCCGAACAAGTCAACACAAAGTTACTATATCCATGTCTGGATAGAATGATAACTGAACTGGAGAACCGTTTTTTTGCTGTGAATGCTGCATTGCTTCAAGGTATTCAAGCATCCAGTGTCCGAAAACTTCCTGTCTGAGCCACATTTAGAAGAACTAGCACACCACTACAACATTAATTTGAAGACAGAGGAAGTCATGGTAGCAAGGCACTTTTTGATTCGTAAAAAGCAAGCTGGTGCAGTTCCACAGGACATGGTTTCACTTTATAACCTGCTGGATCCTGAAATGTTTCCATCACTGAAATCTGTCATCCAGGTTGCCCTCACTGTACCTGTTAGCAGCTGTTCGTGCGAGAAGTCTCTCAGTGCTCTTCGTCGTCTCCGCAACTGGCTAAGGAGAACAATAGGTCAGAGCAGGCTCCATCAACTGACAGTTATGGCCATTGAGAAAGATGTAGTTGAGCAATTGGACCATGATAAAATTATCAACAGGTTTGCTACTCTTAAGGAGAGAAGACACAGGTTGATGCTCCCAATGAAAGACCAGTAACTGGGCTGCAAAAACTTTGTCCCTGTGTTTCACAAGCTGCTTAATTTTCACTTGTTTTTCATTCCTTCTGATAGTTAACCACAGCCCCCACTTAATCCATTGTTCAGCCTCATACCTGTGTTGTTTATATTGCTGATATGGATAGTCAAAGTTTATGGCTTTTATGTTATTTTCTGGTTAAAAGTTTATTTTATTTTGTCAGAAAAATTCCTTATCCATGGTTTCTATGTGAGCATAGAAATGCAAACAGTAAAATGTTGTTTTTGTACTGGAAACATGTGTACTTGTGTTTGTACAGTGAATAATGAATCAGGAAGTCTTCATTGTAAAACAAAATCTACATTCCCAACTCAAATTTAATCTAAATCTAAATGTTTCAATTTTTTTTTACAGTGTTGTATATGGCTCACTGACTCCCCTTTTCATCTCTCTTCACTGGCTACCGGTTGGAGCCCGTATCAGATTCAAGTCACTAATGCTTGCCTACAGGACTATCACTGGATCTGCACCGGCTTACTTCCACACTCTCCTGCACTCCTACACCCCATCAAGATCCCTGCGTTCAGCAAACCAGCGGCGTCTTGTATTGCCTTCCCATAAGGGCAGCAAATCGCTCTCCCGCTCGCTCTCATTCACAACTCCTTCCTGGTGGAACATTCTTCCTAACTCTGTCCATTCAACCACATCTCTCACAACATTTAAAAAACTTCTTAAAACCCATCTCTTCTGTGAATACTTGACAGACAAATGAGAAAAAAAAAAACACTAACCCTTTCTCTCAACAGGTAGTGGTCTAGCTTTTGTTAAAACCAGTAACTTTGTATTGGCACTTAATGTATTATGGCTCCTGTATGACATATCGCTTATTGCTCATAAACTCTTTGTAAGTCGCTTTGGATAAAAGCGTCTGCTTAATGTCTATATGTAAATATATATAAGGACTTTGAACTGGACCATGCCAATAAAAAAAGATTTGCCAAATGCAGAGTATTCAACGCAAGAATATCTGACCGGACAACCACAACGTCAAATTTTATCCGACATTTCAAGAACCACAAGGAAAGGTAAGAAAGTAATTTCTTTATAGTCAATGTTATAAAACGATTACCAATGTAATAAATTAATCGTTTCTGTTTGTCATAATTTGGCATTGGTTGTTTTTTTTATTAGTATTAGAAATCTGATCATCGATCATCACTGATAGGCCTACGTCTCATCTCATAAGTAGATGTATTAGGGAATTTGGCTATAACAGTGGCGTAGCCCGAATTTTAATGTTGATGGGCATTTTAAACTGAAGGGGCTTCTCTGTATTACATGTAGACTAATGTCTATATTAAATGAGCGCATTTTCAAGTGTTTGTGTCGAGTGCGTATGGAAGCTGAATAGAAGCTCGCTTGTACTGCATGACAGGCTGATGGACGCGCCGGTGCGATCACTTGTACTTAAAAAACTCTTTAAAACCTTTTCGGTCATATTGACAAGAACAATTTCATCATTCGAATCTTATAAGTGTCTAAATTTTTTTTGTGAAGATTCACAATAACAACAAAACGTTTTGTGCTGTAAAATAATGAAACCAGTTCAAATAGAAAACAAATATTCTCAGATTAAATGTTACGTATGAAACGTGCATATTGCGCGTCCAACGCAATGATGACGATTAAGCATCATAACTTCATCACTGGGCTATATCAACATACATTTTATTTATATTCTGCCGAAATGAAAAAGATCCGTTCATTTTGATTAACGAGATTCAAGATCGAAGTAAAAAAATTATCCGAGATTCCCACCACTAGATGTAAATTCCCTACTGTGCCCTATAATGGACAGCACAAGTATTACAGCATCATATATATATAACATATAATAGGCAGATTTTCAGTCTCAATACTTAGTTTATAAGGTTCATAGCCTGTATAAATAAGTCTTACATTCTGTAAGATACAAGTATTTCCATTTCTGTGTCTATGTAAACATATGAAAATGTGTGACTGCTGGAACCAAACTTTGAGCACATACATAGACAAGTGATCATCACTTAAAATTAATTTATATTTACAATTGATTTCTCTTAATATATGTGTACAGTGGGGCAAAAAAGTATTTAGTCAGCCACCAATTGTGCATGTTCTCCCACTTAAAAAGATGAGAGAGGCCTGTAATTTTCCTCATAGGTAGGCCTATACCTCAACTAGGAGAGGCAAAATAAGAAAAAAAATCCAGAAAATCACATTGTAGGATTTTTTAAGAATTTATTTGCAAATTATGGTGGAAAATAAGTATTTGGTCAGTAACAAAATTTAATCTCAATACTTTGTTAAATACCCTTTGTTGGCAATGACAGAGGTCAAACGTTTTCTGTAAGTCTTCACAAGGTTTTCACACACTGTTGCTGGTATTTTGGCCCATTCCTCCATGCAGATCTCCTCTAGAGCAGTGATGTTTTGGGGCTGTCGCTGGGCAACACGGACTTTCAACTCCCTCCAAAGATTTTCTATGGGGTTGAGATCTGGAGACTGGCTAGGCCACTCCAGGAGCTTGAAATGCTACTTACGAATCCACTCCTTCGTTGCCCGGGCGGTGTGTTTGGGATCATTGTCATGCTGAAAGACCCAGCCACATTTCATCTTCAATGCCCTTGCTGATGGAAGGAGGTTTTCACTCAAAATCTCACTATACATGGCCCCATTCATTCTTTCCTTTACACGGATTAGTCGTCCTGGTCCCTTTGCAGAAAAACAGCCCCAAAGCATGATGTTTCCACCCCCATGCTTCACAGTAGGTATGGTGTTCTTTGGATGCAACTCAGCATTCTTTCTCCTCCAAACACGACAAGTTGAGTTTTTACCAAAAAGTTATATTTTGGTTTCATCTGACCATATGACATTCTCCCAATCCTCTTCTGGATCATCCAAATGCTCTCTAGCAAACTTCAGACAGGCCTGGACATATACTGGCTTAAGCAGGGGGACACGTCTGGCACTGCAGGATTTGAGTCCCTGGCGGCACAGTGTGTTACTGATTGTAGCCTTTGTTACTTTGGTCCCAGCTCTCTGCAGGTCATTCACTAGGTCCCCCCGTGTGGTTCTGGGATTTTTGCTAACAGTTCTTGTGATCATTGCCCCACGGGGTGAGATCTTGCGTGGAGCCCCAGATCGAGGGAGATTATCAGTGGTCTTGCATGTCTTCCATTTTCTAATAATTGCTCCCACAGTTGATTTCTTCACACCAAGCAGCTTACCTATTGCAGATTCAGTCTTTCCAGCCTGGTGCAGGTCTACAATTTTGTTTCTGGTGTCCTTTGACAGCTCTTTGGTCTTGGCCATAGTGGAGTTTGGAGTGTGACTGTTTGAGATTGTGGACAGGTGTCTTTTATACTGATAACGAGTTCAAACAGATGCCATTAATACAGGTAACGAGTGGAGGACAGAGGAGCCTCTTAAAGAAGAAGTTACAGGTCTGTGAGACCCAGAAATATTGCTTGTTTGTAGGTGACCAAATACTTATTTTCAACCATAATTTGCAAATAAATTCTTGAAAAATCCTACAATGTGATTTTCTGGATTTGTATTTCTTAATTTGTCTCTCATAGTTGAGGTATAGGCCTACCTATGATGAAAATCACAGGCCTCTCTCATTTTTAAGTGGGAGAACTTGCACAATAGGTGGCTGACTGAATACTTTTTTGCCACACTGTAAGTTAATCTTTTCTTTGCAAAAATAAACATGTATCGAAAAACTTCTGTTTATTTTAGCTGCGACTTGACTTGAAACTTATCAGGACTCGACTTGACTTGTTTAGGGTGAACCCTTGACTTGACTTGCTAGATTTGACTCGAGACTTAATGGTCAAGACTTAAGACTTGCTTGGACTTGACCATATGTGACTTGTCCCCACCTCTGCTTTTAGCTGCCCCAGAAATAAATGAACATCAAGGTAGCATTAGAAAAAAAGATATGAACACACATATTAGTGTAAGTAAGAGACTACATAAAGACTTAGTCGGTCAGGGTGGTAAATTTACGACCCCCAAACCCGATGACCAGCCCGAGGCGATCCTCGGAGCACGCCAGGGTCCAAGCCCTATTGTCGAACGTCAAAACAATCACCATCGTCAAGCCATTGCTAAACGATGTGACCTCATTATATCACCACGAGGTGAAATGCAGTACAGTTCAGCTCAATCCACACGGCGAAGGAAAATAAAGTCTGAAAAAACTTCTTGGAAATATTCAAAGTTCTTAAAGTTCAGGCAAATGTGAAACTGAAAGTTGAAAAAACTAATGATAAAGGTACTCAGCAGGTGCAACAGGCCCGTTGCAATTGAAAATATGTGGCCCGCATCGTACAAAGGAATATACCAACAGATTATTAAAACAATCCTAACCAGTACAATTGTCAGAAACATTTAAATCAGTTAATCATTTTTTTCACTAAAAACTTTTTATGCGCCAAAATATGCAAAATAGAATCTGCAAGGTTTTTTTCAACGACAATCAATTCTTCATGACAAAAAATGACTTGAATATAACTCTACACCCTTGCCTCATTGAGTATATGTAGATTCATGAATATGTAAAGTAATTCCTGCCTCCAAACAATTGCAACAGCTTGGACAATAAATATCTATGATTTTATTTGCACAATGACACAATGCCGCTTAACTGCCAAATCAGTCCAGTTTTTTTGTGAAACACATGGAAGTGATTCAACATACAGTTTTATTTTTATGCTTTTTTAATTATAATGTCATGCATCTCATATCATTGTGATACACATTCCTTTTCTGCAGGCAGTGTTTTCTCAACGATTCACCAAATTGTATGTGTTGGCACTGATGGAGAATCTGTTTGTTTCTTTATAGTAACATTTATGACAGTGTAGAAAGATCACAAATTAACCCCTCTATTAATTGCTAGTGTACAAATGGTATCACAGCCAGAAAAGCCGGAGTGCATCTATGTGGAAGCAATGGGGTTCAAATCCATTCCAGTCCTTTCTCATGTTTCCTACATTCAATGTCTCACTGACGTCCTCAGGTATTCTATGGGGTGTCAGGAAAATGTAATTAAAAAGCACACTTTGAAATACCAAAGTTTTGCCAGAACAATGATGCATTTAGCAAATTTGCCTGGAATGCCATGTTTTTGAAAGATGTGATATTATTTTATCAGTATATGAACGTATGTTCAACACTCTTAAAATGCAATTGAGTTACAACTGAATATCAGTATCAATATCACAGAAAAATTTGTATTCACACCACATGACCCCTTTAAAAAAAAAATCATCATTATGGCAAGCAGGAGGTATGCGACTTGATGACTTCATTTTCAACTCCTCGCTCGACTGCAAGTGGCAATTCTGCCCAACCGGTCTGTGCAGTGGCAAGTCGAACATACCTTTAAACTAAGGTAAGTAAACTAAGTAAATAGTTTACTGTTATTTAATTAAGACTAGATTCCCATGTTTCCGGTTTTAATACAATAATTATAGATTTATGTTAACACCAAATTAGTTAACTGCTATTATTTTGCTAATACTGGATGGGTAGAAATGAAATGAAGGTTCGGAAGAAGTCTGATCATATGATCCTGTCAATAATTTCCAAGCCACCTACTAGCCTACAATCCTCTTAAAACAGCTATTTCTGCATCCCTTCACAACCCCGACTCTTCCCATTATGTAAATTATTTAGTTTTATCTAATTCAGTAGGCTAGCTCTGAGCTTGACCCAAGTCTCGCTTTTAAGATGGCAAGACAAATTTGTTTACCATTATCTTTTGTAAATACCAGATTTGTTTACTGTCATTATTGTGCTAAGCCTGGATGGGCAGGTGAACTTCTTGGTTACGGATGTAACCTCAGTTCCCTGATCGAGGGAACGAGACGTTCATTCGCCAATTTCATTGGACTTTTCTAAATCTAGTCAGAAGATGATAGGTTCTCAAGTCAAACCCCATTTGTTACTTTTTTTTGTTGACTAATAGTATATTAATATAGTGACTAAAATACAGTCAACTAAAAATCCCATGAATATCTACCAAACAGCATCATTGCCAACACAGCATCATATAAAAATACAAATTAAAAATAAAATAAATTTAACATCCAAACAACATAATCTACAGGTATAACAAATAAAATCCCATCCACATGTGAGTAAATCTGCTACATATATATTTTTAATGAATTTACATACCCAACCAGTGTCATGCCAGCAAATAAATAAAGGAAATTATTACGAATCAGCATAATTTTTGTATCTTGTTCCTGTCTTAACTTTATGTCTGAACTGGAGGAAGATAAAGAGTTGGTTAGGGTTAGTAAGACAGAGGAGGGCGTTACAAAAACAGAAATTAACAGTTAAAGGATGTTTTGCGATTCTTGTCAGTGTATGCAAATTAAAATATATCACACCCATTGTCCATCCTCATAAACAGACCTCCTGTCTCTTGTCCACAGATGACTATTCTGTACCTAATACAACAACTCCTCCTAGTGGGAATTTCCATATCAACAGGTTTTTACTGTAAGTGAACTCAACATCTTACCCACATATAAGCACTGCAGTTACACTGAACAGCAGCAAAAAAAACGTAGTAATTACTAGTAAACTAGTGATGTTAAACGATTATTATTAAATAATTGCATCCAGAATAAAAGTTTGTGTTTGCATGATATATGTCTGTGCACTGTGCATTTCAACTTTGTATATATAAACACATGAGTAGTATAATCATATACCTTGTGTCAAAAGATTGATGGATTTATGACCTTCTGTCAAACAGTCACTCAAATGGAGACTTTTATGGCCTGTCAATCTTGATGACATTTATGGCTGTTGTTGAGGACTCCTCTGACCCCCAGCCCTTCCTACGGTGGGCTAACTACCTACACCTCCTCATCACCCCCTAATCAAACAGTGTGTTTTCAACCTGTTTGATTTTATAGGCTATTTGTGAAAGATGTTTGTGTTTGTAAACTACAGAGAGATAAAATAAATGTTTTATGTGGGTTTTTCTTCTAAGATTGTTGTCTCTTGTTTCCTTTCTGTCGGTCTCTCGACGTTGTGTCGAAGACGACAGATGGGGTTCGCTCTTGGGAACCTATCAGCTCTGACTACTTTAGAAAAGGCCAATGAAAATTGGCGAATGAAATTTGCATGCCGAGCTCCGCCCCCGGAAATCCGGTATAAAAGGAAGCCGGCGTGCTTCATTCACTCACCGTTTGTTCTTCAGAGCCATCGCTCATGATTACAGACAGCGTGTTACGCATTTCTTCAATTGCCGGTTCTACGACGTGTGTGCAGCGGATCGTTCCTTCATCCTGCAGCGACCTTCCCCTGGGCGTCTCGGCGGTTCCAGTAGGTGTCCGAGAGTTTTTTTCCAAAGGCCCTTTTCAGGGCTGGGATATTTCTCCAGCGGCATGTCCCGCTGTTCTCTTGGGTGCGGTGCTCTCATCGAGGAGGGGGACGGACATGTTAGCTGCGTTAGGTGTCTGGGCGTCCAGCATGCCGAAGCAGCTTTCATAGACTCATCTTGCTCGCACTGCGAGCGGATGGTCATTCAGACGTTGCGGTCACGGGTGGCTGTCTTCCTACGGGAAACAGCCACCACTTCGCTCGCTACCCAACTCGCGACGACGGGGGCCAAGGCCCTGCTGTCCGGGAAGGTTAGCAGCGTTGGTGACGTGGGGACTTCAGCAGGCGTAAACCCGTCAGCTAAACGCTCACGGGCCGCCGGCTCCCCGTTTCGCTCGTCTGACCGTTCCCCAACCGACGGTGGCATACCGTCCGGATCCTCACTCACGTACTCGGAAACGATGCGTGAGGAAGATGAGATGTCGCTCGCAGCATCGGAGGGAGACTTGCTGGCATCAGACATTGACGAATCCGAGCAGCTCCCTCCCACGGGGGGTTGAGCGCAGGAGGAAGCAGTTGTCGAGATGTCAGCCATGCTCTTCCGGGCGGCCGCGGGCATTGGGCTGCAGTGTACTCCACTGCCTCCACCCCAACGCTCGCGGCTGGACACTTGGTATCTGGGGTCGGAGCGCGGTGCAAAACCGCGCCCCCCCGGTACCATTTTTCCCGGAGGTGCATGAGGAGCTGTGTCGGACTTGGAGCGCCCCGCTTACGGCTCGTTGGGGTCAGACCAGCTCCCGCTCCCTTACTTCCCTCGATGGTGGGGCGGCCAAAGGTTACGTCGAAGTCCCCCAGGTGGAACGTGCTATCGCAGCACACCTGTGCCCGCAGACAGCTGCCACCTGGAGGAATCGACCGCGCCTTCCGTCCAAAGCATGTAAGACTTCGGCATCCCTGGTGTCGAAGGCTTACGTTGCTGCGGGCCAGGCCGCCTCCTCCCTCCACGCCATGGCCATCCTGCAGGTCCACCAGGCCAAGGCGTTGAAGGAGCTCCACGAGGGTAAGGCCGACCCGGGTGTTATGCAGGAACTCCGCGCCGCCACTGACCTCGCTCTAAGGGCGACCAAGGTGACGGCGCGGGCCCTGGGTTGGACGATGTCCACGCTAGTGGTTCAAGAGAGGCACCTCTGGCTTAACCTTGCGCAGATGAGTGACGCCGAGAAAGTCCGCTTTCTCAACGCACCCATCTCGCAGGGTGGGCTGTTTGGTGACACCGTCGAGGACTTCGCGCAGCAGTTCTCGACGGTGAAGAAGCAGACAGAGGCTATCAGCCATATTCTTCCTCGCCGCGACTCGGCCGCCCGTAGGCCCCCGAGTTCTCGAGCGACGTCTGCTTCCCAGCAGCCCAGGCCCCCTTCGACACCCGCTCCGGTTCCCGTGACCCCGACTCAGGCTACACCCCGAAAGCGGAGATCGAAGGGGAGACCACCACCCCGTCAGCAACCTTCCCGGAGTAAGGTTAACTCATTCATGTAGTTCATGCTTTGCATAGCATTGCAACAGCTCCTTAGAAATAGACCATATTCATGTAGAACCTTCGTGTCCTCTGTTTTATAGCCTTCCATGAAAGAGCCTTGTCCATATAAGAGGAAGATATTTTTACCTCATTGCCAAAATCTTCCCCATAAGTGAAGTCTTTGCCTTTAGATAGCCTTGTAATGGAGTCATGTGTCGGTAACTTCAAACAAGTTCTCTTGGCTGCCCTCTTGTATATTGCTCCAAGAAATGCAAGCGATCTCCTGGAGTGTCTGCTTTTTTTTCCACTACTTCCTCAAATGAGCGTAGGAACACATGAAAGCGTAATGGATCTCCATCAAAGTAAGTTATCTCTCTAGGGGGAAGTGAAGACAAGTTATGCTGTTTAACCAACAAGGTAGTTATTTAATTTTGCTTATCAATGAGCTGAAGCATGTTTGTATAATGGGTGTCATTTTGAGCACTCGTTCCATTACTATTTCCATTATTCCCATTATTCAATAATGACATAATAGGCACTGCATTTTGTGAAGATTGTGTGTAAGATCTGGTTGACAGCTGTTATACTGACTGGGTTTGAACATGAGTTGAAATCCTTTGTACATTATCAACCTGAGATGTTCTGGAAACAGTCAAACTTTGTGATACAACTGGCACAGTATCTGAAGGAACAACTGTAGTGTTTCTCTCGTTCTCCTCAGCTGTTCTTCTTGCTCCTTCATTGCATGTTTCCTTTGTTACATTTGCTGAGATGCCAACAATGCAGCCAGTTCTGCCTCAGCCTTAAGACATGTGGATGAAACAGAAGAGCGACTGGATTGAGATCCATGAGAAATTACTCCAGAAGATCTTTTCCTTATATT
Organism: Triplophysa siluroides; assembly: GCA_006030095.1. NCBI lineage: Eukaryota > Metazoa > Chordata > Actinopteri > Cypriniformes > Nemacheilidae > Triplophysa > Triplophysa siluroides. The sequence goes on along the minus strand of VCII01000051.1, from coordinate 1,019,125 downwards.
TGAAACACTGTCACTTTGTTGTATTTCATTTTCAAAATCTCAAAAAATTACTCCAGTCTGAATGTGTGTATTAGGCAATTGAACATTGAATCCAGCCGATCCAGAAAAGACGATCAGATGACGCAAAAGTGGCGTGACATTTTTTTTACCCGCTATGAAAATGGCTTCACCGGCCTGGCAATTCTACAAGGTGTGTGAAAAAGACAATCTGAAACGTGTGTACTAAGCGAATTCTAGGAGGCGGGAAGCACCCAAAACATTCAAACACCATCAGCCTTGTTTTCAAAGTTAGCTAGCGCTAAGAGAGAGCGGGATAGTTCAGCAGCTAGAGCGACACGTTAACGCGTTAACCGAAAATTCTCTGTGATTTTTTCACCAGTGATGGAAAAATCTTGAAGGTAATCCATAATTTTGACGGACTACAATAAAGGCAATTTGTAGTTCCCTGTTTTATCATTTCGTGTCATCAGAACGTGACCCTGAACGGGCTGAACGTGATTGTGAGCAGCAGGAGGTATGTTAGGCTATCGTGAAGGGACGTGTGTTTCCTATTCATTAGCTTACTCTAGAATGCCTGGTCCATTTAGCAAAAAGCGCATGCGGTCAGCAGAGACTCGAGGTGCATATGCATCCGTCACTCCCCTCGTCCCGTGCACGCATACACACAGGCGCACAGTGGTGCCGTCTATACAGTCTTTTTGGATAAGTAATGGAATTTGTGGAAAAATGTCTCTCTCTGTGTTTTCTCTGTTCAGTGAGCGGCAGAAGCAGCACATCACACACACGCACACATATGGTCGCGCACTTACGCACACACCCAGGTCTACTTACCGATGGTTCTCTTCAAAACCCGGGGGTTTGTATTGTTAAATCGTTGTATCGAACTTATTGATAAATAAAACGTGTTATCAGTATGTCATTTTTTACTATTCATATATAAACATAATATGTTTAGATATACGTACCACCGGCCTGATTTAGATCGCTAATTTCTTCTACAAGCCAAGAATATCTGGGGTCATTCAAAGAACCTGTATTAAAACGATTTACCACTACCATGACTACACATACTTTTGTTTTGTATTTGTTTTAAAGAGAAATCGAAATATATATCGAATATCGAGTATAAGAAAGCTTATCATTTTAGAAAAATGAAAGTTTTTCAAACAGCAAAGAGTTGAATGCCTGGTTTCCACAACACAGTTCGATCGTGTTGACACACTGTTTTTTCGTAGCGAATGAACCACCTTTTTCAACCTTTAAGTAGACCACCGCTGTGGCATCTGTACCCCCAGGATGCGTCGTAGATATTTGGAGAGAACACGTTATCCGATCTTGATTTTTGAAAAGTGTGTTTATCGTAAAAAATCTTAACCTAGTTTTTGAACTAAATGATAGCTATATCATGCGATATCATCTGAAACTAAAATCTATTAAATAATACATTGTAGAACGAATCAAAATTACTAGAATATTTACTTTTTTTTTGAACACCTACACTTGTGTTTAATACCTTTAAAAAACGATCATTGTGTGATCGATGTCTCTAACATACTAAACCACTAAGATGTTTTTAGAAAATGCAATGTAATTATATTGGCCTTAAATCTTTTTTCTTTTTATTTAAAGTTGAATACGTTTTTTTAAAACTATTCCTATCTTACCTGTAATAAACAAAAATGAACTGACAGTCTGATCCCTGTCTCGTCCAAACTGCAAAGTCGTTATCATATTGAATCATCAATGACCCACAGACATCCAGAAGACTATCAGACATATGGGGCATCAAGGACCTACTTACTTCAAATCACAATTGACGGTCGTTTCAGGTATATGCTTTTCAACAGATGTTTGGCAGACACACCGGCATCTCACCAAGCATACAGCAAGTCAAGACATGATGAAAATACTTTTTTTGGTTAAAACGAATCATTGACTTAACTCTTAAACAATACAAATTTTGTTAAACCGTACCGCAAATGTTTAATATATGGAAGCACACATCTATACCGAACGATATCAAGACATGTTAAAACCAAAATGAACATCTTTGACAACTCTTATTCACTAAAACATTGTCAGAGCACTTTGCAATATGTTAAACAACACATGTTTGAACCACATATAGTATATGACACAATGATAAAGTGATGACCTAAAACTTTAATCATTTATCAGATAAAAATCTTAAACCTGGAACCAAGTTACTCTTAGATGAAACATCACATAAACATTATCTCTCTCTAATTTAAAAAAAACCAACCGCTAGGTTTTCACACAGTGATGTGTGATGTGAAAACAGCAGGGTGTCATGCCAGCAGGATTAAAACACATTTTATTGCAGGGATAGGCCTACAACAACACAACCATAAAATATAAACTGTCAAACAAGACTGACAGATCATAAAAAAACAACCTTATTTGATTGACTGGTCAAAATGACTTGCCTGGGAGAGTAGGAGGACAGTCACACTTTGATACTTTGACACTTCACACCTCAACTCTCAATTCACTCATTTGGATGATAAAAGCCATAAAACAAGAGACAACAATCTTAGAAGAAAAACCCACATAAAACATTTATTTTATCTCTCTGTAATTTACAAACACAAACGTCTTTCACAAATAGCCTATAGTAAAATCAAACAGGTTGAAAACACACTGTTTGATTAGGGGGTGATGAGGAGGTGTAGGTAGTTAGCCCACCGTAGGAAGGGCTGGGGGTCAGAGGAGTCCCCAACAACAGCCATAAATGTCATCAAGATTGACAGGCCATAAAAGTCTCCATTTGAGTGACTGTTTGACAGAACTTTGACAGGGGGTCATAAATCCATCAATCTTTTGACACAAGGTATATGATTATACTACTCATGTGTTTATATATACAAAGTTGAAATGCACAGTGCACAGACATATATCATGCAAACACAAACTTTTATTCTGGATGCAATTATTTAATATTAATCGTTTAACATCACTAGTTTACTAGTAATTACTACGTTTTTTTTGCTGCTGTTCAGTGTAACTGCAGTGCTTATATGTGGGTAAGATGTTGAGTTCACTTACAGTAAAAACCTGTTGATATGGAAATTCCCACTAGGAGGAGTTGTTGTATTAGGTACAGAATAGTCATCTGTGGACAAGAGACAGGAGGTCTGTTTATGAGGATGGACAATGGGTGTGATATATTTTAATTTGCATACACTGACAAGAATCGCAAAACATCCTTTAACTGTTAATTTCTGTTTTTGTAACGCCCTCGTCTGTTTTACTAACCCTAACCAACTCTCTATCATCCCCCAGTTCAGACGTAAAGTTAAGACAGGAACAAGATCCAACAATTATGCTGATTCGTAATAATTTCCTTTATTTATTTGCTGGCATGACACTGGTTGGGTATGTAATTTCATAAAAAAATATATATGTAGCAGATTTACTCACATGTGGATGGGATTTTATTTGTTATACCTGTAGATTATGTTGTTTGGATGTTAAATTTATATTATATTTAATTTGTATTTTTATATGATGCTGTGTTGGCAATGATGCTGTTTGGTAGATATTCATGGGATTTTTAGTTGACTGTATTTTAGTCACTTTATTAATATACTATTAGTCAACAAAAAAAAGTATACGTAAACTGTCTCAATGACTTATTGACAGACTGGTCTCCTGAAGCTATACTTTTTGTCTATTTAACGCTTTCTTCTGACAAAACAACAATATTTGAATCACATAATTATAACCCCATGTCATAATAATCCAGGGATTGTTTGTGTTTTGGTAAACTTTTATTTCAGTTCTTATACTTTCCTGTAGCTCAGTGGTAAGAGCATGGTTGTGGGTTTGATCCCAGGGGATTGCAAATACCTATGTAAAATGTATAGGATAATGCAATGTAAGTCGCTTTGGATAAAAGCGTCTGCTAAATGCATTCATGTAAATACTGTGAAAATTCTTTGCTGCCTTACATTTTAATGTAAATTTTTAATGCTTATTTTAAATGCTTTACGAGTGATTCCAGCATTTTTTACATCACATTCAACACGTTAAAATATTTTTTAAATGTAAACAGTTAATTAAACATTTCAACATATTAAATAAGCAATAAATAAGCAAAAATATATTTTTAAGTAATATCACCTGTACCCACAATTCACTGATGGTTGTATATTCTCCATCAAACTGTGTATGTGAAAAATAAAAATCTTGAATCTTGACCTTGGCGAGAATTTAAAATAATAAGTTAAAATGACCGGAATGTAAGGAAGTAAAGAATTTTTGGTAACACTTTATTTTATAGTGCCCGTTTTACAGTGTAATTATACATTTAAGTACTGAGTAATAAAAATTAACTGCTTGTACTTACTATACGGTTAGAATTAGGGTTTGATTTAGGGTTAGTTCCATGTAATTATACATAATTTATAGGAAATACTATAGTAAATACATGTAACGTGTAACAAGGGGACAGTAAAATAAAGAATTACCTAACGTTTTACTACAGTGTGAAACAAGAGCTGTTTTTCAGTTCCCTTTCTGTCGGTCTCTCGATGTTGTGTCGAACCAACAAATGGGGTTTGACTTGAGAACCTATCATCTTCTGACTAGATTTAGAAAAGTCCAATGAAATTGGCGAATGAACGTCTCGTTCCCTCGATCAGGGAACTGAGGTTACATCCGTAACCAAGAAGTTCACCTGCCCATCCAGGCTTAGCACAATAATGACTGTAAACAAATCTGGTATTTACAAAAGATAATAGTAAACAAATTTGTCTTGCCATCTTAAAAGCGAGACTTGGGTCAAGCTCAGAGCTAGCCTACTGAATTAGATAAAACTAAATAATTTACATAATGGGAAGAGTTGGGGTTGTGAAGGGATGCAGAAATAGCTGTTTTAAGAGGATTGTAGGCTAGTAGGTGGCTTGGAAATTATTGACAGGATCATATGATCAGACTTCTTCCGAACCTTCATTTCATTTCTACCCATTCAGTTATAGCAAAATAATAGCAGTAATCAAACCTGTTTTTTGAATTGGCCTTTTGTCTTTTCAGTCAACCTGCCCATCCAGTATTAGCAAAATAATAGCAGTAAACTAATTTGGTGTTAACATAAATCTATAATTATTGTATTAAAATGGGAATCTAGTCTTAATTAAATAACAGTAAACTATTTACTTAGTTTACTTACCTTAGTTTAAAGGTATGTTCGACTTGCCACTGCACAGACCGGTTGGGCAGAATTGCCACTTGCAGTCGAGCGAGGAGTTGAAAATGAAGTCATCAAGTCGGATACCTCCTGCTTGCCATAATGATGTTCAGGCTGATTTTTTTTAAAGGGGTCATGTGGCGTGAATACAAATCTTTCTGTGATATTGATACTGATATTCAGTTGTAACTCAATTGCATTTTAAGAGTGTGTACATACGTTCATATACTGATAAAATAATATCACATCTTTCAAAAACATGGCATTCCAGGTAAATTTGCTAAATGCATCATTGTTCTGGCAAAACTTTGGTATTGCAAAGTGTGCTTTTTAATGACATTTTCCTGACACCCCATAGAATACCTGAGGACGTCAGTGAGACATTGAATGTAGGAAACATGAGAAAGGACTGGAATGGATTTGAACCCCATTGCTTCCACATAGATGCACTCCGGCTTTTCTGGCTGTGATACCATTTGTACACTAGCAATTAATAAAGGGGTTAATTTGTGATCTTTCTACACTGTCATAAATGTTACTATAAAGAAACAAACAGATTCTCCATCAGTGCCAACACATACAATTTGGTGAATCGTTGAGAAAACACTGCCTGCAGAAAAGAATGTGTATCACAATTATATGAGATGCATGACATTATAATTAAAAAAGCATAAAAATAAAACTGTATTTTGAATCACTTCCATGTGTTTCACAAAAAAACTGGACTGATTTGGCAGTTAAGCGGCATTGTGTCATTGTGCAAATAAAATCATAGATATTTATTGTCCAAGCTGTTGCAATTGTTTGGAGGCAGGAATTACTTTACATATTCATGAATCTACATATACTCAATGAGGCAAGGGTGTAGAGTTATATTCAAGTCATTTTTTGTCATGAAGAATTGATTGTCGTGGAAAAAAACTTTGCAGATTCTATTTTGCATATTTTGGCGCATAAAAAGTTTTTAGTGAAAAAAATGATTAACTGATTTAAATGTTTCTGACAATTGTACTGGTTAGGATTGTTTTAATAATCTGTTGTTATATTCCTTTTGTACGATGCGGGCCACATATTTTCAATTGCAACGGGCCTGTTGCACCTGTTGAGTACCTTTATCATTAGTTTTTTCAACTTTCAGTTTCACATTTGCCTGAACTTTAAGAACTTTGAATATTTCCAAGAAGTTTATTCAGACTTTATTTTCCTTCGCCGTGTGGATTGAGCTGAACTGTACTGCATTTCACTTCGTGGTAGTATAATGAGGTCACATCGTTTAGCAACGGCTTGACGATGGTGATTGTTTTGACGTTCAACACTAAGCCTTGGACCCTGGCGTGCTCCGAGGATCGCCTCGGGCTGGTCATCGGGTTTGGGGGTCGTAAGTGTACCACCCTGACCGACTAAGTCTTTATGTAGTCTCTTACTTACACTAATATGTGTGTTCATATCTTTTTTTCTAATGCTACCTTGATGTTCATTTATTTCTGGGGCAGCTAAAAGCAGAGGTGGGGACAAGTCACATATGGTCAAGTCCAAGCAAGTCTCAAGTCTTGACCATTAAGTCTCGAGTCAAATCTAGCAAGTCAAGTCAAGGGTTCACCCTAAACAAGTCAAGTCGAGTCCTGATAAGTTTCAAGTCAAGTCGCAGTACTAAAATAAACAGAAGTTTTTCGATACATGTTTATTTTGCAAAGAAAAGATTAACTTACAGTGTGGCAAAAAAGTATTCAGTCAGCCACCAATTGTGCAAGTTCTCCCACTTAAAAATGAGAGAGGCCTGTGATTTTCATCATAGGTATACCTCAACTATGAGAGACAAAATAAGAAATAAAAATCCAGAAAATCACATTGTAGGATTTTTAAAGAATTTATTTGCAAATTATGGTTGAAAATAAGTATTTGGTCACCTACAAACAAGCAATATTTCTGGCTCTCACAGACCTGTAACTTCCTCTTTAAGAGGCTCCTCTGTCCTCCACTCGTTACCTGTATTAATGGCATCTGTTTGAACTCGTTATCAGTATAAAAGACACCTGTCCACAACCTCAAACAGTCACACTCCAAACTCCACTATGGCCAAGACCAAAGAGCTGTCAAAGGACACCAGAAACAAAATTGTAGACCTGCACCAGGCTGGGAAGACTGAATCTGCAATAGGTAAGCAGCTTGGTGTGAAGAAATCAACTGTGGGAGCAATTATTAGAAAATGGAAGACATGCAAGACCACTGATAATCTCCCTCGATCTGGGGCTCCACGCAAGATCTCACCCCCGTGGGGCAAAATGATCACAAGAACTGTGAGCAAAAATCCCAGAACCACATGGGGGGACCTAGTGAATGACCTGCAGAGAGCTGGGACCAGGCTACAATCAGTAACACACTGTGCCGCCAGGGACTCAAATCCTGCAGTGCCAGACGTGTCCCCCTGCTTAAGCCAGTATATGTCCAGGCCCGTCTGAAGTTTGCTCGAGAGCATTTGCATGATCCAGAAGAGGATTGGGAGAATGTCATATGGTCAGATGAAACCAAAATAGGACTTTTTGGTAAAAACTCAACTTGTCGTGTTTGGAGGAGAAAGAATGCTGAGTTGCATCCAAAGAACACCATACCTACTGTGAAGCATGGGGGTGAAAACATCATGCTTTGGGGCTGTAAAGGGACCAGGACGACTGATCCGTGTAAAGGAAAGAATGAATGGGGCCATGTATCGTGAGATTTTGAGTGAAAACCTCCTTCCATCAGCAAGGGCATTGAAGATGAAACGTGGCTGGGTCTTTCAGCATGACAATGATCCCAAACACACCGCCCGGGCAACGAAGGAGTGGATTCGTAAGTAGCATTTCAAGCTCCTGGAGTGGCCTAGCCAGTCTCCAGATCTCAACCCCATAGAAAATCTTTGGAGGGAGTTGAAAGTCCGTGTTGCCCAGCGACAGCCCCAAAACATCACTGCTCTAGAGGAGATCTGCATGGAGGAATGGGCCAAAATACCAGCAACAGTGTGTGAAAACCTTGTGAAGACTTACAGAAAACGTTTGACCTCTGTCATTGCCAACAAAGGGTATATATAACAAAGTATTGAGATGAAATTTTGTTACTGACCAAATACTTATTTTCCACCATAATTTGGAAATAAATTGTGATTTTCTGGATTTTTTTCTTATTTTGCCTCTCCTAGTTGAGGTATAGGCCCACCTATGAGGAAAATTACAGGCCTCTCTCATCTTTTTAAGTGGGAGAACTTGCACAATTGGTGGCTGACTAAATACTTTTTTGCCCCACTGTACACATATATTAAGAGAAATCATTTGTAAATATAAACTAATTTTAAGTGATGATCACTTGTCTATGTATGTGCTCAAAGTTTGGTTCCAGCAGTCACACATTTTCATATGAAGTTAATATGCACGTTTCATACGTTATATATATAATCTGAGAATATTTGTTTTCTATTTGAACTGGTTTCATTATTTTACAGCACAAAACGTTTTGTTGTTATTGTGAATCTTCACAAAAAAAATGTAGACACTTATAAGATTCGAATGATTAAATTTTTCTTGTCAGTATGAGCGAGAAGGTTTTAAAGAGTTTTTTAAGTAAAAGTGATCGCACCAGCGCGTCCATCAGCCTGTCATGCAGTACAAGCGAGTTTCTATTCAGCTTCTACACGCACTCCACACAAACACTTGAAAATGTGCTCATTTAATATAGACATTAGTCTACATGTAATATAGAGAAGCCCCTTCATTTTAAAATGCCCCTCAACATAAAAATTCGGGCTACGTCACTGTTATAGCCAAATTCCCCAGTACATCTACTTATGAGATGAGACGTAGGCCTATCAGTGATGATCGATGATCAGATCTCTAATACTAATAAAAAAACAACCAAGGCCAAATTATGACAAAAAGAAACGATTAATTCATTACATTAGTAATCGTTTTATAACATTGACTATAAAGAAATTACTTTCTTACCCTTCCTTGTGGTTCTTGAAATGTGGGATAAAATTTGACGTTGTGGTTGTCCGTTCAGATATTCTTCCGTTGCATACTCTGCATTTGGCAAATCTTTTTTTATTGGCATGGTCCAGTTCAAAGTCCTTATAGACAAACGTGACTATTTTTGGAGCTGGACTGCTGTCTGCCATGTTTGGCGCGGTTTGAGTTGTGCAGCGTTAAAGGCACAGGCGCTAATTGGTGCTGCTGAGTCACAATAATTATTTTTAAAACGAATTGTATTAGGCTACTTTATTTTACTTTTTTAAAAGTTCAAGTCTACCACTTTAAGTTAAGTAAGTCTCAAGTCACTTGCTCTCAAGTCAAAATCAAGCCAAGTCACTTTCTTACTTCAATCAAGCAAGTTCTGAAAATGATGACTGGAGTCAGACTCGAGTCAGGTCATGTGACACGAGTCCCGCACCTCTGGCTAAAAGTATAATGTTTATTACAATTTAAATCTAATACAATTCTTTCATGCTATTCAAGTGGTTGTGCGACGCTGCTGTGTTTTAAGAAGACTGTCTTGTACCTTGTCTAAATTGTTTACTTACGGTTTTATGTTATAAGTGCTGCAGTGAATTATGTATTTTTGATCCGCATATACTGCCGTGTGCTAGTATACATGCCTGATCGTTTCATATTCCTGTATAGCCATATGTTGTAAGTGCTGCAGTGAATTATGTGTTTTGATCCGCTTATACTGCTATGTGGTTAGTTTTTATGCCTGATCATTTCATATTCCTGTATAGCCAACTGTATTGTACCTTGTTGTGTTTTTGCATATACGATATTCCTGTGTATCGTTCTGTTTTATAACTGACTTTGTATTTAACTGCTATTTTTGTTTATTTTCTTTGTGCCGCAGTGTAGTATGTCTTTTGGTCCCTTTATGCTGTCATGTATGACTGTGTATACTTGATCGATTCATATTCCCGATTAGCTCCTGTCTGTTTACTTTGACAATTGTTCATGTTTGAGGTTGTTCAAATTTGGATTTTCTGTTCTCAGCTTTGTAAGCCTGGGGTCAGCCTTTCTTTGTCGGGGGGCATCTGTAACGGCTACCTATGTCTAATGTGTATGTACCTTTAAGATGATGTCTGTTGTGTATGCACGTGGCTCCTGCATTAGCACGCGGGAAGTTGGAGTTGGACGCTGAGAGGTGAACGCTCGCGTGTTTCAAAAGGGACCGACCCGCCTCTCCCTCATTAGCCTCCTGGGGATCGCGCCGCATTATGGCTGAAGCGCTTGAGACGTAATCATCCTCTCTCGCGCGCTCACCACATCGGGAGGCCCTAGCGCCCACCTCTGAAGTGTGCCCCGGCACTTCTTCAGATCGGGGGCAAGACCTGGCTTCCCTTGCCTCTGGGGAGCACCTCCTCAGAGCATCTGAAGACAATTGAATGGCTAGCCTTTATGTTTAACTCACAAGACTGTAGGGAGGTCTGTAATCATCTTTAGGTCATCTTAATTCTGTGCTCACCTAATCACAGATGTATTGTCACGAGTGTCAGGAGAAGAACCCAAGTGCAGGCAGCGTTGAAGGGGTTAACAAAGACTTTATTTATACAAAAACAAAACACCCACGATGGGGTAACGAGGACAGGACTATTGATAAAAACAGAAACCAAAATACTTCCCACGTGGGGGCAAAAACAGCAGGACAAAAAACTAAGAAAACGACACAACGTCAAACAAGAGGGCAAGGGGGGGCAGGGCAAGGCAGGGCAGGGCAGGGCAGGATGAGACAAGGGAAGGTAAACACAAGGCAAGGTAAAGAGTAGAGTCAAGGTAGAGTCAAAGACGCAAAATAAGCACACAAGCACAACGAATGAGCACAGGAAAATAGACACAAGGATATTATATAGGGAGACTAACAAAGGATAATTAACAAAGGACAGGTGTCAGGGATGAAACACTGATGAAGAGCTAAACGAGGAACGAGAGGGGCGGGGCTAAATACGAGACTGGAGAGAGCGCATATTATGTCACGAAAACAATAATATGTCCCTCCCCACAAAAAACCTTTGCCATGACTGTGCCAAAAGACCAGGAAAAAAAAGGCATGATGCGGCAGAATCATGACACGTATTCTGAAATCGTTTGGACATATCCAGTAAATATAATAAATACATTCTAAAATTAACAAGTTAATTTTTTTTTGTGTTGTTGAAACTGTATTTTTTATTTCACATATATTTTCTTTATATTTAGCCTATTTAGATTTTTGATGTGTGGGGGTACATGACCTGCAGGGGATATGGAACCTATAGTTTAAATAATCACACAGACATGCCAACTGTAGGAACAAAAAAGACTTTAAACAGTTCACAGTCTAAATTTGTCACACACACAAAACCAGACATCTAGATTGAATATTTGAAGTTACATTCATGGGTGTGTTCAGTGTAATAAAAAGCATTAATAAAGGATATGTCTGTCAGTATTCAGTAAACTCCCTTGATACACCTAGTTAAAATGACGCCATGCCTGGCTTACTTTTGAAAAGAAGGATTGGTGTTGGTTTTGTCACTCTACACTGCACTTTTTTTGTTCCATGGAAGAAATGGCACACGTGTTTTGATAATATTTTGTAATGAGTTAATAAATGTCCATATTTTAGTGAACTATCCCTTGAACCTGACTTCTTTCTAACTTTTTAAAGGTCCAGTTTGTAATTTTTGGAGGACCTATTGACAGAAATGCAATACAATATACATAACTATGTCTTCAGAGGTGTAAAAAAACTTACATAATAAAGCATTATGTTAACACAATAATGAGCTCTTTCTCTTTATGCACCGAGGGTTGCCTTACATGGAATTCATCATGTTGTTTTTACAGTAGCCCTAAATGGACAAACTGCTCTACAGAGTGTGTTGTAAAAATGTGTAAACTCCTTCGTCAATTTAATTAAATATGAATAAAATTAAAATAATGATATATTGTACCTAACCAACAGTAAATAACATCATATGAATATTCAATTTAGATTTATTTATTTTCACAGTTGCATTTTTGCAAAGCAGTGTTACACGCACGCACACACACACACACACACACACACTCATAGACACGACCAGCGTTCATTCTTGTTAACATTAGTTAATGCTATGCAAATGGTCAAGTTAGCTCATTTGTAAATTAACTAAGATTAACAGATATTGGCCCGGTTTCACAGACAAGGCTTAAAGCTAGTCCCAGACTAAAATGAATGTGTGACCTGTTTTAACTGAACATAAATTGCCCAGAAAATTCTTAAAATATATCAGTGACGTTGTTTTGTCTCAAGATACTCACCAGTAATGTATTCTTCTAAGGCATTTTTATGAAAGCGACATAAATATCTTAATTCAACTAAGGCATAGTCCTGGTTTAAGCTAAGCCGTGTGTGTTCAACCGGAACTAAGAGTTCAAACTCGTTTGTAAATGTTAGTAAATGCTGAAATGAACACAAGCTAAATTTTATTTCCCTGTCACTAGTTTCAAGTGACTGTAGGTGTGCACCTTATACTGTGGTCCTTGTCACATTATGTTTGTCCTGACTCTTAGTTTGTATCTTTAATATTTCTAATAACCTTTTATTATTTTCTTTCAATATTGTATGTAATTTAATAGAATTTCTGTCTTTTCTTACAGGCTCCTTTTTCTGGGCTACTCCTCCAATTGGCTCAGGTTAGTTTCACACAGTTATACGTACAGTACACAAATACATTATGTAAAAAGTAACCGTGGTGAAGAGATTTTAAGATAAAATATGTTTTTAGTTGCAGACCTCAACAAACAGACAGCATCAAGTAGGTGCTAATCAATACACACATGCAACCTCATGTACACATATATGTGTACATGTAACGCTTTCAGAGAAAGGAAGGAAGCGGACAAGGGTGGCTTTATTTGAACTTAAATACACTCACAAACAGAATAACTGCACACAGGTGCTTTAAAGTAAAAGTCTATTCAGAATCTTTGTCTCCGTCTTTCAATAGCCAGTCAGCAGTCAGTCTCTCTCTCTTCGTGCTCTGCTTCTCAGGGCTGTTTATACGCTCCCCACGCCACTTACGGCAATGAGATACAGGTGTTCGTCATTTGCCTCACTTTCTCACCGCTCATCTCCCAACCATGCCCCTCTCGCCACATACCCCCACCCCCCGACTCAGGCCGGGTAGCCATCTGGCCTGCAGCCCCACCCTCAGATGCTCCATATGTCGCTGCCAGTGTAACCGGAACAAACTGCACCGCTCTCAGCGGGCCTCGAACCGGGTCGGTCCGGCATGGGAGTCGGGCGCTCTAACGAGGAGGCTAAAGACCGCAGTCTCTAGTGTCTGTCGCTAGAGCGTCACTTGAGGTCGGGAGTGAGGTTTACACACTGCACAGCTCTTCACTAGCTGGCCTCCGTTACACTCACCCCCCTAAACCTCACTCCCATATCCGGGTCACGGCACCAATATAACCGGAACGAACTGCACCGCTCTCAGCGGGCCTCGAACCGGGTCGGTCCGGCATGGGAGTCAGGCGCTCTAACGAGGAGGCTAAAGGCCGCAGTCTCTAGCGTCTGTCGCTAGAGCGTCACTTGAGGTCGGGAGTGAGGTTTACACACTGCACAGCTCTTCACTAGCTGGCCTCCGTTACACCAGTCGTTGCTAATGATGATGATGTCATCTGAATATGCAGCGGCATATGTCGCACGGGGTCGGAGGATACGGTCAATGAGGTGCTGGAAGGTAGCCAGCGCCCCGAACAAAGGGAACGGCCCTGTTATGAATTGGTGTAATCTGAACAGCTGTTTTTCTTTGGACACAAGTGATAGGGGGATCTGCCAGTTCCCTTTCTGTCGGTCTCTTGACGTTGTGTCGAACCGACAGATGGGGTTCGCCCTTGAGAACCTATCAACTCTGACTACTTTTAAAAAGGCCAATGAAATTGGCGAATTAAATTTCCATGCCGGGCTCCGCCTCCGGATGTCCGGTATAAAATGAAGCCGGCGTGCTTTATTTATTCCCCTTTTGTTCTTCAGAGCCTTCGCTCCTGACTACAAGACTGCTCGTATCCACATTGCCGGATTCTCACGACGTGGTGCAGCGGATCGTTCCTTCCTGCAGCGACTTTCCCCTGGTGCCAGAAGTGTTTCGAGAACTTTCTAGAAGCAATTTCCTTCTAAAAGAGCAAATTTCTCCAGCGTGGCATGTCCAACTGTTCTCTCAGGTGCAACACACTCATCGAGGAGGGGGACGGACATGATGTCTGCCTCGGGTGTTGGGTTTCCAGCACGTTGAGGCAGCCGTTGTGGACGATTCAGACTTCCCCCGGGAACCAGCCGCCACTTTGTGTTGCTCCCCGTTTCGTGACCGCAGGGCTACGGCCCTGCCGTCCGCTCTGGCAAGCACCGAGGGTGACATGAGGATTATTGCAAGCGCTAATCCGCCAGCCGCTGGCTCACGGACCGCTCGTACCTCGCTCGTTTGATCGTTCCCCAAAAGACGGTCCTACTGTCTTGTTCCTCAATCACGTGTCGGAAACAGCGCGTGATGATGAGATGTCCCTTGCAACGTTGGAGGGAGACTGACTGGCTTCTTTGACCCTGATAATTCCTTGAAGCTCCCTGTGCAACGGGCACGCAGTATCGGGAAGAGGGCGAGGACGAGGCCCCGCCTGCGCTGTCATATCAGTGCCTAGAGTTGTACACGTGCTAGGTAGCGCGTACAAACGACTCGCCCGACGTCGCCTCCTCTGGAGTCAGCAGGTGATCCGCTCCCTGCAGGCCACACATATCCCAGGCAATCTGAACCAGACAGCCCAAAGCTCTCTCGTCATTTGACGCCTTGCAGAGAGTGGCGACTCCACCTCTGCGCACTCCAGCTCTCGGGGTGCTGTTCTGGCAGGCTCAGGCGCCTCTTTGAACACCACCCATTTCCCGCCTTGGCACTCCCAACCAGACTTGGTTCCCGGAGCTAATGCTCTTGACAACAACTCCCCCCTGACCGATTCCCCTGACGAAAGACCTGCTTTCTTGGGGGAAGGGCACGTTATGGCATCCCAGGCCACACCTCTGGAGCCCCCATGTCTGGCCCCTGGACAGGACGAGAAGATCCTGAGTTGGCTATCCCCCCTCCCTGTGGTGGAGCCATCACTCAGGCTTGGGCCCCTACCACCGGCAGCAGTACGCCTATAAGTGGTGCCCCTTCTTATCCTGGTGCTCTTCTCGATGAGAAGACCCACGGAGGTGCTCGATCGGAACAGGCTGTTCCTGAGGGACTGGAGACTAAACCTCTCCCCCTCTACACTGAAAGTGTTTGCAGCGTCCGCTCATCACTACTCAGTGGCGGAAGTCCCTAGGGGAGCACTACCTGATCAGTAGATCCCTAAGGGGCGCGTGAAGGCGGACTCGCCTCCATCATGCTACGTACCCTCGTGGCGGGCTTTGGCCCTTCGAGCCCTCAGACAGGCCGCTCTTCCTCATCACGATGAAGACGCTTCTCTTGTTGGCGTTCGTCTCCAAGAGGGTAGGGGACTTACAAGCATTTTCTTGGTCCCCCGATTGACTGAGATTAGGGTCCGGAAAGTCTCACGCTATCTTGAGACCCCGACCCTGCCACGTGCCCAAGGTTCCCACCACCAGGGGAGCAAGACCCAACCCCACTCGTGTTGCGTCCAGCATGCCAGCTGCGCATCTACTTGGACCGCACGCAGAGCTTAGGGCTCTGATCAGCTCTCTGTCTGTTTCGGAGGTCAGCAGGGAGGACTGTCTCCAAACTGAGATTGGCGCACCAGACCGTGGACGCCGTCACGACGGCATCCCGGTCCCAGTTGGCCCTGGCCAGGGGCGCCTCTCTGGCAGACATCGGCAGAGCTGCGGGTTGGGCTACGCCCAAAAACCTTCGCGACTCCGCGTAAGCTGGTATCTGCCCGCGTCCTGCATGGCCACGTGTAGGACCGGCAGCCGGCTGGGCGTATGCCTGCGAAAGCATCTTCCCACCCTCCAGCAGGCTGGGTCAGTGTGCTAACTGCCTCCCTTCTTCCCCACCACGTGGCTAAGAACAGGCATCCCATTCATCACCAAGCAAGCACCCCCTGGGGGTCGGCTGGGCAGAGCAGCCTTCCCCCTTAAGCCGGGACAACATATGAACTATCACAGATAGCTCTATCCGGACCTAGTGCTACCGGACGTCTGTAACCGTCCCTCCCGGCTGCCCGTCCCTGATCTGTTCTGAATGGTTCCCACTCCTGGTAACCCATGACCTCCCCAAGACCTCCCACTCGCGGTTAACTACCGAGTCCCCCTTGCGATCCCCTACGGCAAGACCATGTCTATATCCACTATCTCCTCCCTCTTGGTAGGAAGTGGCTTCTGCAGCGCATCCCTAATTAAGGAAGCTGCGCTCACCCGGTGAAACCCGATCCCCCGATCATCACACTGGAAGGTTTCAATTTCGCGAATGCTCTCGTGTTGACACGCCCAGGCTTGTCACCGTCGCTCCGCTAGAGAATGTGACGCGATACAGCGTAGTGGCGTTTTCTAGGGGAACCCCATCTTTCGGTTCGACACAACGTCGAGAGACCGACAGAAAGGGAACGTTTCGGTTACGTCTGTAACCTCGGTTCCCTGATGGAGGGAACGAGACGTTGTGTCCCTTATGCCACAACGGGTATCACCCTCTGCAGCAGTCGTGAGAGGCTCTCAGGCTCCTCAGAACACAGATGAATGAATGAAGCACGCAGGCTTCCTATTATACCGGACATCGGGAGGCGGAGCCCGGCATGCAAATTTAATTCGCCAATTTGATTGGCCTTTTTAAAAGTAGTCAGAGTTGATAGGTTCTCAAGGGCGAACCCCATCTGTCGGTTCGACACAATGTCTCGTTCCCTCCATCAGGGAACCGAGGTTACAGACGTAACAGAGACGTATCCTTTCGTTAAATCAAATCTAGAATTTAATCAAGCGGTGCCCAGCTGATCAAGCAATTCTTCAACCCGTGGCATTGGATATGCATCGAATTTTGACACGGCATTAACCTTGTGAAAATCCACACAGAACCGGACCGAGCCGTCCGTTTTAGGAACCAAAACTATCGACTCGCCCAGTCACTGTCATACCCCCATCTTAAGCATGGCACCTTATTCAGAATGAACCACTTTTTTCTTGTGTTCAGCTATATGATACGGCCTACTGCGCACTACCATGCCTGGCTCAGTCTCGATATGGTGCTGAATGAGATTCGTTCAGCCAGGTAGGGGGGAGAACACATCTACAAATTCTGCTTGCAACTTGGCAAGGTCATTGAGCTGGGAGGGTGATCTCCCCTGGGGTCAGAGCCAGTGATTATTCAATAATAATCACGCGCACATTTCTTTTAAATTACTGCAAATTAGCGGCTGATGAAAAATGCATTTAAAACACATTCGTATTTTTAGAGAAATGTTGTTAATATTGTAAATGAAATGAATCCCTTAATTAATCAGAATGTATTTTTTTATTACCCGACCCACCCGACCTGCGGATCATCCGCAGTACCCGCAGATTTAACCGCCATCTGCGCATCACTACTGTGGAGGCTTGCGGGACCTCCTGCACGGCGAATAAGAGGGGTTCCAAACATCTATCCCAATTTTTTGCCGTCTTTGTGTACGAACTGACGAATCATGTTCTTTAACGTGCAATTTAATTGTTCCACCAGACTGTCCATTTTGTTGACGCTGGTGCGAATCGATTTAATGCCCAATAATTTGCCGTGCCTTTATCCGTGAGGATTTCCCTGTGAATCCTCACGTGGGAGACTAAACGAAACAGCGCATCCGCAACACTCTTAATGGAAATGTTGCGGAGGGGCACCGCCTCGGGATATCGTGTTGCATAGTCCACCAGGACTAATGCAAAACGCTGTCCTCTTGCTGATCCTTCTAATGGCCCGATGAGGTCCATACCAATTCGCTAGAAGGGGACCTGCATTAACGGAAGCGGGCACAACGGCACTTTTGGGGAGGCCGGCAGATTCACCAGCTGACATTCAAGACAAGCACTACCTACGCACGTATGCCCAACCAAAAGTATCAGTCCATGAGACGATTTAGTGTGGTCACCTGCCATCGGGTTACAATGAGCCTCCTAGAAAAGCATTTCCCGACGGTTCTTCGGAGCTAATAATTGGCTTATATTTTCTTTTGTCTGAGGGTCTTTGGTCACTCGATTCAACCGGTTATTCTTAATAGCAAAATATGGATAGGAAAGCGGTCGTGCGGGTTGGAGAGGCTGCCAGTCGATACAAATAACTTCGTCATTTTCATTTGCCTCACTTACTCACCGCTCATCTCCCAGCTCTCTCTCCCGCTGCAGAATACCCTGAACCACGCCCCCCTCGCCACAGTACAGTCTACTGTAAATTACTTTATATCTTAAATGTTTCTATGGTTCTTAATATGTAGGCATACACAAATGCAATTTTAGAATTTGCTGCTTTTATTGTCAGTGTATCATAAATACAGAAACAGTGAACATAATTTGTTGCCCCAAAACATGTGATAAAAAAATATTTTATTATCAGGACCGAGAGGAGGCATGAAGACTCAATACCTGGGTGTGTACAACTACACTAACATACACAAAACTACTTATTAGTCTGACTTTATGTCTGAGTTGTATAAAGGGACATAAAGGGACTGATAAGGCATATTTATATTTCATTTATGAATAATATTAAACTGCACCTGTCAAGATGACACAGTGATGACTCTATGTTATAATTTTTGAGTGGTTATTATTGGATAGAATAAAACAGAAACACCCTCATGCACACACACTATATATATGCTGTAAATTATTATAAATTATTATTTTATTTTCAGGACATTAGAAAAGCATGAAGACTTGATATTGCACTCTTCACCTGGGTGTGTACAACTACACCAACATACACACAAAATGTCTTATTAGTCTGCCGTTTTCTTATTCTTTAAAAAAAATATCATAGGTTTGCTTTTATTAATGCACCACTTTTCATTACTTTTCTACAGTTTTTTACTGCTTTTGTACTTTTTTTATATGTACTCTGGGCTTGACATTAACTCTTTAGCTCTTTAACCATTGTTCCTATTGTTCTAAACTTTGTGAAAACACGAAGTCTATTTAGACAATTTTTCACATAGCAGCTGATTCGACATAAACGAGTATATCAACATCATTCTAGACATAAGGCTTTACTTTTATTTGTGTACACTCTAACAACAAAGCGTATCCGGTTACTGTCATAACATAGGTTCCCTGAGAGGAGGGAACGAGACATTGCTTGAATCGCTAGGGGAATACCCTTCTCTAAACCTCACTGAAACCTTATTGAATAACGCCACTAGAGATGAAAATGTAATTGGCCAATGTGGTCCAAGACATCGCCAAGTAGCGTGTTCGCCACCCCTATATATTACACCGTCTGGACCACATAACCTCAGAATCTTACGAATGAACATTACAGCCCGATGATCTGAGCATGCGAACACGTCAGTTTCCGCAATCTCTCGTTCCCTCCTCTCAGGGAACCGAGGTTATGACAGTAACCGGAGACGTTCCCTTTCGAGAGAGGTCTCTCAATATTGCGTGAAACGCTAGGGGAACCATATAAAGAACAGTTTTCTACAACAAAAAACAGTACTTGGACATATTGCTGGTACAACATATTTATTTACTAAAGGAACTATTTGCCAGACAACTGATTTAGTGTTTAATACAAATGAACGAGATGTTGTGTTGAGAGACAGACTGGGGTTTGATCTTGAGAACCTATCATCTCCAAGAGGAATTTAAAACGGCAACGAACTTGGCGAATGGCACGCGCACGCCAGTCTCTTCCCCGTGCATACAGGTATTAAAAGGAGATGGCGGCGCCCATTCATTCATCTTTTTGGGCTGAGGAACCTGAGAGACATCTCTCGGTTGCAGCAGGGGGCCGCTAAAGAGTTGTGGCAGGAAGACATTGTGTAGAGAGAAAGATTGGGTTCCTTTACGACACGCCACGGCACTGAGTCGCGTCACGAGCTCAAGCGGAACGACACTGACTGAACTTGCGAGTCACAAGTGAGCGCTACCACAAAACGTAATCTTCCAGTGGAATCACATTCTCTTTTTTAGCGAGAAAGCCGCCTGGTACCATAAGGGAACACTGAGAAGCACTGCTCTCTCTACTGAGAGAGTGTGCCATGGAGGCCACATCCTTCTGCAAGGGGAGGTTACATGTGGAGACAACAGCATGGTCTCACCAGCGGGGAGAATTTCATAGGATATAATGCGCAAGTCTGAGTAGGGAGCACACGACCAACAGACAACAGACAGGGAAACCAAGAGTGAGGGTAGCATGTAAGACATGGGCTGACACCGGTTCCTCACAGAGATTGTAAAACCTCGCGCGAATACATGTTTTTCTGTGTCTGTGGTGTGTTATAAGTTACACCATACACACTGTCTGCCATCTGCCCTGTACAGTGAAAACCAGGATTCATCCGTGAAGAGAACACCTCTCCAAAGTGCCAGACGCCCTCGAATGTGAGCATTTGCCCACTCAAGTCGGTTACGACGACGACCTGCAGTCAGGTCGAGACCCCGATGAGGATGACAAGCATGCAGATGAGCTTCCCTGAGACGGTTTCTGATAGAAAATTCTCTTAAACGCCTTTGAGAAGTCTCATGGTAGAGAAATGAAAATTCAATTCACGGGCAACAGCTCTGGTGGACATTCTCCCTCAAAACTTGCAACATCTGAAGCATTGTGCTGTGTGATAAAACTACACATCTTAGAGTGACCTTTTATTGTGGCAAGCATAAGGCACACCTGTGCAATAACAACAATAGTATAAGACACATACAAACTAAATTATTGTACTTACATTTGTAGGTACTGTTAATCGGGCTCCATATTTGCTTTAAAATGCGTCACGAGAACTCGTAATCCTAGATCACGCGTGTTCACAAACTGAACTTACTTCAGTGAAGTGACCATGTAATGTACCCTTCGCTAACAGACTTCTGAAAGGGTCCCTCGCGAAGGGATTCAGGTATTCACTTTAATTTGGAACTCCCCTACAAATGGCGTTACCCTCCGCGAAGGGGCCTTCAAGTGCACATAAATGCCGTTTGGCAAATGCCAGAGACAGATCAAGTTCTACCCATTTGTTAAGTCATTTGTTATGTAAACAGTACCATTTATGGGTTCAAGCCTTCTCTCGTTTCACGTGATGCAACTATTTAAACAGCTGTTCTTATGAGCACTGTTTATTCATATCACCCATTTAAGCTAAATTAGCATAAACTCATACGTACACTACAGTCTCCAGGCTTCAATATGTTCAGAAATTATAGAAAAAAATAATCGCTGACTGGTCATCTGGGATTTCATTATGGAGATAAAGAATTTTACAGCAATGCATGAGTGTATATAAGCAGTTTTTATTGTTTGCCAATGCCACCTGGAAGAGCATTTGGACCCAGAAACGGAGGTGTGAGACGTATAGTATATAGGAGAAGGGTATAGCTCAATAGTACAAATATCTTGTTCTAGTACAGTGAGCTGATCATTTATAATCCAAAAGTAAATATTTTCAAATATTGGTAAGTGGTGTTATAGTTAAGATGTGTTAAATTATATCAACATCTAAGTCTATAAACTATGGTAATATCTTCTATTCTCTTTTTACAGGCTGCACTACTACAAACAGCCCAGTGCCCTGGATGCGTAAGTATTAAAATGTAGCAGTGCACATTCAAATGAAATGGCATGGTAAATGATAACAGCGCCCTTTGTCTTTTAAAATCAGTCGCAGAGATATTGCTACTGTATCAACATGGTTGGCACCAATTGTTTGGGAGGGAACCTTTGATCCTACACTGATCGACGCCATCTACAAACAAAAGAACCTCACCATAGCGACTACTGTTTTTGTTGTGGGAAAGTGAGTAATATGCCATCAAATCATAATTTGGACTGAAAAAATTATAATATAAAGAAATTATTGTTACAACAAAAGGTCCAAAACAAATTAATCTTAGTGACACTTTTGGTGTTTCTTTTATGTTTCCAGAAACAAACTCTTAAATCGAGCGCTCTCTTTCTTTTACAGATACATGATATTTTTGAAAGACTTTCTGGAGTCAGCTGAAGCACATTATTTTGTTGGATATCGAGTGCATTATTACTTATTTACAGATCAACCAGAAGCCATCCCTAATGTAAAGCTCGGTGAAGAACGTAAGCTGATAGTGCGGAAGGTACCGAGTTCGAATAGGTGGCAGGACATCAGTATGGGCAGGATGGCAGCATTGGAAAAACTAACTGAGAGTGAAATGGACAATGAGGTTGACTACATTTTCTGCTTTGATGTGGATGCGAAGTTCTATGCCCGCTGGAGTGTGGAGACTTTAAGTCATCTGGTAGCTGTGATTCACCCTTGGTATTACAATTATCCAAGGGAAAAATTCACATATGAACGTAGACCAGAGTCAGAAGCGTTTATTCCGGCTGATGAAGGTGATTTTTACTACGCTGGTGGCGCGTTTGGTGGCTCGGTGCAGGAGGTGCATAAGCTCACCAAAACCTGCACTGAGAAGCAGAGTATGGATCGTGCTAAATCTATCGAGGCACGATGGCACGACGAGTCTCACTTGAACAGGTATTTTCTTTACAACAAACCCAGCAAGCTGCTCTCTCCCGAGTATCTGTGGCGAGATATAAGTGCCGGATCAAATGAAGTGAAAGTCATTCGTTTTACTAGTGTAGCTAAAAATATGGCAGAGGTTCGCCCAAACTTATAGCAACGTTACCAATGGCAATATTCACCTGCATTAACTTGTTGCAACCATGCAGGCCTCAGATGTGCCAAAAGGTCATCCTCAGGGAAAATAAAAATAATTTTGAAGTCAAGCGGACAGTAACAGGACAGGAAAACTGGCCAGATATAAAGGAGGAAGTTGCGAAAGAAAGTTTACAGAAAACATAACAAATATTGCAAGTTCACCACTTGGTCCCGAAAGGGAGTAGTGGGAACTTTGGGCACGTATCCGGGCCTGGGTCTCAGGATAACATGAGAGTTACCAGGGCCGAATTCAAGGCAATCCGGGGACACAGAGAATGCTTGGAGGTCCCCTACCCTCTTGAAGGAAGCGTGCGCCAACAGGGGGGCCGTCTTACTCAAGTGAGGAAGATCGGAACCTCTGAGGGCTCTTGGACCCACGTTAGGGTCCCAAGAGGATATGGAGCGGAGATGAGATGGATTCCACCCTCTCGTGCCCCTTAGGAACCTGGTGACCAGGTCGTGTTGCCCTAGAAACTTTCCATCAACTGAGTCGTGATGAGTGGCGATAGCGACTACATACACTTTCAGTGTGGAGGGGAGATGTTAGTCTCCAGTCTCGTAAGAAGGACAACACAATCCTGATCGAGCACCTCAGTGGGTCTTTCTCGTTGAGAGAGACACCAGGACGAGAAGAGGCGCCGTCTAGAGGCGTGTAACCGCCTAGTAGATAGGGCCTAGCCTGGGTGATGGTCTCTGCCGTAGAGGGGGATCTAGCCATCTCAGGATCTTGTCGTCCCGTCTAGAGACCAGACATGGGTGTTCCAGAGGTCTGATCTGGGATGCCAGAACGTGTCCTTCCCCTGAGAGAGCAGGTCCTCTGTCAGGGGAATGGTTAAGGGGAGTCGCTGTCCAGAGCATCAACTCTGAAGCCAAGTGTGGTTAGACCAGTGCGTTGTCTGTGCAAGGAGGCTCCTGGGGGGGGAAGGTGTGCTTCCGCCCGTCCCGCGGTCAGCTGTGCACCAGGGCATCCTTGCCGAGGGGGGCCTCGGTCAGGGAGTGCCAAAGCGGACAATGGGTGGTGTCGCGGGAGGCAAAGAGGTCTATCTGTGCCTGTCCGAACAGCACCCAAATGAGCTGGACCGGGGGTGGAGTCGCCACTCTCCGCAAGGCGTATTCTGACGAGAGAGCGCGTCGGCTGTCTGGTTCAGTTCGTCTGGGATGTGTGTGGCCCGCTGGGAGCGGATCACCAGCTAACTCCACAGGAGGAGGCGTCGGGCAAGTCGTGTTAGCTGCCATGAGCGTACGCCACCCTGGCGAATGATGTACGCTACGGCTGTTGTGCTGTCCAGGCGGACCAGCACGTGCTGGCCCCGCACTAGAGGCCGTAGCCTTCTCAGCGCAAGCAGCACAGCCCACAATTCTAGGCAATTGATATGCCAGCGCAGACGGGGGCTCGTCCAGCGCCCCGCTACTGCGTGCCTGTTGCACACTGCGCCCCACCCCTGCAGCGAGGCGTCTGTCGTCACCACGAAGTGTCTCGTAACCTGCCCGAGGGGAACCCCCGCTCGGAGGAAGGTCATGGAAGACCAATAGGTTAGGGTGCGTCGGCAGCAGGGAGTCATCACCATGCGCCTGCTGCCGGTGTGCCATGCTGTCCTCGGAACTCGACTCTGTAGCCAGTGTTGGAGCGGTCTCATGTGCATCAATCCGAGGGGTATTACCCCCGCGGAGGACGCCATGCCAGGAGCCTCTGCCAGGAGCCTCCAGGGGGACCGCCGACTGCCTGAAGTGTTCCAGGGAGTTCAACACTGACTGGGCGCGTGCTGCGGACAGCTGCGTCGTCATGGTGACAGAGTTTAGTTCCATACCGAGAAAGAGATGCTCTGCTCTGCACTGGGGAGAGTTTGCTCTTTTCTCGGTTGACCTGAAATCCCAATCGATCTAGATGCCGGAGCAACAGGTCCCTCTGTGTACACAACAGATCTCGCGAATGTGCCAAGATAAGCCAGTTGTCGAGATAGTTTAGTACCCGCACACCTTTTTCCCGAAGGGGAGAAAGGGCGGCTTCCACGATCTTCGTGAAGACCCGTGGAGACAGGGACAGACCGAAAGGGAGGACTCTGTACTGATATGCCCGCCCCTCGAAAGCGAACCGTAGGAACGGCCGGTGTCGAGGGGGATCGAGACATGAAAGTAAGGGTCCTTAAGATCGATTGCCACGAACCACTCCTGACACCTGATAGATGTCAGGATGCGCCTCTGCGTGAGCACCCTGTGCGGCAGCTTTGTGAAGGTGCTTTGTGAAGGTGCTTTGTTCAGGGTACGCAGAACTATGGGGCGCAACCCAACGTCTTTCTTGGGAACGATGAAGAGCGGGTCGTGACCCACTGAACATCTTGGTTTTGAGGGACGAACTCGATGCCTGTTTTGCCAGAAGGGTGGTGACCTCTACTCGAAGTACGGAGGCGTCCCTGCCTCTGACAGAGGGAGAGATGATGACAGAGGGAGAGATGATGCCCCGAAACTTGGGAGAGTCTCTGGCGAACTGGATCGAGTAACCAAGACGGACCGCCCTCATTAGCCAGTGAGACAGTGTGGGTAGCTCTCGAGCTCCCAGGGACTGTGACAGGGTGACCAAGGAGACGGTCTGCTTCATCATTCCCACGGTGGGTGGTTCGTTGGCTGGCGGAGCTACCCTTCTGTCGCGGGGGGTCCCCGGAAGGAAGGTTGGCTCCGCCTTTTTACCTGCCAGGCGGGACCGCTGCACGCACTGTCGGTTTGAGAGTGGTGGCAGCTGTCGTGTGTGTACGACCCAACGCCTCGCCAGGGCGTGAGGTCGGGTTGCCGGGCACAGTCCAGTGGGGTGTGCAATCGGCTGCAAGTACACCCGGGGAGAACGGAAAAACTCTGCGAGTAAGTGGGCGCCAGGCCCTGAAAAGGTGACGAGGCAGGAGCCGTCCCGTACCGACCGATCAGAGCCATGGCTGTGAAGGTCGGGCCCGATGTTGTTCTCCCTGGGGTTATCCCGTCAGTGTCCCTTCTCGTGAGGAAGCGTCCCTGATGGGAAGACCCCAGGGAGAACAACATCGGGCCGACCTTCACAGCTACATCACTAAGCAGTCGCTTCGGGACGGTTCCTGCCCCGTCCCTACAGCCGGGCCCTTTTCAGGGCCTGGCGCCCACATACTCAAAAAAAAAAGTTTCCGTTCTTCCCGGGTGTCCCTCACAGCTGCTCTCGCACTCCACTGGACTGTGTTCGGCAACCCGACATTGCGTCTCGCCAATATGAGTAGACATTGCAGCCGCCACCACTCTCAGCACGACAGTGTTTGCAGCTGTTCTGCCAGATAGGTAAGTCGGCGGAGCCAATCCTTCCTCCAGGACCCACTCCGCGAAGAAAGGTTAGCTACGCCAGCCGACGAACCACCCCCCTGGGGAATGGTGAAGCAGACCGTCCCCTTGATCCCGGAGCTTGGAAAGAGCTGCCCACACTGTCTCGGTGGCTACAGAGGACGGTCCATCTTGGCTACTCAATCCAGTTTGCCAGAAACCCTTTTAAGTTTCGGGGCATCCTCTCCACCTCAGCCAGAGGCAGGGACGCCCCCGTGCATTGGGCAGAGGTCGCCACCCTTCTGGCGAAACAGGCCATCGAGCTCGTCCCTCAAGCCAAGATGTTCAGCAAGTTTTACAGCCTGTACTTCATCGTTCCCAAGAAAGACTGTGGGCTGCGCCCTATTTTAGATCTGCGTACGCTGAACAAGCACCTTCACAAGCTGCCGTTCAGGATGCTCACGCAGAGGCGCATCCTGACATCCATCAGGTGTCAGGACTGGTTCGTGGCAATCGACTTGAAGGACGCTTACTTTCATGTCTCGATTCACCCTCTTCACCGACCGTTCCTACGGTTCGCTTTCAAGGGGCGGGCATATCAGTACAGAGTTTCGGTCTGTCCCTTGTTCCACAGGTTTTTACGAAGATTGTGGAAGCCGCCCTCACTCCCCTCAGGGAGAGAGGTGTGCGGGTACTTAACTATCTCGACAACTGGCTTATCTTGGCACTACCCATTTCCCGCTTTGGTACTCCCTGTACCTGTCCCTCGGCACGGATGCCCTTGCGCACAGCTGGCCGCGGGACAAGCTGAAGTACGCCCTCCCCCCAATGAGCCTCATTGCACCAACACTGTGCAAGGTCAGGGAAGAAGAGCATCAAGTGCTACTAGTTGCGCCATATTGGCCCAACCGGACTTGGTTCTCAGAGCTAATGCTTTTGACATCAACTCCCCCCTGGCCGATTCCCCTGATGGAGGACCTGCTCTCTCAGGGGAAGGGCACGTTCTGGCATCCCAGGCCAGACCTCTGGAACCTCCATGTCTGGTCCCTGGACAGGACGAGGAGATCCTGAGTGGGCTACCCCCCTCTGTGGTGGAGACCATCACCCAGGCTAGGGCCCCATCTACTAGGCGGCTTTACGCCTATAAACGGCGCCTCATCTCGTCCTGGTGTCTCTCTCGAAGAGAAGACCCACGGAGGTGCTCGATCGGGATCGTGCTGTCCTTTCTACAAGAGAGACTGGAGACTAACGCCTCCCCCTCCACACTGAAAGTGTATGTAGCCGCTATTGGCACTCATCACGACTCAGTTGATGGAAAGTCTCTAGCGCAGCACGACCTGATCATCAGGTTCCTAAGGGGCGCGACAAGGCGGAATCCGCCTCGTCTCCCCTGCATAACCTCTTGGGACCTTAATGTGGTCCTGGCGGGGCTTTCTGGGCCCCCATTCGAGCCCCTCGGAGGTTCCGATCGTCCTCACCTCTCGAGCAAAACGGCCCTCCTGGTGGCGCTCGCTTCCTTCAAGAGAGTAGGGGACCTACAGGCATTCTCCGTGTCCCCGGAGTGCCTTGAAAATTGGGCCCGGTAACTCTCACGCTATCCTGAGACCCATGCCCAGATACGTGTCCAAAGTTCCCACTACTCCCTTTCGAGACCAAGTGGTGAACTTGCAGGTGCTCCCCCTTGGGGAGGAAGACCCAACCCCTTCCGTGTTGTGTCCAGTATGCGCATTGCGCCTCTACTTTTACCGCACGCAGAGCTTCAGGAGCTCTGACCAGCTCTTTGTCTGTTTCGGAGGACAGCAGAAGGGAAGGATTGTCTCCAAACAGAGACTACCGCACTGGATCGTGGATGCCGTCACGGCGGCATACCGATCACAAGAACGCTCGTGCCCGTTGGCAGTGAGGGCTCACTCCACACGGGGTAAAACCACCTCCTGGGCACTGGCCAGAGTCGCCTCTCTAGCAGACAATTGCAGAGCTGCGGGTTGGACTATGCCCAA
The DNA here is from genome assembly GCA_006030095.1 of Triplophysa siluroides. NCBI lineage: Eukaryota > Metazoa > Chordata > Actinopteri > Cypriniformes > Nemacheilidae > Triplophysa > Triplophysa siluroides. The sequence continues at coordinate 990,821 of VCII01000051.1, read as the reverse complement.
CACATCTTCGCGAGGTTTTACAACCTCCGCGTAAATCCGGTATCAGCCCACGTCCTGCGTGGCAACATGTAGGACTGGCATCCGGCTGGTCGTATGCCTGTGAAAGCACCTTCCCACCCTCCAGCAGGTTGGGTCAATGTGCTATCTGCCTCCCTTCTTCCCCACCACGTGGCTAAGAACAGGCATCCCATCCATCACTAAGCAAGCACCCCTTGGGGATTGGCTGTGCAGAGCAGCCTCCCCCCTTAGACCGGGAGAACATGTGAGCTATCACAGATAGCTCTAACCGGACCTAGTGCTACCGGACGTCTGTACCACCCCCTCCCTAGGCTCTCCCCTAACAGCGAGACGATGTCTATATCCACTATCTCCTCCCTCTGGTAGGAAGTGGTCTCTGCAGTGCATCCCTAATTAAGGAAGTTGCGCTCACCCGGTGAAACCCGATCCGGACGGCCTCTCACCAGTAAGAGAGATAAGGCCTCTGTCTGTGAAAGGTTAGTGGTCAGGGCCTATCCATCTTTCTCCAAGAATAGCTCTGGGACCCCCGACCCATCACACTGGAAGGTTACAATTTCGCGAAAGCCTCGTGCTGACACGCCCAGGCCTGTGACCGTCGCTGGAGATTGTGACACGATACAACGTTGTTGCGTTTTCCATGCGGTCCGACAAAACGTCGAGAGGCAGACAGAAAGGGAATGTCTCGGTTACATCTGTAACCCCAGTTCCCCGATGGAGGGACCGAGACATTGTGTCCCTTATGCCACAACACGTATCGGCCTCTGCAGTCGTGAGAGGCTCTCAGGGTCCTCAGAACAAAAGGTAAATGAATGCTGCACGCCGTCTTCCTTTTATACCGGATATCCGGGGGCGGAGACTGGCATGCAGTTTCATTAGCCAAATTTCATTGGCCTCTTCTAAAGTAGTCAGAGCTGATAGGTTCTCAAGGGCGAACCCCATCTGTCGGCAACTCATGTTGCATATGAGGTAAAGGAACGAAACAAAAGTCAGACTACCTTTGCTGATATTGTAGACTTTCAGATCCTGTGTTTGGGAATATCCAGGATACATTTCTTGTTGGAACTAAGAAGGAAAATTCTAGAGTAGTATTCCCAGTAGTAGTTTTGCTACCACTATTGCTTCAATGCCTGATGCGAATGAACACCGTAATCAATAAAATATGTCTCTTTTGTGATGGAGAACATACACTGAATGTATGTCACAAACTTTCCAGAAAAGGTCACAGAGAAAAGATAAACTTCCTGAAAGCGAAAGGAATATGATTTGGCTGTTTACAGACTGGACACATCAGCAGAGACTGCAAGAAAATAAGTACTTGTACTATATGTAACTTTACACATCAAGATCTTCTTCATATTTTCCCACGTGAAAAAGCAAACACCTTGAACAAGCAATCTGAATTTAAATCAGCTATTGGCAGTACTATGATTTCCCTTCAATCCAGCGCTCCTAATGGGGCTGGTAGAGAGTGCTGTGCATTATCTATTGTTCCTGTGTGTGTCAAGTCAAAGAGGGGAAATAATCTTGTAAAGACTTATGCTTTTCTAGATTCTGGCAGTTCTGCTGCCTTTTGTATGGAAAGTTTGATGAACACGCTTAATCTGTCTGGAAAAAGAGCTACTTACTGATTTATCTTGACTTATGGCCCTGAGAAGAATATTTACTATGTTCTGAATGATTTGGAATAGGGCTGTCACAATAAACTGACGATAAATATCACATGATTTATGCACAGCTTTTGAGTGAAGTATGGGAAAATGCTGCTGCATCCGAAAGCCAGAGGGCGCTCTCGTGTGGAATCTCCAAATACGCACTGCAGAAGACTATAACACATTCTAGAATCTAGGAAATGACTATGGACATCTTTTAATCACTGTTGCTCAAGCCTCATCAGGTATTTTAATGATAATAAAGTATATTTATAATGATCATGTTTGACGGGTGTTAAGGTCACCTATGATTGTTAGAACTTAGACACATTCTTTTAGAAGCACCTGGAGGTCCTGGAGGGCCGGGCTGCGTCCGAAATCGGAAACTGTGACAGTACAAACTGAATTTGAATAAGTATACCTATCGGCCGTTACAATAGTACATTCTATATAGTATGAGTGGGAGTATTATGAATACATTTCGGACATTCCACCTGGAATTTAGTCAGTAGAAAATAATTGATTGGTTTCCTACATTAAAAACAGACGTCCGCCTTAAGGTTTTCCTGCTTTATTTATTTGATTTACTTTTGAAATTTGGCCTGTTTCTCAGCTCCCGTGGCATCATGGGATAGATAAGTGTCCATCCGATCCACACTCACAAATCTCGTCAGTAGTACTAGACCATCTGGGTTTTTCCCGCCTACTGTTTTTTCCATACTGAGGTTTCGGACATACTATTCATGAGTCATACTCATTTTCGCCTACTATATAGTATGGAAGTAGGCGATTTCAGACGCAGCCCCGGTGTCCTGCAGAGTTTAGCTCCAACCCTAATTAAACACACCTGAAGCAGATAATCAAACTCTTACAGGGACAGCAAAAACTTGCAAGCAGGTGTGTTGAGGTAGGTTGGAGCTAAACTCCACAGACACCAGCCCTCCAGAAAAAAGTTTGGAGACCCCTGGACTAGATAGTTATAGATTGTGGATTCTTGTATAATCTATACACTTAATACTAGATTTGTATATCTTCACTGTACCTCCAAATTCACTGTTTTTCAGGAAATGGAAAAACAGTACATTTTAAATTGTTGGCAAGCACTTTTTAATACTTTTTATTGGTTAGGTATTTGAAAAACCCAGTGACAAATATAAAGGGTGACAATTAATTATTTATTGCAAAAAAAATGAATCACAAAATATGGAGATATGAGGTTTCGGAAGGACAGCAGGTATATCTTATTATTTATAATAACTGTATAATAACATTATAATTATGTATAATAACATATTATTTTAAATGTATAATTCAATATTCGTCTTGAGAAAATAAAACTGTGCCTGTTTTAATAGAAAACAGATATAGCTATTTCTTATTCCTGCAAACATTACCAAAGACAACAAAGCGTGACAATTTGAGTTTTTTATGTTTTTACAATTGAATGATATTAAGGTTTTTAATGAAGTGAAATGAACAAGAACTGTTTGCATTAAAATGAATAATTGTAAATGTATAAATTAAATGTTTTTACTATTGTTAATATAATGTTATATTTATTTATAAACGCCACCAAAAGTAGACATTAGTGGTGGATACAATCAAATCTCACATCAGGTGCGTGAAGGTCCATGTTTAACCTATTTAATGTTCTATCTGAAAGGAACAATAAGAAATATTATAAATATTAAGCTCATATTTTTGTTTACTTTAACTGGAATTTCTGCGTTAATTCTTATTTTCCCCATATAAAAAGATCTGGGTCTCTGAAGTGATCAGTGACTTCGTTCCAAACTGTATGTTTCATGTTTTATTTCCCTTTTCAAACTGTCAAACAACACTAGATTATTTTAGAACGTTAAGGCCCAGTTTCACAGACACAGCTTAGCTTAAAGTCACCATGAGACGGAAATTGCGATTGACTTCTTTTTTTTAGTATCGTGACGTATATCCAGGTGAAACAGCTTCTGAAATTTGAAAAAAGTGTAGAGCAGGGCTTTATTTTGCCCTCTTCCCTTGTGATTGGTTTGTTGTAAGTTGGGCCTGGAGGGGAGTGCTACAAATGCCTGGGTATTGGACAGTCAGTATAGTCCTACCTCTTTTTTGTTGCTCCCGTCCTCTGTTGAAGACTTGCTTTTGAGAGGAGGGAGAGGAGCTTAACGTTTTTTGAATAGAAAATACATTTTGAAAAATAATGGTTTGCACGGATAAATGATTTATAATATTCACTGCAACTCTTGTGTAAAACACTTAGAATTTTCCCGTTTGTATAACACCCGCAGGACCAGCCCTAACCACGCCCCGGCACCAGCGTCTCCTCCTTCATACCCTCGCACATCATCCCCGGACTTTTAGTTACACTACACTTCCCAGGACTCTGTGCACTCACTCATCACCACTGATCATTCACACCTGCACCCAATCACCCACACTCCATTTAACCTCCACTCGCACCTGTTGACGTTTTTTTGTTGACGTCCCTAAGCTACACTTACCCCTGGCTCTCCAAGAATGGTCTGTACACCGGTATCTGTACACAAGCTCAGTGGAAAGTACCTAGTTTTTCGTGTCTGAACTTCTTGAACTCATTCCCCAGCTTTTAGGGCCCAGAGACATTACTGGATTTTATATTGCTGCATAGTGCTCAAATGTGCTCTTAAACATGCTTAAAATGATATAGAGTGCATTTATGTGAACAATCATTAATTAGGTATACTGATTGTAACATTTAATCATCTTTATAATTAATTTGTATGTAATAATCTCTGGTTAAATGTGATTTCAGATCATTCTACATATTCACTCATGTATACTAATAATCTTCTTAATACTGCTTAGGTATGTCTTAGGTATATAATAACTGTGGTGAATAACAGTGCCCAGTGCATATAAAATATATCTAAATATTTCATGTCTGTGCCCAAAATTACACATACATACATCTTTAAAATGTAGATGTATGTCACTTTGTCATTTATTGCAATGAGCTTAGTGTACTTCGAAAGGTAAACATGTACTTCAAAGAATACCAATTGAACTGATGTCTACAAAAGTGTGTGTGCTACAAAGTCTAAGTGTATGTGTAATTCTGAGCAGATGCCTAATGGTCCGGTCCATAACCTTTGACCCATGAGGCTCACAGCCTTTTGCTATGAGAGAAGTGTATGTGACCTAAACCTAACTTAAATGTATAAACTCTTAATACTATAATAGAAAACCACCATAGGTGGCACTATAGCAGGGAAAAAATTGGGAAAATGGCTAAAACTATGCATCCGTCAGCCAGTCCACAAGGCTATAACTTTGTCCGCGGTTGATGGATGTTCATGCGATTTGGCATTAAGACACAAGGTGGCGCTACAAAAGGAAAAAGATCCACAATTCAATGGTAAATCCTATTGACTTGTGGCAGTCATGGAGTAGTGGTAAGAGAATTGCTCTTATCGGTTCGATTCTCAGGACTGACGGGTACCGGCAGAGGTGCACTTGAGAAAGCAACATAACAGGATAATTGTAAATGAGCGTGCATTCGCTACCTGTTTACGAGTGATTGGAATTCATCAACTTTTACTTTCATTAAATTTACTCATATAATTACGAATGTTTCATGAATGAGGCCCAATGTGTGTTAATAGAAATTAAATAAATTATTGCTTTGACACCATTGACTGTCTATTTTCTTGTTCACAAATCTGAAGCATGTAAGAAGCGAATTGTCATCACTAGGCTAAAAAGTCTGCTTTTTACCCTGTTACCTTGTTTTTAACTATTAGTTAAAATTATTTGAGCTTGTTTATTTAATTATTAGTTAACTGATTGCCAAGTTGTTAGCGTTTTTGTTCTGTTGGTATTGAAGTCACATTAAGTTTTGCCGTTAGCCACTCGTTACGGCTTTACATTATCATTTTGCACTTAAAAGCACCGAGCTAGTTGATCGCTGTTTGATCCGTGGCCCATTCAAGTCGTTCAGACTTTGTTTTGCTAATCGAGAAGGCGTGTTCCAGCTGTATTCTGTTCGCGCTAATCTCAACACATACTTAAGCAGTGCCTCTGCGCTGTAGCGGTAAGAGTCAGCCCTCGTGTTCAGCCTAGTATATTTAACATACCCTTGTGTGACGGACTGAGAGATCAGCCGCACAAGTATGGGTATTCGAGCACACGTATACATACATTTACATCTGCGCGCGCTTGTGAGCTCAGATATCCATGCACTTCTCTCACGTTCAAACACACCCACGTTACATTTGGTTAAGACACGTTGTTTGTATATTTGATAGTTTAAAGTATTATTTACAATAACCACAGAGGACAGCAGTAATTTATAGTTTTCTTTTATTTATGCAGTCATATACAAATTGGTTAATATATGATCTTGCGTACCTTTAATTAAACCATATTTCTTTGAGTTACCGGAATGGCGAGGCGTCTGCGGGAGAAATTCCGGTCCGGCAAAGATTGGAGTCCGTGCGGGAACGGGGATTTATCAGATTTTTGGTTCCGCCTGAAGAATATGAGGAAGTGGGACTCGTGAGTTGTTTACCTTGACCAGTCGGTCCCTCACACCTTGCTTTCATTTAATTGTCTACAAACATCATGTTTCAAGTTTATTCCTGTACTCCACCGCAGACAGCGTTCTCACCCAAGACGCAAGGCTCGACGTGCTCACTCTCATGTGCGTCCCATTCACACCTCCGCTTCTGCACCTCTGTCTCTCTCTGGAACTGCCAGTCAGCTGTGAACAAGACTGACTTCATCCATGCGTTTGCCAGCCAGTCTGACATTCCCATTCTAGGTCTTACTTAGACATGGATTCATCCTGAAGACTCAGCCACACCCGCTGCTCTCTCTACAAACTACTCCTTCTCTCACTCTCCCTGCCAAACCGGAAGAGGCACTGGTTTGCTTATCAACAATAATTGGAAATATTCCACACTATTTTCCCTATGCAACAACTATTCATTTGAATACCATGCTGATAATATCACTTTTTCCACTCAGCTCAGCGTTGTTGTAGTTTACCGCCCTCCAGGTCCTCTTCACAACTTCATTAAAGAGTTAGATGTGCTGCTCTCTTCATTCCCGGAGGATGGCGGCCCTCTTGTAGTCTTAGGGGACTTCAACATCCACCTGGAGAAACCCTACGCTTCTGACTTCCACACCCTCACCGCCTCGTTTGACCTCAAGCGCCTCGCCACAGCCTGTACTCACAGATCAGGGAACCAGCATGATCTCATCTACACCACAGATAAGATTCAAGTCACATCTCTTCACATTTCTGACCACTTCTTCATCACTTACAACATGCTCCTTCCTACATGCACTACACCAACACCACCCCCCATTTATTTCAGACGGAACCTTCGCTCTCTCTCACCTAGCACTCTCTCTGCTAGAGTGACATCCTCTCTTCCCTCCAACTTTGCATCTCTAGATGCTGACACTGCCACCGACACCTTATGCTCAACACTTACATCCTATCTAGATAACCTTTGTCCTCTGTCCTCCAGACCAGCTCGCCCCACCCCCTCCTGCCCCTGGCTGTCTGACATCATCCGTGAACAACGGAGTACACTCAGGGCTGCTGAAAGGAAATGGCGCAAGACCAAGAATCCTGCTGACCTAGGGGACTACCACAGCTAAAACGTCATTCTATACCACCAAGGCAAGCAATGCACCTAACACTCAACAGCAAGGAACCTCGGAGTCATATTTGATGAACAGCTGTCCTTCAATGATCACATTGTAAAGACAACGCGGTCATGCCGATATGCCTTATTCAACATTAGAAAGGTTATTTCAATCTTCAAGAGGCTGATCAGAAAAGTTTGCGACTATGCTGCCATATGCTTTATTTTAAAGTTGAATATAAAGTCATCAGGGGTTTATCGCACACCTTGATGGAGTGGTCCAAGTAGACGTTCGCTTTAAAAGGTAACCATTCTGTTATTTGGAAGGTAAATGAGAACACTACTGGAGCTAAAACATATAATAATTAACCAACGACTAGAGGGCAGTGTGCACTGTTGTGGAACGTCTCACCTGTTTATGTAATGTACTGTACCTTACCTTGGGTTGAATTCTGTGGACAGGTGGTGGGAAGATATGGCTCTTATCTTACCTTAAGTTCATAAATAAGAATATGAAGTGGATATTGTTTATTCCAATAACAATTTAGCGCGTTGTCATTAGCTTACAGGAAAGCTCGGCCATACAATGAAATCTGAACCCTTCCATAAAGAAACTGAGAATAAAATGGCTTTGAAATAGAGAAACATAAGCGAAACACTGGCCCTATGCAGATTATAAAATGTATGAACAGAAAACCATTGATCTAACAGACTATCATGTTTGTGTTTTAGAGATGTTAAACGATTAATCGCATCCAGAATCATAGTATATGTCTTTGTACTGTGCATATTAATTTTGTATTTATAGACACATACCTTTATATATTTAAGAAAAATATAAATCATGCGTTTATAAATACAAAGTTGAAATGCACAGTGCACAGACATATATCATGCAAACACAAACTTTTATTCTGGAAGCAATTATTTGCTATTAATCGTTTAACATCACTAGTTTTTTTTTTTTGCCGTTCAGTGTAGCTGCAGTGCTTATATGTGGGTAAGATGTTGAGCTCACTTACAGTAAAAACCTGTTGATATGGAAATTCCCACTAGGAGTTGTTGTATTAGGTAGAGAATAGTCATCTGTGGACAAGAGACAGGAGGTCTGTTTATCGAGGATGGACAATGGGTGTGATATATTTTGATTTGCATTCACTGACAAGACTAGCAAAACATCCTTTGACTGTAAAATTTATGTTTTTGTAACGCCCTCCTCTGTCTTACTAACCCTATCCAACTCTCTATCATCCCCCAGTTCAGACATAAAGTTAAGACGGGAACAAGATCCAACAATTATGATGATTCGTAATAATTTCCTTTATTTATTTGCTGGCTTGACACTGGTTGGGTATGTAATTTCATAAAAAAATATATGTAGCAGATTTACTCGCATGTGGACGGGATTTTATTAGTTATACCTGTAGATTAAGTTGTTTGGATGTTAAATTGTATTTTTATATGATGCTGTGTTGGCAATGATGCTGTTTGGTAGATAATCATGGGATTTTTAGTTGGCTATATTTTAGTCACTATATTAATATACTATTAGCAAACAACTAAATAAATAAAAATTATACGTAAACTGTCTCAATGACAGACTGGTCTCCTGAAGCTATACTTGTCTATTTAACGCTTTCTTTTGACAAAACAACAATTTGGAATCACATAATTATAACCCCATGTCATAATAATCCAGGGATTGTTTGTGTTTTGGTGAACTTTTATTTTAGTTCTTATACTGTGAAAATTCTTTGCTGCCTTACATTTTATGTAAATTAAGGCTTTACGAGTCATTTCAGCATTTTTTACATTACTTCAACACATCAAAAAATGTTACTTAATCATATTAACATATGTTTTTAATGTTTAATATGTTAAAGTTAATTAAACATTAAATAAGCAAAAATATATTTTTAAGTTATATACTAACTTTAAGATACTTTGATAAAGCGGTGACACGGATAACATTTACATTTAGTCATTTACCAGACGCTTTTATCCAAGGCGATTTACAGGTGAGGTAAACAATGGAAGAAATTGGGACAGCATAAGGACAACAAAAAGCATAAGTGCAATCAAAAAAAGAAGACTGGTCTCATATCTAACACAGTATACAGAGCTAAATTACAATATATTTTTTTTTTTAATAAAGAGTAGAAAAATAATAGAAGTCAGAACTGATCAGTCAGGTGTTGACGGAAGAGATAGGTTTTTATACAATTCTTAAAGATGGCTACAGAATCAGCAGATCTTGTAGCAGCGGGCAGATCATTCCACATAAGTGGAACCGATCCGGAGAAGGTACGTGAGAGAGATGTTTTACCTTTTTGGGATGGCACCACAAGACATCTTTCGTTTGCAGAGCGTAGGGATCTGGCGGGTACATATATCTGCATTAGAGAATTAAGATAAGGGGGTGCCAAACCAGTGGTGGCAGGAGCAGAGTCTTGAATTTGATGCGAGCGACTACAGGGAGCCAATGTAGCTTAATGAAGAGAGGAGTGACGTGTGCTCTCTTCGGTTCATTAAAGATAACTCTTGCCGCAGCATTCTGGATCATCTGTAGAGGTTTGGTTGTGCAAGCTGGAAGTTTGGTTGAGCACCCATTAGCGCATTGCATTAGTCCAGTCTGGACAGGACAAGAGCCTGTTCTAGGACTTGCGTAGCACGCTCTGATAGGAAGGGTCTAATTTTCCTAATATTGTAGGACCGGGCGGTGTTGGCAACTTGATCTGTGAAGTTAAGCTGATCATCGATCACCACTCCCAGGTTTCTTGTCTTTCTGGAAGATGTGATGGTTGATGAGCCCAGTTGAATGGAGAGGGTGTGATGGGTCTTTGTGTCGGCCGACACAATATATACGACATCACCACGCCATAGCACGGGGCTGACGGTGGATAACATTTAAACAAGGCAACTGCTAGCAAGCAATACAGACAGCACGACTAACAAATACCGGATTCGAGTCATGGTCGTGTCTCACACGCCGCTAATGGACAGCAACGAGCTGAAACCGCGTCAATCAACAGTGCGTTGTTTACGGCCCAGTTAACCCGTAGACAGTGACAATCAGTTACATAGCCGTAAGACAGCCACTGTTACAATGATCAAAGGAACATACGGTAATGAAAATCACGTCTAAGATACGAACACACATTAAAGTTAGCTTTCCACTAACAACAACCAACCGTTACGGTAGCGGAACTGCACACCCGGAAGGGATGGACCTCAGACAACGCGCATCACGGTACGATGCACCCTAGACTGCCCAATGGTTCCCCTATTATACGTTCCGGGGAGACATATGATTGGATAAACCGGACATAAAGCGCGGCAACTAATTAATAGGTAAACCTCGCTGTTCATCCCACTACTACACAAAGAGCAAAAGTGTGAACATTGCAAAGTGTTTGACATCAAGGTCCTTCGCGCTCGGCTCGCGTTTTTCAAACGGGACTGAGCCGCCTCTCCCTCCTTAGCCTCCTGGGGATCGCGCCGTGAAGTGGCTGACCACATCGGGAGGCCCTGGCGCCTATGGCAAGCCGATGGTGTCAGAATTGCGCTATAGATTAAACGCGTTTATATCCCAACGCTGTATTTGACGGCGTTTTAAACGGCATTTGCGCCGCAAAATACGGCGTCTATAGCGCCCTATTTAACAGCGTTTTCAGACGCCCGAAATGCGCCGTCTTTTGCGCCGCTTGCTTGCCATATGACGTCGTAAAAAACGCCGGTTTGGTTGCCCAGAGCGCGCGTTATTTACGGCGTTTTGCCTGTCGTATAATGAGACCCTCCCGCTGGTTTCCACAGCCAGTAAAAATTAAGTGTTCTCACCCAATCACTGGTGAACTAAGCCAGACAAGACCAATTTACCACTGATCATGTAATGCCTTTGAATATACAGGATATTATGTGTGCAGTGTTACAGTTACTGTACCTCTGGTGATATTGAACATATCATAGCTTGCTTTGTAAAGGAAGGACTTTGTCTTTTTGGAAATGTAAAGTTACACAACGTGGTCAGCAATTATAGCATTCCAATCCCATTGTATGTATCCATGCTTATTACATATAGGGCCAAGTTAATTGCTTACGTGAAAAGCAAAAATATTGTATTAGTTAATTTCCAACGCCAGAAATCATTCCTGGTATTGGCTGTAAGGATTAAGGTCAGCCAGAGTTAAACGTATAAATGTTTTTGCAACATTCCCTTTAAGGGGTGCTTATGAGGTGGTTTAGTCTCTTTTTCTCAACAGGTATTGGTCTTGCTTTTGTGGAAACTAACTTGGTATTAGCACCTATTGTATATTCGCTCTTGTATGAACATCTGGTTTGTGCTCCCTGAAATCTTACGTTGACAGTTTAGCGGTTAGATTGGATGCCTCGCAATAGCTTACATTATCATTTGTCGGTACGAGTCCCGCTCTGACCACAGAAAGAATTTTACATCGTTGGTCTTATTATCTATCGCAGGGTAGTTTATTTATTTCTATTTAAGCATTTAATGCGTAGTCAATATATAAAGAAAGTCAGGAATAGGAGCTCTTTTTCCAAAACTAATTTACAGTAAATTCCCCACATCGTGCAGACAGCCTCGACAACAGCCATTAAATAATCACCTTAACGCACATCACCTGCCCACTTAAATTGCATTAGCACTCGACCACTCACATTACCTACGGGATATATTGCCATTTACCTCCATGAAGAGTCTTATGCTACCGTGTGTTATACTGACTTTCAGCCGAGCATTTAGATATAATTGATTTTACTTGACAAAGCATATGAAACAATATGAAATGATGACAAAGCTGACTTGAGCGCATGTTCTCTCCATTATTATGTGGAGTCTGCTTTACTAACGTTTTTTTTCCGTTAATAAAGTTAACATAAATGCTTTTGTTCTGTATCATTTTACAAGCACACAGCATTTTCGATTAAGAAGCTTAGAATATTAGGTACGTTTGTTGTATATATAGCTTGTTATAAGTAAAATGATGAGTAATATATATGCAAATGCCACACCTTATAATACAGTGCTTTTGTGTTATAGCCTATTCGTTTTTGTACAATTACTGTGGCTGCACAAATTGGCTTAATTTTGTTGCTTTTAGACTTCCCTGTGTTTCGTTGTCCTTTAAGGCTCTGTATAAGTTTGCAATGCAGGTTAAACAATTAGCTTTTATTTATTTTGATTTGACAATGTATATTTAACTTAATTCAATTCAATTCAAGTTTATTTATATAGCGCTTTTCACAATGTGCATTGTTTCGCAACCTCAACAGCGTTTATTTATTCTTGTTAACATTAGTTAATGGTATGCGAATGGTCAAGTTAGCTCATTTGTGAGTTAACTAAGATTAACAGATACAGGCCCGGTTTCACAGATAAGGCTTAAAGCTAGTCCCAGACTAAAATGAATGTGTGACTTGTCTTAAATAATATAACTTGGCCAGAAATATCTTAAAATATATCAGTGCCATTGTTTTGTCTCAAGATGCACACCAGTAATGTATTCTTCTAAGGCATTTTTATAAAAGTGACATAAATATCTTAATTCCACTAGGGCATAGTCCTGGTTGATGCTAACCCGTGTCTGTTAAACCAGGCCTAAGAGTTCAAACTTGACTAAGTTAGTAAATGCTGAAATTAATTTTTGAAAGCTAAATTTCCTGTCACTAGTTTCAAGTGACTGTAGGTGTGCACATTATACTGTGATCCTTGTCACATTCTGTTTGTCCTGATTTTTAGTTTGTATCTTTAGTTAGTAAACTCTTTAACCATTTCTTATAACCTTTTATTATTTTCTTACAAAATCTTATTTAATTTAATAGAATATTCTGTCTCTCTTCTTACAGGCTCCTTTATCTGGGCTACTCCTCCAATTGGCTCAGGTAAGTTTCACACAGTTATACGTACAGTACACACATACGTTATGTAAAAAGTAAAATAAAAATGGCTATGTAACTGTGGTGAAGAGATTTTAAGATAAAATATGTTTTTAGTTGCAGACCTCAACAAACAGACAGCATCAAGTAGGTGCTAATAAATACACACATGCAACCTCATGTACGAATATATGTGTACATGTAACGCTTTCAGAGAAAGGAAGGAAGCGGACGAGTTCGGCTTGGATTGCTGCTGGCTTTATTTGAACTTAAATTCACTCACAAACAGAATAACTGCACACAGGTGCTTTAAAGTAAAAGTCCATTCAGAATCTTTCTCTTTGTCTCCGTCTTTCAATAGCCAGTCAGCAGTCCGTCTCTCTCTCTCTTCGTGCTGTGCTTTTCCGGGCTGTTTATACGCTCCCCATTCCACTTACTGCAATGAGATACAGGTGTTTGAAATTTGCATTTGCCTCACTTACTCACCGCACGTCTCCCACGCCTGGCCTGGAGAGGAAGTCGGCCACAGCCATCTGTGCACTAGGCCTGTGGAATACCTTGAATTTAAATGGTTGCCAAGCAATATACCAATGAGTGATCCATGCATTGGTATCCTTCATGCGGTGGAGCCACTGCAGAGGCGCGTGGTCCGAACAGAGGGTGAATTCCCGCCCCAGGAGATAATATCTGAGGGTGAGGACGGCCCACCGGGTGGCCAAACACTCCTTCTCTATGGAGCGGCCGTTCCTCCCCCTCCATCTCCTGGGACAGCCCTCTGTCCGACACATCCGTCTGCAGCAAGTAAGGGATAGAAAAGTTAGGAGAGTGTACGAGTGGCCCGCCACACAGGGCAGCCTTCACTTGGGTAAAGGGCTGCTGACACTGGTCTGTCCACTGGACTGGGTCTGGCACTTCCTTTTTAGTGAGATCAGTCAGTGGGCTTTTTTCTTGTGTTCAGCTATACGATATGGGCTACTGCGCACTACTACCCCTGGCTCAGTCTCGATATGGTGCTGGATGAGATTCGTTCGGCCAGGTAGGGGGGAGAACTCGTCTGCAAATTCTGCTTGCAACTTGGCAACGTCATTGAGCTGGGAGGGTGAGAGATAATCTACCCTCGGGGTCAGAGCGTGTGATTGTGTTTTGGTATTCGCTTCGGGCCCAAGATCTTCCTCTCCACTCACTTCCGTCGCCAGCATCACTGACTCCACCTTATTCCACTTTTTAAGGAGGTTGAGGTGGTAAATTTGACATGCCTCCCTCCTATCTGTCCGTACAACCTCATAATTGAGATCTCCGACTTGCTGTGTGACTTCAAACAGTCCTTGACACTTGACACAATTTGGAACTTGAAGTTGGGAGTAATAGAAGCACTTTATCTCCCGGTGTAAACTTTCATAAATTTGTTCCCCTGGTATATAGCCGGCTTTGCATTCCCTGAGCCTGTAACAAATGAGCCACCCCAATGTATGGAATTTTGTTCTCAGGTCCATGACATATTGAATTTCGTTTTTGCTTTGAGAAGGTCCGTCCTCCCAAGTTTCTTTTAGAACGTCTGGAATCCTCTCGAGGCTGACGTCTATAAAGAAGCTCAAAGGGGGAAAAACCCTGTGGAGGCTTGCGGGACCTCTTGCACGGCGAATAAAGAGGGGTTCCAACCATCAACCGACCAGTTTTATCATGATGTGAATGGTGCAGAGCATCTCAATCAGTTTAATACTATCTGCACTTACATTCTAAATTTTATAGCTCCTATGAGAGCCAAAAAATTTAAATCTAAGCCGGAACCCTGGCTTAATAATACTACTCGTACCTTACGTCAGTGTTGTCGGAGGGCAGAAAGAAAGTGGAAAAAAGATAAGCTTCAAATCTCGTATGAGATATTAGGGAATACGTTGTTACAGTATCAGAAAGCAGTGATATTGACAAGAGAGACACGCGCTGTTTTGGTGTGTGTGTCTCTTTAATTGCAAGTGAGCTTCTAGTCTCCGCCCCCTCAGCAGAAAACGTTCTGTGAGCCTGTGCTTCCAGCGACAAAACAATAAAAGTATTGGGCACATAAAGCGGACGAGAAACAAGGTCTCGTCTTTGAACACCAAATACATTGTTATTTGATAAGCACACCTGTGTCCACTGGGCCATTCGCAAAGCCCCTCGGGTCCCCTTGGTCCGGTCAAGACCGCTCTCGGAAGAGAGACTGTGTCGCGTGTTTACAAACCATACACACAGTTTTCTGAAGTGAAGATACTCAAGGCAAACGCATCACTATTTCTCTGTAGATTCATCCTCTACAATATTAAGAAAATTATACCCTTCCTATCAGAGCATGCTACGCAAGTCCTAGTACAGGCTCTTGTCCTGTCCAGACTGGACTACTGCAATGCGCTACTGGGTGGACTTCCAGCTTGCACAACCAAACCTCTACAGAT
Organism: Triplophysa siluroides; assembly: GCA_006030095.1. Lineage (NCBI taxonomy): Eukaryota > Metazoa > Chordata > Actinopteri > Cypriniformes > Nemacheilidae > Triplophysa > Triplophysa siluroides. Next base: position 975,206 of record VCII01000051.1, on the reverse strand, counting down.
GATCCAGAATGCTGCTGCAAGAGTTATCTTTAATGAACAGAAGAGAACACGCGTCACTCCTCTCTTCATTAAGCTACATTGGCTCCCTATAGCAGCTTGCATCAAATTCAAGACTCTGCTCCTGGCTTCTACCTATCAGCTCAAGCAAGCTATCTCATCACAATCAGCCCGGCTGGTCCACCATTAGCAATCACCGCATTTACCCTATCAGCTCAAGCAAGCTCTCCTAACCTCTCGCCAGATAAACATCGACCAGTTCGATAATATGTCCGAGACTCCCGTCATTACCGACGCTTTAACTGCTCTCAACCCTTCAGCGCTGCCATGCGCACCCCATCTCTCCAGCTCCGGGTCGGATTCCGCAGCTGATTCCCAAGCTTCGCCACGGGGCCGCCAGCCCTGCCGATCTGCGTGGCGAGCAGCTAAGAAAAGGGGCTCATCTTCGCATCCTCCGACAAGGACTTCACCAGCGTCCTCAGCGCTCCACATGATCCCCGCCCTCCACAAATGGACTGTCCAGGGCCTACGACTGGCTCTCTCCAATGTGGAAGTCCATTACAGCAGGCGGCTGACCAAAGCGGAGCTTTACACCCTCTACATCTTGTCCCAGGCCGACGCCCCCTCACCGAGGTCTGCTCGGCCGAAAGCCACCGACAAGCCAGGCCCGGCTCGTGGTTCTCCCTATTCCCGGCCCGGGCAATCCACCTCAGCGGCTCAACGAGGCCTCCCTTACACAAGCCACCGCAGCGGGCAATCGGCGAGTCTGGGTTGCGCTCAGGTTCCCCAGGACGACACGGAAATCCCAGCCGAGAGCCTTCAGCAGCCCGCCTCATCTCAGCTCGCAGCGCAGGCCAACGCCTCGCCAGCAGCTGACACTGCCATCCGCCCAGGCCAAGCAGGCCGGCAACCTCCCAGAGCCCCGGCTCACCCATTCTCCTTCCCCGCCCCAAGCTGTTGGCCTGCGGCCCCCAGAGTCGATCTCTAGCATGAGGCTGCCTCCGCTAGAGAATCAGGCGCTGGTCTCCGGACCGCATTTATTCGATGCCGTCGCTAGCGCGAGCTTGACTCCACTAGAAGCTTGAACAGCCGCCATACCATCCCTTCTCTCTCTGCAGCAGGCACGCCCTCACTTTTCATTGGCCACGGCAACAGCTATACCAGCGCTTTCCAATGCGCCAGTGCTGGAACCACCCATCTCCAGCAGCATCAGAGCACTGATTTTGGCAGGTGCGGACACAGACCTTTATTATCTCCTCTCACCTCTATCATCTCTGTCAATCGAGCGGCAGATCACCTACGGCGATTTATCTTTCAAATGCATCACCCCATCACTTCCGCACGCTGTCATTCCCAGAATTCGCTGTAGCTTTCTCCCGCTACAGCGAAGTCATCTGTACCGTGTTCCCTCATAGGAGACGCGAGCTAAACGATTACCTAGCCATCGTGGCAGAGCTCGCTCTCTCCTATGGGGGTACACACTTCTACATGTACCATAAGCTTTTCGCCGCCAAATGTGCCTTTCGCGTAGCTCAGTGGAACCAGTGCCCTTACTGGGAAGCACTGGACACTGAGCTGCATAGTAGAGTGTTTTTGGGCATGCGCAGTCTGCCGCTCAGTGGTTCACAACACCAGCGACTGCCCCCTAGTCACCCTCTCTCTTCCCTCATGCCCATCTCCGCCTCACCAGTCCACTTCTTTATTTCCGCACTTGCCAAATCGCCCTGCACCCTCAAAATCCCGCGCGCACGAAGTGTGCAACAACTTTAACCAGGGAAGATGCACCAGACAGAGCTGTCGCTTCCTACATGTATGCAGCTTCTGCAGCAGTGCTCACGCTCGCATAGTTTGCCCAGCCATGTTCCAATAAAAACCTAAAAAAGTACCTCTCGTCGACTCCCATGAAAATTTCTCGTTTGTCATTTGAATTATCTTTGCAACCCGACATCCAGTTCACTGATTATCTCCTGACCGGCCTCTCGAACGGCTTCGACCCAGGAGTTATCAGTCTCCCTTCGCACAACCTCCAATGTTCCCTGTACTGATGATATCGACCAAGCCATCACCCTGAAAAACCAGGAGAGGCCATTTCATCTACGTGCTCAACCTCCAGTTACCAATTCAACCGTACCAAACCCTCCTAGCCCACCTTTACTTCAGGAAATCTCGGACTTCCCCTCTTCGTCGACGACTCTAATCGCCCAGCCACACGCTTCTGGTTTCAAAAGCACTTCAAAGCCGTCCTGCTACAATCCGGTATCCCAGCAGACAACTTTTCCAGTCATTCCTTCCGCATAGGAGCAGCCACAACAGCCGCCCAAAAGGGCCTCTCTCAGCCGCAAATTCAAGCGCTCGGCCGCTGGTCATCGGAAGCTTTCAGAAGCTACATCCGAACAGACCTCTCACTCATCAGGGAAGGCCTCATTTCCTGTATCGTCTAAACAACTCCTCAGTCACCCAGCACAGGATCGAACCTCAACCACTTCACCAGTATATTCCCCAGCAGGACAACTCACCATCGCAGCAATCACCAGCGCTTCAACGCGAAGACTTGTTGCTCCAGACCGCTTCTGCAGGGGCCAGCACTTGCATCTTGTGCTCTGCAGCAACAGACTTCATAGCTGAAGTCAGCACCGCCATAATAATAATTTTGAAGAGGCCAGCGCTTCCACCTCGAACGAAGAAATCAACATCACAAAGCCAGTATCGCCGCAGCGACAGCCCCTGCATGGGCCCGCGCTTCCTCTCGTGCTCTGCCGCAGCAGTCACATCTCCTTTACGACACCTTCCAAACACATCCCCTGAGGCCAGTATCGCCGCAGCGACCGCCCCCGCAGGGGCCCGTGCTTCCTCCCGTGCTCTGCCGCAGCAGTCACAATCACTATCTAATCCCTTCCAATCACCTCCCTGAAGCCAGTATCGCAGCAGCGACCGCCCCCGCAGGGGCCCGTGCTTCCTCCCGTGCTCTGCCGCAGCAGTCACAATCACTATCTAATCCCTTCCAATCACCTCCCTGAAGCCAGTATCGCAGCAGCGACCGCCCCCGCAGGGGCCCGTTCTTCCTCCCGTGCTCTGCCGCAGCAGTCACAGTCACAATCACTATCCAATCCCTTCCAACCACCTCCCTGAAGCCAGTATCTCCGCAGAGACCGCCCCCGCAGGGGCCCGTGCTTCCTCCTGAACTCGACCGCTGGGGGTGGAGCTCGGATTCGTCAGAGTCGGATGCCAGTCTCCCTCCAATGCTGCGAGCGACATCTCATCTACGTCACACATCGTTTCCGAATGTGTGCCTGAGGATCCGGACGGTATGCCACCGCCGGTTGGGGAACGTTCAGAAGAGCGAATCGGGGTGCGATCAGCCCGTGAGCACTTGGCTGGCGGGTTTACGTTCGCAGAGTTCCCCATATCACTAACGCTGTTAACGTGGGTGGTCATCGGGGCCGTGGCCACAGATGTCACACCCGGGTAGCAGACGAAATGGTGGCTGGTTCCCGTAGGAAGACAGCCACTTGTGACCGCAACTTCTGAATGACAATCTGCCCGCAGTGCGGGCAGATGTGTCAACGAACGCTGCTTCAGCGTGCTGGACGCCCAGACACCTAATGCAGCGATCGTGTCCATCCCCCTCCTCGATGAGGGTGCCGCACCCAAGAGAACAGCGGGACATGCCGCGCTGGAAATTGCTCAGTCCTGAAAAGGACCTTTTAGAAAAAATCTCTAACACCTCCGGAACCGCCGAGACGCCCAGGGGAAGGTCGCTGCAGGTAGGGACGATCCGCTGCTCTACGTCGTAGATCCGGCAATGTAGAAGAAGAAGAATTCATTGAATTCGTTCTGTTCGTAGTCATGAGCGAAGGCTCTGAAGAACAAAAGGTAAATGAATGCTGGGGGCGGAGCCTGGCATGCAAATTTCATTCGCCAAATTTCATTATCCTTTTCTATAGTAGTCAGAGTTGATTGGTTCTCAAGGGCGAACCCCATCTGTCGTTCTCGACACAACGTCGAGAGACCGACAGAAAGGGAACTGTAGTTCCTGATACATGCACATTTTCTTTGATTTTTGTTCACAGCTTGATAAGTAACCTGGGAGCTTGGCTTGGACTTACTGACACAGAGAATGAAGGGATCTGGAAATGGGTGGATGGCAAAGAATTTACCACAAGGTATGAAACGAGCGTGTGCGAGTTTGTGACTCTGACATCAGTCATTTGACTTAAATGTGGTTTAAATGATTTAATTTGTGTTGTTTCAGTTATTGGATGAAAGGACAGCCTAACAACGGTGGTAGGAATGGAAGTGATGACTGTGGTGTTATTGCTTTTGGAAAAGCTGTGCTGTGGAGCTGGAATGACAGTCAATGCAACTATCTTTCCTATGTGATCTGTGAAAAGAGTCTGGCATGAATTCAGTGAAGTTTATAAATAATTTAATTGTGTTATGCAATTACAATAACTTTTGTACACTTTTAAGTGTGGTTTACAGTAAATACTGTACAACATAACTGGCATTAACAATTTCTGAATGTTGATATAGCTCAACAACAGCTTAATAACCAAAAGAATGATGAAGCTTTTCCATGGAGTTTGTTGATGTGTGAGAGGCGTGATGGACAATTTGTCAATTGCTGCTCCCAATCTGCATACTATCCATCCGAAATATTCGAAAATAGAATTAGTATGTCCCAAATCACAGTATGCTGAAATAAATATTCTCAAAGTACCAGGACGCTCCACTGCATTAATAAAATTAAATAAAAGAAGCTTTGCTAAATTAATAGGTTAAATGTAAGTATACAGTAAACATACCTATGAAATAATGAGTGAGTAAATACTTAAATATAAAGAAGAGATGTATTTTGATGTTCGTAACAGTTCATGCTCACAGTGTCGTCTAGGCAACAGCGGCCACTTTCGTTTTGCGTTAGTATGTCCCAGTGCTTGCATACAGTTTTGCTATGCACTAAAATGTACATTCTTTCCATAAAAAAGTACATACTTTTAGTGCATATAAGTAGGCGAATTGGGACACAGCATCTAACTCTTAAAATTTGTATAAAAATTTGCATGATTAGTACTTGTATAATTGTATTTATCAGATCCTATAAAAACAATTAATTATTCAATTATTTTTAAACTTTTATGAATATGGTATTTACACAAGATGTACTTTTACAAACTTTTCAATCATTGATTGTTTATAGTTAATAAAATATGCAATTGACTGACTATTGCAAAAATCATGTCATCTTGTTCAACCAACACAATCATATACATCTGGTGTCAATTCTTTTTTCTTTCCATGTAAGCAATAAAGAGTTATTTCAGAAACAGTTGAGTTGAATCATGTTTGGTCCTATAATTGTGCCACATTACATTAGCAGCACTGTTTAAGAGCACTCTGTGTTTTCTCTTTCTGTCTAAGTAAAAAAGATCAATACAGACAAAAGTGGTATGCAACGCCATTCTGTAAACCATTTATTCAGTATGGAAACACTGAGCTAACCACACCATTGTGCCAAGGTGATGGCAATGGTGTTATTTAGGCCTATTACATCAGTGTTTCAATGAACTACATTTTCCATGATCATATCTTTTTATTTTACAAGTTTTTTACTTCAGACAAATAGCCAGGGGACAGAATTTGAGGGTCCTAGAAAATGAAAGAAAGGGCCACCACTGCGTTACCATTGTCTGTGAACAGGAGACTTCGACGTTCTTTCTATTGATATCTGTCCAATTGTGTTTGTCTTCTGTGCTCTGAAAGCTTCTGTTGCCAAGAAAAAAATGCTTTGTGCATAAGCATACTTGACATTAAGCTGAATTCAATAATGCACTGAAACGGTCAGGACTGTTTTACACTCCATGCCAGTAGATGGCGGATACGTACCGCTAGCGATCTGTCAACCGCTGTGAAGAGGAAAAGAAAGCAAAAGGATTACTAAAAGAACCCGTGTTGACACTTGTGTAGAGGATATCTCGATCCGTTGAAAGCGGATAAAACAAAATAACAGAACATTTAAATTTCTATACGAGTGAGTATTTCCGTACATCTTAGAGCGACTTGATACTGCGCGTGCATGTGATACAATTCGGTGTCTTTGAGCTGAAGTTTGCCAGCAGTGGACGAGACAAAAAATTAACCGGCAAAGTAGACACGTCGAGAAAGATAGGATATAAACAACTGCTCGAATCTCCCTATGCAGATCAATCATATGCCATCAATCCAAAAATGTAGTAAACGTTGACATATTTGTTACGTTCGTTTCATACATGCATCTTCGGACTTGTGTGACCACCAGCGACTCTTTAATGAAAATGGTTTTCTTTAAAACATTCATTACAAATACAAGTTTAGTAAATACAGGCTTTAGAATCAGGCATAGGATTCTAAATAAAATCGCCAAAACGTGGTTGGTGTCCAGCCGCAATGTGTACAACCCTGTGGAAGAGAAGTGGCTCAAACCAGTGGGCTATGACACCGGTATAAAGACGTACAACAGTCTTACCAGACAGAAAGAGACTTTGGTTTTGGCACGAGAGCGAATTGCCACCTGGTAAGACAAACAGTGGCCCCTCGCGTAAAATGCGAGTTTTGCAGTTATATTAATAACATGTTTTTTATTTAGGTATAGCTGTGGACCCACCGTTTATGATCACGCGCATCTCGGTCATGCTTGGTAAGTTTGTCTGCTTGCAATCCATGGATGTTGAAAAAAGCCCAGTTTGTTTGAGGTGGTTTTGATAAGCTGTCGATAATTTTCTCTGTTTTTTTTTGTAGTTCATATGTCAGATTTGACATTCTTCAAAGGATTTTATCCAGAATTTTTGGCGTTAACGTTATCCACGCCATGGTCATCACTGACATTGACGATAAAATCATACAGAGAAGCCTTGAGGTAGATGTCAGCTGATATTAAAGAAGTAGTTCACCCCAATATGAAATTGCTTTCCTCATTTACACACTTTGAAGTCACTGTAAACCCGTGTGACTCACATTCTTCTGTAGAACATGAAAGAAGGTATTTTGAAGAACGTTGGTAACCAAACAACATTGGTCTCCTTGACTTCCATTGTATTTGGACACAAAACCTACAGCATTTTTCAAAATATCTTATTTTCTTTCCCATAGAAGATGGCAGTTTTACACACAATCTTCTGGTTGTGTAAAATGTGTGGAATAATGTAAGTTAGGGGTGTTCGGTTCCTGGTTTTTTGGAGTTGACTCTGATTCTCGACTCCCACTTTTGGAGTCAATGATTATAAAATAAATGAATGAACTTTAAGCTGGCAAATACACATACATTTTTGCAACGAACACCATCACAGAGAGTTTTTTGTGCTGTCAGACCAGTTACTCCTTTCTGGTCCTGAACTGATGTGGTTTTCCAAGCGCACGCAGTGCAAGGACATGACGGCCCAGGTCTAACTGTAGCTATAGACTTATGGTAAAGCTAAGACATTTCGTTTCCATTTTATAAATTTTTTTATTGCATCGATTTTGTAGGGTTACAGTTACACAAATGAATATGTTTTGTACTTAAAGACACCGCGTTTCATTGTTTTGAATTGAGGCTCCGAAAATGTGCGCTAAACCAGCCTACAATTTTTTTATTTTTTTTCGTTTAAGAGTTTATATGTTCACCCTAGGCTTATCAACATTTTTTTATAAAGGCGTTGAGCCTACCTTGTGTTCTTTTCTTAAATCGGTCTTAACACACAGGGTTTCTGCCAATCTCATATTAATCTTGAGTACCTATAGAGTAGTATTGCATACTTCGTATCTTTTAAGAGTATTTAGTTTGAGCACATTTATAAAAGATAGATACAGCTTTACAATTGTTTCCGAAAACATACGCCGCTTGCGAGGGGGAGGGGTAGGCTGAAACTAAGCACGTGCGCACCCATTGCCAACAAAACACAGACATCAGTTTCACTCACCGCGTGCGGTTCATGTCCAGCATCTTTTAGCGCTGAGACAGCTCCATATATCAGTTTCAAACGATCTCCAAATCCAGCGTTATATCCACAGTTTATATAACAATCATCACCCAAATGTAATGAACAAACAAACACCTGAACTTCGCGAACGTAGCTCTCTCTCTCTCTCCCGCACAAAAGTGAAAGTGACGTCTGCGCATGCTCCTTCTCCTGCTCTCCTTGCTGCCGCGTGCTTTTCCGGGATAATAGTCCAATAATGGACTAAGAAAAATTAGTTACAAAACAGTTTTATATGTTCGAAAAAAACTTTATGAAACCTGTACGATCGCTGGGGGAGTGTATCGAGCACAGAAATACTACGTAATACGCCCAACTCGTTTTTTGACAAGTTGACCATGTTAAGCATGAGAAGACAGCACGTTTAACATTGTAAAGAAGTCAGAATGCATGAAACACCATTTCAGGGCCGCTTTAATGTAACTCATTGCCTTTCTGTGTTGGGCATTTAACAAAAGTATAAAAAAAATCAACATGTAATTTTAAATCCAACAAATATGCTATAATAATAACCCAGTAACCAGAACTTAATATATGATTTGTGACTTCCTGGCTGTTGCTGATTTTTTACGTTTTTAAGCTTGATGAAACGCTTTATCATTTGTTTCCACAAACTTGATTTTGATTTGTGTCCAGTTATGCGCACAGACTCACATTTAAGCATAGCGTGACGCTTTCATTTAAAGCAACTTACAAAGTCTTAACAGTTGTTTAGAGAAATAAATGCTTGAAGAGGGACAGACGAAGTATAGGAGAGTTTGAGAATTTGAGAATTTAATGTGATCGGATTGAAGGTGAAGAATGAACGGGAAATAATGCGAGCCCTTTTCTGAGGGAACCAGTTGCCGTCGCTCATGCTCTGATTAACGCAGTGTTTTGGATCGGATGTAAACGTGTACAATCTGTGAGAGTGGGAGGTATGACTTTTACCTTATTGGTTTTTAACTGTTATTCGTTGCTGTGCGCCAATCACAAAGACAATTTAACCGATCAATGACAACATCAAAAATTATGGAGAAGACTAGAGTCGATTCCGACTTTAGGGACATTAAGAGTCGAGGAATCGACTCTTTTGGAGTCGACTCCCCATCCCTAATGTAAGTAAGTATCTCTTGTGTCATGTCTTTCACAGGAAAATGTGTCACCCACTGTCCTTGCAAGAATGCATGAGGAAGAGTTTAAGAAGGACATGCAGGCTCTGCGGGTAAATCTAAATCATTTCTGGGTATATTGTTTATAAAAATACTAAGACGTTGACTAATTCTTGTTAGATGTGTTTTTCAGGTTCTTCCTCCGGCTGTTTACATGAGAGTGACCGAAAACATATCTTTGATAGTGACTTTCATAGAGCGCATTATTGGAAATGGACACGCCTATGTCACAAGTCAAGGTGCTTATCACTTTTTAAATCTTTCAAATTTTAATATGCGACAACAAAATTTAACGTTCAATATATGTTGATACAGGGAATGTCTACTTTGACACAAAGTCCATTGGTAACCGTTACGGCAAGCTTGTGAACCTTGGAGGCGTTGTTGGAGAGCCAGGTATTGTGCATATGTCTTTTCATCTCTGAAGATCCATGTCTACAATTCTAACACTAAATATAGACAATATATAGTATATGTCAGTAAAGTGAGGATGTGCGCTTTTTAGACAATACATAGTATATATCAGTAAAGTGAGAATGTGTTTTTTTTTAAATTGTATAGTTGATATGCACTGCATGTAATATGGATCATAATTTAATCACAAAATACTTTCTTCAAGGATTTTATTTTTCGTTCTGTTATTTTAAATGCATGTAATGAACATATCTATTTTTTAAGATATTTTATAAAAAAATGCAATATGAATTTACTGAATTACAGTATATTTTATTTAAGGGATGCAGGATAAAAATGAAGCAAGGGACTTTGCCTTGTGGAAAGCATCTAAACCTCATGAACCTTACTGGGAGTCACCTTGGGGAAAAGGAAGACCTGGGTGGCACATTGAATGTTCTACAATTGCTAGGTATTTACTCTGTTCTACCAAGATCTCTTTATACCCCACAGTCAGTATTTGCTTAGCTTTTTTTGTTGTGTCTTATTGAATTTTGTCAATTGTACATTTCCTACGTGTAAGCATTGGTTTGTAAGGAAACCCATTGTCACATAATGCAAGTTCACAACATTTACAATACATTTACTTATCTCATCTGTAGTTCAGTATTTGGGAGGCAGTTGGACATCCATTCGGGAGGGATCGACCTCGCCTTTCCTCATCATGAGAATGAGATTGCTCAGTCAGAGGCGTATCATCAGTGTGAACAGTGGGGAAACTACTTCCTGCACTCAGGTAATCACCTCAGTCTTCAGCCTTACATACTATAGGAAGTTTATATGTTTTATTATAAATAGAATTGATAAGAGCGTTATTATTACATGTATTATTACATTTTGTAATGGTTTAATGATACCTTGAAAAAGAAAACTATAAAAAACGTTGTTTTCAAGGGCACCTTCACTTGAAAGGAAGTGCCGAGAAGATGTCAAAATCCTTGAAGAATTATATAACTATAAAGGTAACATAAAAGAAAAGATGAAGTTAAAACTGAATAGTGTTTTATTATGTAACATATTTTAACCCTGCTGCAACTCTCTTCATTACATTTTGTAGGATTTTCTGGCCTCTTACACTGCCAATGAGTTTAGGCTTTTTTGCCTTTTGACTAAATACAGATCAGGTATGTGCAATATGCAATGTCATTATTACATTTTTTATGTTGTGCATTATACTATGGTAGGTAAATCCTGCCAAATTTAAATTAATAAATTAAACACTGAGCGATTTGTAAACTGCAGTTCTAAAGCTCAGCTGTAATAAAGTGACTTAAAATGTTTAACATCTTTTCACATCATGTGTTTTTGCATCAAATTATAGAGCGTAGTATCGATAACAGTATTGATAAGTACCAGTATCGATAAGCAGTATCGGTATCAATATCGATAAAATCTTAACGATACCCATCCCTACAAAACAGACTATCGACGATGACGTCACTGCACGCGAGAAACCCAGCATGTCTCAAACTTTTCTACGTAGCCAGTTTATTAATATGCATGCAAACATGTGAAAACAGGTTTCATTTTAAGCTGATTTTTTATAGATATCCGTTTATTTTGTGCATGTAAACGCACTCACTGAACATGAAAACCAGATTAACAATTTCATTATACATAACTGCGCACCGCGCACGTGAAGTTAAACACACCTAACAACCTCAAACCGAACATTTCGATGGATTCTATTGTGCTGAGAAAGATCGCTTTGTTTATGTTTTTCTTAAAGGTCCAGTGTGTAATTTTTGGAGGATCATTTGACAGAAATGCAATAGGGATATGCACGAATGTTCAAATATTTAATATTGGATCCGCAATAACTATTCGAATATTAAAAATGCTATTCATATATTTCAACTTTTCATTAGAATAAAACTGCGTCACCACAAGGTTAAGTGACCTCTACAGAAGACCTTAGAGTTGTCACGTCTTATTTAACGCTTCTTCACTTCATCTGCAATGATCTTATAATATACAGAAAATATAAAAAAATCAAATTTGTATGTGTTCCTAAATCTTTGTTCACTCAGATCGCAAGCTAGTTTAAATATTTTAAGTTTACACACCGGATGCCCGCGGATCGCATTTTATGCTCCGCTCACATCACCATATTAAAATGTTTCAAAACTGGCGAGCCACAGAATTTGTTAACATTACTTACATTAGATATAAAAATACCAACGTAATATTAAATCATTAACAATAATCCATTTATGACCATAACTTGTTCGGAGCAGTTGTTCTTAGTAAAATTTATATTTGTTCGTTAAGTAATGCTAATTTTAACAACTTGAAACATGAAAATGTATATTTCAATGCAACAAATGTTAATTAATTTGGCCTTAACATAAGACTGGCACCTTTTTCATACCTAAAATCCCACATTTTCCTTCTAGAAGTTCAAATAGCTTCGTCGCTTTCAAGTTACAGCCTGTAAATACCATATATAGACATCCATCTGTAGTCGTTGTTGCTGTGGTTCTTGTTCTACTACAGACTCAGGGTCCGATTCAGGATCACATATGTATGGCTCGATCACACTGTAAGCCATAGTTAACTGTATAACAACAACAAAACTTCTTTGTGCAGTATTTACATCCATGCAACAGCTGGCGGACTGTTACGCAAAGGCTGTACATACTCGTCTTTAGCTCCCCCCAAGACATGCCCACGCGAGCTCTGTTTCTTTCGGAAACAATCGTAAAGCTGTATCTGTCTTCTGTAAATGTAAGAAAACTAAAGACTTTTCGGAGATATAAAAAACGCAGTACTACTCTACTGGTACTCAAGATTAACATAATTGGCAGAAACTGCTTCCGTTACCACCCCTTTAAATGAACTGTAATAAATAAATTAGTTAATTCAATCTAAAAATGAGGTATAAGATATAGAATTATAATGGGGGATTGTTTCATGAAATATATCGTTACCGTGAAATAAAAATTACTTATTCAGTGAAATAGATTTTTGGCCATTCCGCCCACCTCTAATATGTGCTGCTTCTGCCGCTCACTGAACAGAGAAAACACAGAGAGAGACATTTTTCCAATCGCTGAAAGCTATTATTTATCCAAAAAGACGCGATTTTATGAGGTAAAATCTCTGTAAAGACGGCACCACTGCGCGCCTGTGTGTATGCGTGCACGGGACGAGGGGAGTGATGGATGCATATGCACCTCGAGTCTCTGCTGACCACATGCGCGTTTTGCTTAACGGACCAGGCATTCTAGAGTAAGCTAATGAATAGGAAACACACGTTTTTCTATCACTGGTAAAAAAAAATCACAGAGAATTTTCGGTTAACGCGACCTCTGCAGCTGAGTGTCGCTCTAGCTGCTGAACTATCCTGCTCTCTCTTAGCGCTAGCTAACTTTGAAAACAAGGCTGATGGTGTTAGAATGTTTTGGGTGCTTCCCGCCTCCTGGAATTCGCTTAGTACACAAGTTTCAGATTGCTAATGCATTGTCTTTTTCACACACCTTGTAGAATTGCCAGACCGGTGAAGCCATTTTCATAGCGCGTACAAAAAATGTCTCGCTCATCTGATCGGCTTTTCTGGATCGGCCTTTATAGAGACCGCCGATCATACTTCCCAACGTGGTTATCGGCCGATTATGATCGCAGATCGATCAATCGGAGCACCTCTAGTTACTGATGGATGATGCATCTGTTTTGCACAAAAATGTACTGCCTCTATTACCTCTTGAAGAGCAAAACGAACAAAGTGAATGGTTTGACTAATTTCTGGAGATTTTGAAAATGAAATACAACAAAGTGACAGTGTTTCAAATATAAGCAAAAGATCTTCTGGAGTAATTTCTCATGGATCTTGATCCAGTCGCTCTTCTGTTTCATCCACATGTCTTAAGGCTGAGGCAGAACTGGCTGCATTGTTGGCATCTCAGCAAATGTTACAAAGGAAACATGCATTGGCGGAGCAAGAAGAACAGCTGAGGAAAACGAGAGAAACACTAGAGTTAGGTCCAGAAAAATAGGTCCAGTGGAGCCAGTAGACTGTACAAAGCTGTATTAATATTATTTTTTAATTACTGTGAAGACATAAATACAACAATATTTGAGTTGCAATAAAATTATATCTAGTGCTGCTGTGCCCCCTTAAATGCTTTAGACGACGCTGCTTGAGCAATTTCTCAATGATGAATAATATTTTTAAGATTACGTAAAAGATTAAGTTATATGAACACATTTGTTTATATTGAACACATATATAATAAACAAAGCTTACAGTGAAATAATAAATAACTTATTCTGAAATCTCGAGAGAATTTGGGAGATTTCCTGTGTTCACAGTCAGGACTCTGTTTGTGTGTGGTGTGCTTTCTTTGTCACATCACGCCGCACCACACATTAAAGGAGCAAAATGATTAAATCTGGGATTATTTCTCCTCGTGTTTGTGGTCTCTCACCGTTTAAAACTCTTAAAAGATAAAACAAATATTTTGGTGTGGCCCCAGCATTATCAGAGATGCAGAAAACTACACTGCAACTAAGGCCCTAACAAGGTCTACACACGTTAATTCGAATAAACGGATATGATGTTTTGGTGGGCGTTCCCAGTAATGCAGACGCTCATCCACACCCACTGATTAACATGTAATTTGGATGACTTTGAAAATGAAATAAAAGAGAAAATAAAATGAAAATCACACATTTTAATTTGAAATGTGTCAGTATTATTGCTTGAGCATTAATAAAAAGCTGTGTAAAAATGTTTTTGCAATTTCTTTTTTACATTTGCCTTTTCATTTTCATATTGGCAGTCTTGCCTCGAGATTTTAGTGAAAATGTATTTCATTATATTTTTCATTTTGGCACATATTGTGCGTGCAGTTATGTATAATGAAATTGTTAATCTGGTTAGAATTTTCATAGTTTAATTTCTTTATTTAAATTTTGCAGGATTTACCTTCCATGTTATACAACAGCATTGCGTTTAAAAAGAAAAATAAGTTATTCTGAAGTTTGATTATTCTTCCCCAGGAATCGAATACAGTGATGCTAGCATGAATGAAGCCCGATCCACCCTGTCTACCATCTCTGCCTTCAGCCACAGTGCACAAGCCTACATGAAGGGTTACTTACAGTGCCAGTCTGTAGAGGAGGGTACTCTCTGGGAGAGGTAAAGACAACTTACTGTATCCACAGGGTCTGGTATTTGTGGGCTGAATAAAGTGAATATGGGAACTGATTATTTCTAAAACTGTATTGAAGTAAAAACTAAACTGTTGCTTTGTTCTTCGCTCAAGGTTGTCCGCTACACAGGCCAGTGTTCGACACGCTCTTGCTGATGACTTTGACACCCCAAAAGCTTTGGATGCTGTTATGAGCCTTATTCACCATGGTAACTGTCAGCTTCAGCCTGTCACTAAGGTAACATGATAGGGTAGGACACTGAGGCCTCACATTCATTAGATTGTTTTAAAACGAAATATCAGATTTATTTTTTATTTATATTTATTATTCAGTCACTTCATTAGAATTAAAGACTAGTTTAACTTTTGAACAGCAGACAAAATTTGCCGTTTATGTTTTTAAAGGCTGATGGTCCTAGGAGTCCTGCTGTATTCGGGGCCATGTTGTCATATGTCAGGGAAATCATGGATGTTTTTGGAGTCGATTTGCTGAACAGAACGGTGAGAGATCAAACAGAAAAGCTGACCCTTGTCATACTTTTCCTCACTATAACATTTACATGGAATGTACACAGAGAGATGAGACTGGAATATTCTGTAACGGTGCACAGAAGGGACATGCTTGTGAATTTCTTTTTTTTGTTTTTTAATTCCATGTTGTCGACTCAATTTTTTTTTTTTGTGACAACATTGGCACTGGTGTATTTTAAAGGGGTCGTATGAAGCAAATACATGTGTTGGTGTGTTATAAGTTGCCCATGCATGTATTAGACACGTAAAATTGGATGATTTGAAGATTTGACGGAAAACAGATGAATTCTTTATAAACGCGAATGCTCACTCAGACTTGCCTGAAATTCCTCGTGTAATCACACCCCCTCAAGTCTACGTCAGTTCATGGAATGATTTGACTAAGACCGCCCAAATGTATACGCAAGTAAGGTGGGCGTACATGTCAGTACAGTTGCTTTTGAACCTGATGTTCCAAAAATGGTGCGAGGCGTTACATTTCCGTCACACGCTTGCAGTATTCGACCAATCACTACGCATTGGTTAACTGGCCAATCATAGCACATCTCGCTTTTCAGAGCGATGAGCTTTGTAAAAAATCTGCGCCTTCAGAGAGGCGGGGCAAGGAGGAGATACAAGCATGCACCTTATGTGTAAAATACAGCGTTTTTGAACCTTAAATCGTGTATACACATTGCATTACATCTAAAACTAAAATAATATTTGTTTTAGCCGTCATATGACTCCTCCAAGATATGTCAGTGTAAGCTGAAGTTTTCAGTTTAGACAGCTCTTTATCGAAGTTTAGGACTAGTAAAAGCAAAAAATATAAAGTATACAAACGAGTTCACCTGAGCAGATAATGAAGATAGCAGGGGTAGTAAAAGTATGCGTGTTTGGCGTGCTGTCCGGGGAGCAGGTTCCGAGCTCGCCGATTCCATCCGATCCCGGAACGCTCCCGCCCCCCAGTAGGGGCGAGTGCGCCGAGCTCGGAAACGGCCGAACCCAGAACTCACCCCCCGGAGTTCTGCTATCGACAAGAGCTCAAGTAGAGGAGCCGGGGAGGTGGTGGGATGTGTAATCCTTAAGAGATGGCTTCGGGTAAGAATCTTTCTCTACTTATGTGCTGGTTCGCTTGAGCTGATAGGGTAGAGTCTATGATTGCGAACCAGCCGGTCTTAATTATATGCTCTGGCTTCTCCCGAACTTTGTTAATCTATAGTCATCCATTAACATCATTTCACGAGTTCACCTGAGCAGATAATGAAGATAGCAGGGGTAGTAAAAGTATGCGTGTTTGGCGTGCTGTCCGGGGAGCAGGTTCCGAGCTCGCCGATTCCATCCGATCCCGGAACGCTCCCGCCCCCCAGTAGGGGCGAGTGCGCCGAGCTCGGAAACGGCCGAACCCAGAACTCACCCCCCGGAGTTCTGCTATCGACAAGAGCTCAAGTAGAGGAGCCGGGGAGGTGGTGGGATGTGTAATCCTTAAGAGATGGCTTCGGGTAAGAATCTTTCTCTACTTATGTGCTGGTTCGCTTGAGCTGATAGGGTAGAGTCTATGATTGCTGATTGCGAACCAGCCGGTCTTAATTATATGCTCTGGCTTCTCCCGAACTTTGTTAATCTATAGTCATCCATTAACATCATTTCACGAGTTCACCTGAGCAGATAATGAAGATAGCAGGGGTAGTAAAAGTATGCGTGTTTGGCGTGCTGTCCGGGGAGCAGGTTCCGAGCTCGCCGATTCCATCCGATCCCGGAACGCTCCCGCCCCCCAGTAGGGGCGAGTGCGCCGAGCTCGGAAACGGCCGATCCCAGAACTCACCCCCCAAAAGTGCAAGGATATGAGTTGGACAGCAGCCAGGTAGCGCATACTCCCCAAAACAACTGCTGAGAGGAAGGCTTCCTGGATGGTGGCTTGCGGTCGCCATGGGCTGGGGGGTCGTGCAGGTCCTGATGTAGTAGATGTTGTCATGGCCTCTGGATGTAGATTTTTGAGGGAGTTCTTCTGTGATCGTGAATTACGATCATGTTCCGTGGGGAGCACGTTCTGCTGCGGCAGAGAGAAGTATGAAGCTCGGGCCCCTGGTGGAGCGGTCGCTGCGGCGATACTGGCTTCGGGCATGGTAGGGGAGGGGAGAAGCACAATACTTCGGGGGAAGGGGTAAGGGAAGCATGCGAGGGATTCTATCAGAGGAAAGACATTCTGCGGCGGCAGAGTGAGGGATGAAGCACGGGCCCCTGCGGGGGCGGTCGCACAATACGATACTGGCTTCGGGGAAAGGGGACAAGGGGAAGGAAACATGCAGGGAGGGGTCAGCTGGGGGTAGGAAAGACGTTCTGCAGCGGCAGAGTGAGGGATGAAGCACGGGCCCCTGCGGGGGCTGTCGCGTGGTGCGATGCTGGCTTCTGGGGAAGAGGAGGGGGTAAGGGAAGCATGCGAGGGAATTTTGGGGAAGGGAAGACATTCTGCTGCGGCAGAGTGAGGGAGGAAGCACAATACTTCCGGGAGAGGGTAAGGGGAAACATGCGAGGGATTCTGTCAGAGGGAAGGAAAGACGTTCTGCGGCGGCAGAGTGAGGGATGAAGCACGGGCCCCTGCGGGGGCGGTCGCACAATACGATACTGGCTTCGGGGGAAGGGGACAAGGGGAAGTAAACATGCAGGGAGGGGTCAGCTGGGGGTAGGAAAGACGTTCTGCAGCGGCAGAGTGAGTGAGGGATGAAGCAGGGCCCCTGCGGGGGCTGTCGCGTGGTGCGATGCTGGCTTCAGGGGAAGAGGAAGGGGTAAGGTAAGCATGCGAGGGAATTTTGGGGAAGGGAAGACGTTCTGCTGCGGCAGAGTGAGGGAGGAAGCACAGTACTTCCGGGAAGAGGTAAGGGAGACAAACAGGGATTCATCTAGGGGGAGGAAAGACATTCTGCTGCGGCAGAGTGAGGGATGAAGCGGTCTGCTTCTGGGGAATGGGATGGGGGAAGGGGAGCATGCGAGGGAATTATTTACTGGGGGGGGGAGGGTAAGCTCTGCTGCGGCAGAACATGCAGGAGCAAGTGGCATGGAGTGAAGGTGCCTCTGGTGAGGGGAGGCGCAGTGATGATGCTTCATCTGGGAAGAGCTGCTTGGTGGGTGGGTGGAGGCTGATATTGAACGAGGTGGGTGAGGAGAGTCCGGTGTGCTTTCCTGATGAGGGCACAGTCGGTCCTGATGTAGCTCTTGAAAGCATCGGACGACCAACGGCCGAGTGTTTGGATCTGAGATTTTGTGAGGCCTTTTTTTTTGTTTTGTTTTTTGGGCGGCCGTAGTTGCAGCGCCGATGCGGAAAGAATGGGTGGAAAATAGATCCGCCGGAATGCCCGATTGTAGTAAGACCAATTTAAGGGGTTTTTGGAACCAAAAACGTGATGCAGGGTGATTTGAATCGTCCACAAAGAGAGGGTCAGATGGAGATGAGGCCTGTGATGTCCTGGAGTGGAGGTATGCTGCTAATGTTTGGAACGGCTGGATCGGTGAAGGGAGTTTGAAGATGTAAATTAAATGACCACGTCTGGCCTGGTCTGTCTTGCTCTGCTTAATGAAATATGAGATGGTTTCCTGATCGAGTGTGGACAAATCAGCAATGGAAGGGTGAGCTGAAGGATCGAAGTGAGATGTAGTGGTAAATTCTGACCCTCTGAGAAAACCGAAGAACGCCAGAATGAACATGGCATCGAGGGTGCGTGCGGTGTGCTTCGTGTGGTAGCCTCTGCGAAGAGTAGAGATGCATTTTGTTAGGATCTCTAAGGTGATGGGTTGCCTGGCATCTCGAGGAGGAGGTTGGGTTCTTTGGATGCCCTTGAGGAGCAGGGATGTCTGAGGACTTTCTATGGCTGGGGAAGGTGAATTGTAGATCAATTTTTGAAAAAATTGGATCCCGCTCAAGTAACCTTTGATTGAGCTGGCTTTGAGATGTTTCGTGTTATTGAGGAAGGAGATGAATGACGTAATGGAGAGGAGGGAAAAAACCGGAAGGGGATGTTATATGAGAGGTGGAACGATTTGAAGTTCTTCCAAGCCGTGAGGTATGACTGTTGGGTCCTGTGAGAAACGGCATTGATGATTGAATTTCTGGAAACGGTGAGCAAGGTGTTTAGAGGGTGATTTAGTTGAATATTAAGGCCGAATAGGGAGGAACCAGCGTTGATGATTGGTCTGCCTCTGGCGCAAGCAGCCTGAATTTCTGCTAAAATCTGCGCCCTGATGTTAGTGGAGACCGGAGGAGGTTCCAGGACCGGAGCGTTTGGAGGCATCGGCATGGGGACAGCAGTCGCCAAAGAATGCTGAGGCGTTGCCTGAGTCGTAGAGAAGAGGGTTGTCGTGGCTTCCGCTGGAGCGGCCAATTGGTGCTTTCTCATGCCGGTGACGTCATCCTGGCCAGCGATGGCTGCTAGTAGCGGATCCGCTGGCCATGAGGCGGGTGCTTGGTTAGGTGGAGGCGTGGTGCTTGGCGGGTACATGTGACCGGACAGTGCTGTAGTAGGCCAGCTCGAGCTGTGCTGGTGGTTGCCGTGCGAGGGAGCAGGAAATGTCCCGTCTGCCCCCCCCGACTGGAGAATGGCTGGCATCGATGATGGCTCACCTGGAGCATAGCCTAGCCTAGCCGATCGCCTGTTACGGTGGCCTGAGGGTGGTAAGGCGTCGCCGGCCGCTGAGGTGTTTGGTTCAGGATGGTCTCGGCGTAGGCTTTGCGCCCGGTGCGGATCCATCAGCACTCGTGGCTCCTGCTTGGAGATTGCAGTCGGGAGAGAGGAAAAAAAGACCGTATAGCTCGGCTTTGGTCATCCGCTTGCTGAAATAGATGTCCCGTTTGGACAGCGCTGTGCGGAGTCCTGAGATGTTCCACTTCCCGATGGCTGGGATGAGAGGACGCATCGAGGAGTAGGAAGATGCAGGTGAAGGCGGAGGGTGTCTCATAGACTGCTGCGAAGAAGAGCGGGGGCGTTTTGAAGTGCTTTTCCCGGCCCGATGTTGCTGGCGGCCTCGCGAAGTAGTTTCAGCTCCGGGAAGCCCGACGGCGCTTGAAATCGCTGGCTCATCCTGTTCGATGGCACTCGCGCTAGAATCTGAAGATTCGGTGTCTGACATTTTCTAAGGATGGCAAAGATATTCCTTCCGGAGATCATGTGTAATCCTTGAGAGATGGCTTCGGGTAAGAATCTTCCTCTACTTATGTGCTGGTTCGCTTGAGCTGATAGGGTAGAGTCTATGATTGCTGATTGCGAACCAGCCGGTCTTAATTATATGCTCTGGCTTCTCCCGAACTTTGTTAATCTATAGTCATCCATTAACATCATTTGATGTATTCATAAACTATGAACTATTACTACAGATCGTCATATTTCATAAAACTGATTCGAGTGCTGATGGATGTGCCTCTCTGAGTTCGACAAATTTGAATATCCTAAATTTAAAGCCTGAAATACAATCTGCGTGCACAAGGGACTGTTTAATGTGGGGCTGTAAATGGACTTGCTGCACCTAACCTAATGCGGTTGCTAATGTCGTTAATGTGACATAATCACCTCAGGGGTCATGATTGAGGGGGAGGAAATTCCAATGGCTGATGGCTTTTTATTTGCATGGTTTTACTTTTAACTTAACTAATATTTGTATATATTGTTAGACTTATTGATTACATACGCTATTTCTAATAATAAAAAAAATGATTTCAGGCCTTGCGACCCGCCCCTACTTCGGGGAACCCCTGGCCTAGGGACAATATGAGCAGAAATGTACGGTTTACATTACAGGAATTTGTACAAGAGTCTATTGTCATTCAAAAATGTATGTGAACTGCTATAGGAGATTAGTGTTGACACCATATCAAATTACAAATCTAAATTAAATATATAATTGAAGAAAGTAGTGGAGAATAAATGGAGAATGAGAATGGTTTTTGTTTTTAGGGGTAATATAAGTACAAAATAAAAGTTGAATGACAAAAAACAATGATTACCCAATTAAACCTGAACTCAAAAAATTCATAAAGCTTTACAGACCAACTGATTCTGGTATCGGTTCATTAACAGAAAATATTTCTCAGT
The DNA here is from genome assembly GCA_006030095.1 of Triplophysa siluroides. Lineage (NCBI taxonomy): Eukaryota > Metazoa > Chordata > Actinopteri > Cypriniformes > Nemacheilidae > Triplophysa > Triplophysa siluroides. The sequence goes on along the minus strand of VCII01000051.1, from coordinate 953,868 downwards.
TTATTGATTATCAATTACAGCCTTGTTCAGAAAAATCTATCATCTTTCTTTAAGGATACAACAGTTTTTTGGCTTAATACAATTAATACAAATTGAATAAAATTATTGGTTGGTTAAATTGTGAGTGATGCATCTAATCCCCATAAGGAGTGACTGGAAACAATTACATATTTCATATTAAGTCTGAGAAGTTTGATTAACATATTTTCTTTTTTCATATCATTGAAACACATTAAATCCTTTCATCATGTTTCACTTAGGAAATCCATGAACCTTCAGGCATTTTGAATAATTTAGTGGAGGAGTTGGTGCATTTTCGGAGTGAAGTTCGCAAGTTTGCTCTGTCTGTTGAAGACCAAGCAATTCATGACGCCCAGTCTGACACAGGGACTCAGAGGAGGCGTCCTCAGCCAGATAGAGTTCCTCTACTTAAGGCCTGTGATGTTCTACGGAATAATCTAGCACCTCTTGGAGTGCACATTAAGGTATGTTTCATTTGAACAAGTGCAGCAAAGATTTTCAACATAAATTAAAAGTTGATTAAAAGAAAGGTTATTTAAATATGTTTCCAAAAGTAACTAAATGTTACTCTGAGACTGATAAATTATAAATTTAAATATGTACACTCATATGCTTATTCTTTCAAACGTATAATGGCATCCAAAACTGTCTCCCATTTAAGAAATGCACGGACATCTGAAAAATTGTTTTTCTCTTATTATTCATTTTAGGATAGAGGCACAAACTCCACGTGGGAAATCACAAGAACATGTGGAGGAGACACAAAAGTGTAAACCACTTGCTTAAATGGACCAAACACTGATTGTTAGAACTTGGACACATGCTTTTAGAAGCACTGTAAATACTATACACTGTAGACATTAAAAATGATATAATGTTATAGGTGGTACTATGCTTTGATCGAAAGGAAAAATGCTGTTTCATGACTTTTGGCCCAAAATACCAATTTAAATTCGGCTGTTTTTTTGTGTAACTTTGGACCATAAATTTAGAATTGTTTGCATTCTGTCATTGGTCTTGTGTCTGGGTTCGTCTTTGTTTTAAGCAAATATTAAGCTTAAGCTGGAATCACTGGTACCTTTACATGAACCGCTTAGATGAATGTTCATGACCAGGAATAAAAGTTTTAACAGCTTTAAATATCTGGTGAGATTTCTCTTTGTTCTTTGTTTTATTTTCCACACGTTGGGAGAAACAAACAACCATCAGATAGTATTTTGAAAAGGTAAACGTTAAGGAACTTCAACAGATTAGATCCCCATGTTCAATTCCTGGAGGGCCGGGCTGTGTCCGAAATCGGAAATTGTGACAGTACAAACTGAATTTTAATAAATACCTATGGAGCGAAAATTGTGCCAAAACTTAACAAACAAATCCGGCGTTTTGCAAAGAAACGCAACCTTTGTTGAAAAAAGAAACTTAACTCTGAAACAAACAGAAAACGTTTTACAAATACATAATGCAATTCGAGAGAAAATGCAAAGGTGTAACATATAAATGTACTGTGTTTAAGTCTCACCTTTTTATGAGATTCTCTCAGCTTGATTTTCTCACAAATGTGAAGTCCAGATTTTCTCACAAATGGGATCATGCAGATTTTCTCACAAATGCATGTGCAACTTCCTCTTACAAAACAGCAGGGGGTGCTATTGGGAATTTGACACTAGTTTCTACAGGAAGAAGCCATGAACATTACTTTTTGCGTGCCACCCTTGTCAGTGCCAGAAACTGAATTAATTTCATTCATCAAGTTTCATTCAATTAGTCTCATGAAATAAATTGAAACTGTTAATAATAATCAGTTGCTGTTCTTAATAATAAATAATGAACCTAGCTTTCCTGTAGCTCAGGGGATCGCTTTGGATAAAAGCGTCTGCCAAATGCATAAATGTAAATGTACATTTAAATGAATTATGCATTGGTTTTAATATACAAATAACATACAACAAACTGGATGCATTTGCATTGTCGTCACCCCTTGCACCCCATCTCATTCTCTCGTTCTTGTTTCCCAACTGTTTACATTCACAAAACACACTACACTTTCGTATAAGGGAATTTTGACATAATTTTGTGTATATATCATGGCCGGCTCTAGGCATGGGCAGGAGAAGGCTGAACCCACCTAAACGTCTGTTTTAATCCACCCAATGAGAATAAAAAGATAACAACAAATATTGTTGTATTTCTACTTGCTGAAAGCAACCTCACTCTTCACTTCACTGCTCTGGCTTTAGTTTGTAACAGAGAAGCATGCTACATGCTACAGGTGGAAGCAAAATACTGTGCAACGGAATTTTAGATGCACTGCACATATGTAAAATTAAGCATGTAAAATGTATTGTGCAGTAAAATCTGATTAATTTATTTGTTTTTGCGTTCTTATTTTGTGCTGTTCACAAACGGCTATTATTTGCTTGCAATATATAGGCTAGATTTTAACCTATTGACTTTTCAGTAATGACTGAAAGCTCCATCTTCAGAAATAAATCTGTCTCTCTCCATCTCAAACACCCCTATTCACGCTGCAGGTGGTAGCGAAACAATGTGCAAAATAGTTTAGTTTAGGCGCGATGTGCGCTCACGAAACCACATAAAAAACAGCAGACATGATGTAAAGTTTATTGTGCAGTGTAATCAGATTAATTCATTCAATTCATTCAACAAAATTAAACCGAAATCAGTGATCGTTCAGTGATGGGGAATGTTCTTAGCCTGCTTTCTTTTGTAGGCTTCTATTTATGTCCAGTTTACATAATCGCTTTATTCAAGGTGTAAAACATCAATTAAATTACTACATAATTTATACACAATTAATATATAAAAGGCAATAATCAACAATAATTATTTTTTTGTTTTAAACTCGCAGTCTTCTGTAATGAATGCCTGTTTTTTATATTTATAACATCATAAATCATTTAAATCCTGCATGTATTGCAGTCATATACGGTGTTTCTGTTTTCTGTTGTTTGACCTGTTTTCTCCAGTTCATTTTATCCAAATAAATTATATGAAATTTGAGAGAAATGTTGTCAAAAGTTCACAGAAATAAAGAAAAATGATAATTTTACCAAAACATTTGTATCAGAAAAAAGGAAAATACTTTTTGTATGGACTCTTAATTTTGTCTGCAGCTATGTCTGTGTGGTTGGGGTATATGCTTAACCAGGATATCTGCTAGTCCACCCTTCTGCACCTGACAGCAACCAGGCCTGGTTTGTATGTCAATTTATTAATAAGATTTCAGTATAATATTTTGCGCTCTTTCTGAGATGCGACGCGGTTTAGTGATTTTTCTGCATGAAAGTTGCATTGATACATATGTTTGACTTTTTATTCATAGCAACTCAAAGATAAAAAGTATTTAACATGAATGTCTAAACACTATGGCATTAAAGTAGAGAGTTTTCTAGTCGTCTACATTGTTTGGTTGCCATTAGCCTATTTAGGTTTAAAATGAATGCTGCTTTTTTTTGGCTATTTCAAGCTAATTTGCTAAATTTATTCATACGACTAAAAATGTTACTTGTTCGTTGGTTTACACGTTTTTGTGCTTGGACACTGGATGCACAAGCAAGCGCTGCGAACGCGGATGATGCACGCATTTCATACTGGCCGCGTTTCTGGAGTTGAGGCTCTCTTTCGTCCGCAAATATACCTTATGAGTGTGAGCAACGGGAGATGGTGAGAAAGCGGCGCAACCTGCATCCTCCCATGACTTTTAGATGTTAATGCCCCCTAAACAATACAAACCTTCCACAAGCATTTCTTAATTTCTTCCGAAAAGTGGTGGGGACATGTTCCACCCGCAAATTATGCATTCCTTACAACCGATCTGAGGCAAAACCGCTCCGAATAAGAGGCCAATCGGTCCGGTGTCAGGTGTAGAAGAGTGATCTAACAAAGATTGCTGTTTGCACATGAACACTTTCACACACTAAAAGGCTTTAGTTACACTTCTGAGTTCTGATAGATCCGCGTGTTGAACTGATGAGGTGAAACTGATGCCATTACTGTTTATTGCTAAGAGCTTAAGCTCATGAATGACTTGTTCGACTTTGTATGGCGGTGCGCAGAACCACCATGCATATGACAACAAAGCAGTAGCGTAGCCACGAGGGGTCCTAGGCCCCCTCATTTACATGTCCGGCCCCCTCAGATTTTTGATTTCTTACATTGAAAAATAAGTAACTGTTGATTTGTTATTGGATGAATTATGTCATGAGTTGTGCGTAGCATCTTTTGCGCCAAACTTTTATCACACGGATGGACTCGGAGACAATCGCCGTTGCACAAAGTACGATATTACTTTTTTAAAATAAATTACGAAAAGATGATAGAGAAGAAAATGTGTCATCAGTATCTGAGACGGAGCCTACACCATTTTCAGGAGGAGGCAGCAGGTGACAAGACTCCTGAGGCAAAACATTCAAAGAACAGAGAAACGCAAAATCCATCGTTGGAGTGTAGCGGTGAGACTTCCACAACAAGAATCGGCACAATACCAGCAGATTTGTCTGCGATTGACGAACGCCCTTCGCATACCGCGTTCCCTTACACTAATTTTGCCGGAGAGAACCGCTGCTTTTCACCAAAATGGTTTAACGAGTTCACATGGCTTGAATATAGCGCAACAGGGAATGCTGTATTTTGCAAAGCATGTCAGCATTTCCCCGACTCATGCGCAGAAAAAGTGTTCATCTGCGATGGGTTTAATGACTGGAAACACCTCTGCAGGTCATGCATCAGACGCCAAGCCAGTAAATCACATTCCCTGTCCCTTTCTAAACAAGAGAGATATAAAGCAACCCGTAAAACAAAGGGCACTGTTTTAGACCAGCTCTACTGAGGTACATAATAGATAGTTGAGAATACGCACGCCCTGCTCTCTGAGGGGAACGAGAGCAGCCTCTGCGACCTTGGCAAAGGCATGGGGAGACAGGGCCAGACTGAAGGGCAGGATTTTGTACTGGTATGCTCAACCCTAGAAGGCAAACTGAAGAAACGATCTGTGCCAAGGGAGAATCGAGACATGAAAGTATGCGTCCTTCAGGTCGAAAGCCACAAACCAATCCTGATGTCGGAAAGACTTCAGGATGCGCTTCTGCGTCAACATTCTGAACCGGAGCCTGTGAAGGGGTCTTGTTCAGAGTGTGCAGCACCCCACTTTTCTTGGGGATGGTGAAGAAGGGGCTGTAAAACCCTGAAGACATCTCGGCCAGAGCGACAGGATCGCTCTCTTCGCTAGAAGGGTGGCAACCTGAGCCCGAAGCACAGGAGCATTCTTGCCCCGCATCGAGGTGAACAGAATTCCCCGACACTTGGGCGGGCGCCTGGTGAACTGGATCGCGTAGTCAAGATGGATCGCCGCTTCTTGGTTGGTTGTTGACGGGGAGTCGATGCTCTGCTCCGTGATGGCCTCCGTTCACGGGGGCTGCCTGAGGAGGTGCGCAAGAGCCGGGGCAGGAGGTGCAGAGGGGTGGTGCTGCTGGGGGGCAGATGCCATCAGGGACCTCGACTCCCTACTGGGTACAGTGACAATATACAAATCTAGTATTAAGTGTATAGATTATACAAGAATCCATAATTTTATAACTGTCTAATCCAGGGGTCTCCAAATTTATTTCTGGAGGGCTGGTGTAAAATTTTGATTATCTGCTTCAGGTGTGTTTAATTAGGGTTGGAGCTAAACTCTGCAGGACACCGGGGCTGCGTCCAAAATCGCCAACTTCCATACTATATAGTAGGCGAAAATGAGTATGACTCATGAATAGTATGTCCGAAACCTCAGTATGGAAAAAACAGTAGGCGAGAAAAACCCAGATGGTCTAGTACTACTGACGAGATTTGTAAGTGTGGATCGGATGGACACTTGTCTATCCCAAGATGCCACGGGAGCTGAGAAACAGGACAAATTTCAAAAGCAAATCAAATAAATATAGCGGAAAACCTTAAGGCGGACGTCTGTTTTTAATGTAAGAAACCAATAAATTATTTTCTACTGACTAAATTCCAGGTGGAATGTCCGAAATGCATTCATAATACTCCCACTCATACTATATAGAATGTACTATTGTAACGGCCGATAGGTAGGTATTTATGGAGCGAAAATTGTGCCAAAATTTAAGAAAAAAAACCAGCGTTTTGCAAACAAACGCAACATTTGTTAAAAAAAGAAACTAAACTCTGAAACAAACAGATACATACTGCAATTCGAGAGAAAATGCAAAGATGTAACATGTAAATGTACTGTGTTTAAATCTTACCATTTTATGAGATTCTCTCAGCTAGATTTTTTTTCACAAATGTGACCATGCAGATTTTCTCACAAATTTTACCGCGCAGATTTTTCTCACAAATGTTACTGTGCAGATTTTCGCAAAAATTTTACCGCGCAGATTTTCTCACAAATGTGACCGTGCAGATTTTCTCACAAATGTTTCAGTGCAGATTTTCTCACAAATGTTACTGTGCAGATTTTCTTAGTTAAGCAACTTCTCCCAAAACAGCAGATAGTTTGTTTGACTTACATTTCTATTACAGTTTTTTTGTGCTGGTTTATTTTATAGCAAAAAATTGCCCAATTAGCTTGAAATAGCCAAAAAATAGCAGCATTCATTTTAAACCTAAATAGGCTAATGGCAACCAAACAATGTAGACGACTGACTGAAACAACTGCGATGACGATTTATTTGCTTTTTCATCTTTTATAGCCTAGAAAAACTCTCTAACATTATGTCTAAACATTATGGCATTAAAGTAAATACTTTTTATCTTTGAGTTGCTATTGACAAAAGTCAAACATATGTATCAATGCAACATGCAGAAAAATCACTAAACCGCGTCGCATCTCAGAAAAAGCGCAAAATATTATACTGAAATCTTACTAATAAATTGACATATAAACCAGGCCTGGTTCCTGTCAGGTGCAGAAGGGTGGACTAGCAGATATCCTGGTTAAGCATATACCCCAACCACACAGACATAGCTGCAGACAAAATTAAGAGTCCATACAAAAAGTTTTTTCCTTTTTTCTGATAAAAATGTGTTTTGGTAAAATTATCATTTTTGTTTATTTCTGTGAACTTTTGACAACATTTCTCTCAAATTTCATATAAATTATTTTTATTTATTTGGATAAAATGAACTGGGGAAAACAGGTCAAAACAACAGAAAACAGAAACACCGTATATGACTGCAATACATGCAGGATTTAAATGAGCAATGTAAGTCGCTTTGGATAAAAGCATCTGCCAAATACATAAAAGTAAATTCCGATTTGCATGCTACATCAATATAATTACAATATACAACATAACTAAGAAAACTTAAAGTGTGCAATCAGTTTATTCAAAAGAAAGAGTTTACAAATAGAACATCAAAAGTATTAACATGCACTACAGTACCTTTTTACCGCATTTGTAAAATAATAAATTAATATTTAAAAAAAATGTTTTTGTTAATATGTAATTGGAGTGCTGGTGGGACGCAATTAATTTTACTGTACAAACTATTCTATCCCCTTCCACACTAACCCTCACAGAACACATTAGGCATATTTTATTTAAAATAAAACACAATTTAGTATGTTTACTGAGCGTATAGTCCTTGTACAGAACCACATTTACACAGCTGATCTTCAACAATGTTTTATATGTCTTGTTAAAATTAATTAAATTTTTACGCACGGCAGAAGGCCCCGGCACTGTATGCACTAGATGTCATGATCTCGGTCTTGTCGAGGTTTTATCTGGCGCAGGTGTGTGTTTGTTTTGTTGTGCTCGTTGTTTTGAAAGCTCACCATGTCCTCAGTGTCTGCATCATTCACCCTGCCCTCGTGTTTCCCCGTCAGGCTTTCCCTCTCAGAGGTGCTTCATCCCCTCATCACTCTTGCACCTGTAGCTTATTTCCCCGATCATTATCGCCCTGTTCCCCTATTATCCTCGCACCTGCAGCCCCTTCCCCTCTTTCTCACCGTGAGTTGTCGGGTCGAACATTCTCCCCCCTGTCTCAGTGGTTTCTCTCCCTTAGTGGGTCCTGCTCTCTCCTCTGCGAGGTTGTCATCTCTTCGGCGGGTCAAGCCTCTCCCTGCCGGTCACTGTGCTGCCGGTGGTGTCTGACATTATTGACATTGTGGACTATTTTCCAATAAACATTATATTTCCCCCGCACTTGAGTCTAACTGCTTTGTCTGCCATGACACTAGAGGTGGATATTTTTTGTACATCTGTCTATAATAAATAGTATCCACAAATCTGTCACCTAGCCATCCCTGATCTAACCATCCTTCTATTATAGAGACATAAATATGGGAAGTTAAATTAAAAAATGTTGCCTACATTTCTGGAGTTATTGTCGTGGCAAAATCAATCACTCAATGTAGAAAGAAATTACGAAGACCAAGGAGCCAGGTTTCAAGAGTTTCAATCTTTATTTGCTCAAGCAAGCAAAGTAATGCATAAAGAGTTCATCTGAAGATATCCAACGAATACATATCTGACTCCATCTTTTATGTAGTAAGCTCAAGTTGTTGTTCACAGTGTTAACCAATCATGTTTCGCCTGACATCACCTTCTACCAATCAGGTTTCGCATGATATCACCTTTTTTATAAGTCCATCCTCTTTCTGAGTCGCCACCATTATATCTTACTCAGGTCTTAACCTGCCACAGTTATATGTCAGGTTTACTACGCTAGAACTTAACCGTGGCGAAACCCTTTTGAAGTTGTTAAAATAAAAGTATACATTTCCTTTTAGCAGGCAAATGTTTATCATATTGTTATTGCCAAACGAATGGATGATGAAGTGCATCAAGTGCTGAGAGATGTAGTTAAAACTGTGAACTATGTCAAATCACATCCATTGAAACCAGGGGCGTCATGCACCCATTTTTTTTAAGGGGGCACAGTGTGCACAACACACAGAAACATGTACTGTATATACAAATATATACATTTAAAGCAATATTTACATTTACATTTAGCAGACGCTTTTATCCAAAGCGACTTACAATGAGTTTAGGGAGCAGTAAGCGATATGTCATACAGGAGCCATAATATAGTAGGTTCCAATACAAAGTTACTGGTTTCAACAAAAGCTAGACCACTACCTGTTGAAAGTTTTTTTTTTTATTTGTCTGTCAAGTATTCACAGAAGAGATGGGTTTTAAGTAGTTTTTTGAATGTTGTGAGAGATGTGGTTGACCGGACAGAGTAAGGAAGAATGTTCCACCACACTCTAAAAATGGCTGGGTTAAAAACAACCCAACTGGCAACCCAGCGCTGGGTAAATATTGGACAGAACACATGCTGGGTTAAAGTAACCCAGCACACTGGGTTATTGAAAAAACCCAAAATGTTGTCATTTTAACTATTCATGTGTTTAATTCTGGGTAATTCTTAATTTCAAAAATCCCTTATGATGAAAAATAATTCGAGGACCGTGACGTCGCCCGGCATGGCGCAGCCGGGGCCCCACCCTGGAGCCAGGGTTGGGGCTCGTATGCGAGCGCCTGGTGGCCGGGCCCCCCCCCATGGGGTCCGGCCGGGCTTAGCCCGAAGGAGCGACATGGGGCCACCCTCCCGTGGACCCACCACCTGCAGGAGGGACCGTAAGGGGCCGGTGCAAAGTGGATCGGGCGGCAGTCGAAGGTGGGGGCCTCGACAACCCGATCCCTGGACGCGGAATCTAGCTCTAGGGACATGGAACGTCACCTCTCTGGCGGGGAAGGAGCCTGAGATTGTGCGTGAGGTTCAGAGATTCCGACTAGAGATAGTCGGGATCACCTCTAAGCACAGCTTGGGCTCTGGAACCACACTCCTCGAGGGAGGATGGATTCTTCACCAATCTGGAGTTGCCCATGGTGAAAGGCGGCGGGCTGGTGTGGGTTTGCTTATAGCCCCCCAGCTCAGCCGCCATGTGTTGGAGTTTACCCCGGTGAACGAGAGGGTCGCTTCCCTGCGCCTTCGGGTCGGGGATAGGTCTCTCACTGTTGTGTGCGCCTATGGGCCAAATGGCAGTGCAGAGTACCCGGCCTTCTTGGAGATTCTGGGAGGGGTGCTGGAAAGCGCCCCGACTGGGGACTCCGTTGTTCTGCTGGGGGACTTCAACGCCCACGTGGGCAACGACAGTGACACCTGGAGGGGCGTGATGGGGAGGAACGGCCCCCCTGCTCTGAACCCGAGTGGTGTTCTGTTATTGGACTTCTGTGCTAGTTACAGCTTGGTCATAACGAACACCATGTTCAAGCATAAGGGTGTCCATCAGTGCACATGGCACCAGGACACCCTTGGCCGGAGGTCGATGATCGACTTTGTGGTTGTTTCATCTGACCTACGGCCGTATGTCTTGGACACTCAGGTGAAGAGAGGGGCAGAGCTGTCAACAGATCACCACCTGGTGGTGAGTTGGATCCGATGGCGGGGGAGGAAGCTGGACAGACTCGGCAGACCCAAATGTACTGTGAGGGTCTGTTGGGAACGTTTGGCCGAATCCCCTGTCAGAGAGATCTTCAACTTCCACCTCCGGCAGAGCTTCGACCAGATCCTGAGGGAGTCTGGAGATATTGAGTCCGAGTGGACCATGTTCTCCACCTCCATTGTCAACGCGGCCACTCAGAGCTGTGGCCGCAAGGTCTCCGGTGCCTGTCGAGGCGGCAATCCCCGAACCCGGTGGTGGACACCGGAAGTAAGGGATGCCGTCAAGCTGAAGAAGGAGTCCTATCGGGCCTGGCTGGCTTGTGGGACTCCCGAGGCAGCAGACAGGTACCGACAGGCCAAGCGGACTGCAGCCCGGGTGGTTGGGAAGGCAAAAACTCGGGCCTGGGAGGAGTTCGGTGAGGCCATGGAGAAGGACTATCGGTCGGCCTCGAAGAGATTCTGGCAAACCGTCCGGCGCCTCAGGAGGGGGAAGCAGTGCCCTACCAACGCTGTTTACAGTGGAGGGGGGCAGCTGTTGACCTCGACCGGGGATATCATCGGGCGGTGGAAGGAATACTTCGAGGATCTCCTCAATCCCGCCGTCACGTCTTCCATTGAGGAAGCAGAGGCTGAGGGCTCGGAGGCGGACTCGTCAATCACCCGGGCTGAAGTCACCGAGGTAGTCAAGAAACTCCTCGGTGGCAGGGCACCGGGGGTGGATGAGATCCGCCCTGAGTACCTCAAGTCTCTGGATGTTGTGGGGCTGTCTTGGCTGACACGCCTCTGCAGCACCGCTTGGCGGTCGGGGACAGTGCCCTTGGACTGGCAGACCAGGGTGGTGGTGGTCCCTCTTTTTAAGAAGGGGGACCGGAGGGTGTGCTCCAACTATCGGGGGATCACACTTCTCAGCCTCCCCGGGAAAGTCTATGCCAGGGTACTGGAGAGGAGAATCCGGCCGATGGTAGAACCTCGTATTTAGGAGGAACAGTGTGGTTTTCGTCCCGGTCGTGGAACGCTGGACCAGCTCTTTACCCTCTCCAGGGTGCTGGAGGGTTCATGGGAGTTTGCCCATCCAATCCACATGTGTTTTGTGGATTTGGAGAAGGCATTCGACTGTGTCCCTCGCGGCATCTTGTGGAGGGTGCTCCGGGAGTATGGGATTCGGGACCCTTTGCTAAGGGCTATCCGGTCCCTGCACGACCGGAGCAGGAGCTTGGTTCCGGCAGGGCTGCCCTTTGTCGCCGGTTCTGTTCATAATTTTTATGGACAGAATTTCTAGGCGCAGCCAGGGGCCGGAGGGTGTCGGGTTTGGGGACCACACGATTTCATCTCTGCTCTTTGCGGATGATGTCGTCATGCTGGCCCCATCAGACCAGGACCTTCAGCATGCACTGGGACAGTTTGCAGCCGAGTGTGAAGCGGCTGGGATGAGAATCAGCACCTCCAAATCTGAGGCCATGGTTCTCAGTCGGAAAAGGGTGGCTTGCCCACTTCAGGTAGGTGGAGAGTTCCTGCCTCAAGTGGAGGAGTTCAAGTATCTGGGGTTCACGAGTGAGGGAAGGATGGAACGGGAGATTGACAGACGGATCGGTGCAGCTTCTGCAGTAATGCGGTCGCTGTACCGGTCTGTCGTGGTGAAGAAGGAGCTGAGCCGCAAGGCGAAGCTCTCGATTTACCGGTCAATCTACGTTCCTACTCTCACCTATGGTCATGAGCTGTGGGTCATGACCGAAAGGACAAGATCCCGGATACAGGCGGCCGAAATGAGCTTCCTCCGCAGGGTGGCTGGGCGATCCCTTAGAGATAGGTTGAGAAGCTTGGTCACTCGGGATGAGCTCAGAGTAGATCCGCTGCTCCTCCACATCGAGAGGGGCCAGTTGAGGTGGCTCGGGCATCTTTTCCGGATGCCCCCTGGACGCCTTCCCGGGAAGGTGTTCCGGGCATGTCCCACCGGGAGGAGACCCCGGGGAAGACCTAGGACACGCTGGAGGGACTTTGTCTCCCGGCTGGCCTGGGAACGCCTCGGTGTCCCCCCGGAAGAGCTGGAGGAAGTGTCTAGGGAGAGGGAAGTCTGGGCATCCCTGCTTAGACTGCTGACCCCGCGACCCGGCCCCGGATAAGCGGAAGAAAATGGATGGATGGATGGACTTCATTTTCAATCAAGACAATTGACATTTATTTTTAAGAATTCATTTTTATTTGCCTGTAAAAATAATTGTTAATAAAAGAATTCACTTTACAGCCAGTAACAGCAATATTTTCAGATTTGCAAAATTAAAAGAAAATAGTTTAATTATAATACATAAAAAAATTTCATATCAAACATTAACAAGCATTATAAATAACTAATAAACATTCTCCACAATATGTAGCAACAAATGTCAATTAATAAATGTAACTAAATACATATAAATATGGCGAATATCAAACATTAGCAATATAAATAACACAAATCAATACAATACTGTACAATTACATGTTGATACAGACATATGTCACAAGTAAATTAGAACAAATATAAGTGAATTATTAGAATCATTCATAATTCAGTCAAACTTGAATTCTGAATCAGAAAAAACATTAATGTGTAAATGTATACTTTCACTGTAAAGTTAAGTTATTCCTCCACAAGCAAAGAGCAGCGAATAAATCGAATAGCAGATGATTCATTCCCCTCCATTTGAAAAACAACAGTCTGGAGAAATTCCCAGGTAGAAGCACATTGCCTGGGAAAGTTAACATCAAACACATAAAATGCTTTGAAACATACATCAACAGCTGAAAGCAGCGTGGTTTGTTCCAGAGCTTGTCCATTCAAAATAACAAAAGCCTGAAATATATGCCGGATGTTTCCCATAGTGAGGACAAAAGGAAAGGGCTTTGTTAATTCTGTCCGGCGAAGAAATTCCACCACGTTTGTTCCAATCTATAAATAATTAAAACACATGATAAAATATCAATACTCCCAAACACTTAGCACTGTGTCTTGACATCAGGTATATATGCAAGTTTAAATAAAAAATGTAACCAGGAGACTTGACCAAATGTGTAGTTACTGCACTTTGCCTTTGTAGGGCAGTATAGTGGAGATGCATTAATTTAGAGCAATAATTAACCGTCCGGAACTATATTTAGTGATATAATTGAAGAATCAGAAGTTGTAAGGATGATAGGCCAGTTGAATTACTGAAGAAAATGCAGGTCCATCAGAGTCCATATTGACACAAAGTTTGCAAATTGCTTGTGTTATATCCTCAAACTTCTCTTAATGGCCTTCATTTGTGAATCACACATGCAGACATGCAAGTATAAGTTAAGATTTGAAATAGGAGTAACTTAAATTTTTACTTACCGGCTGAAGTTCAATAAAGGCCTTGCTAGCTTCGTCAATGGATGGACGGAAGACCTTTTGACCAACTCGGTACACTGTGGGAGGAAGAAGAAGGGGAAGGACCAAAAGGGCAACATCTCCTCTCATTTCTGCAAAAAACAAACATACAGAAACAACAAACAAGATGCATACCTTGAAATTATTGCCTTAACGTTTCATAATTTTAAGTATTTAAAACATAATACATCACCTTGTGGAATATCTTCCAAAGGCTGATTGAACTTTTCTTCTTTTACTGCAAGCCTTAATATCCTGGCAGCAAAGAAAGCAGCCCATGATTTAAACAACTTCATCCCAGTTTCTCCATGAACCTGATCAAAGTCTTGGGAAATCTAAATGGGAGCAGGGTGTTCTAGATAAGCTGTATATATGTGAAAAAACAGGCTAATGATGAAGACACTTTAATAACATCCACTAAACCCATACCATGCCAGGTGTGTTCAAGAGATGCGGGAACTCTCTGAAAACCTCTGCAATGCTCTCTGTCCCATTCTGTCGGATCCACTTAGCTCTGTATAATGCAGTCTCCTTTATTTTCTCTACCACTTGGTGAAGTGGTGCATGGTTATTTTTCAGCCAGTTAACTGGGCTTTGGGCTCTCTCCATTTGTATAGTAGGTTCTGTTTTTTAAACATGCAGTTTAACATTAAAAAAGTGTTACACAAGCACAATGTTGCCTGCTTACAAAGAAATGACGGGTCTATAATTTTTATGGTAGGTTTATTTTAACTGATAGAGACAGAATATAAAAAAATCTGGGACATTTTTTTTATATAAAGGTTATAAATTGATTTGCATTTCAGTCACTGAATTAAGTATGTGATCCCCATACCATCAAGAATTCTGGCCACACATTGGTTATGTGCCTATATGGACCACAGATGAGTCCTGTCACTTTAAGACGTTAAAGACACAGTGTTGGTAACATTATGCTTTAGGGCTTTTTATCTCTGCTATGGGTACAGGATGACTTCACCGCATCGAGGGGCTGAGGGACGGGCCAGTGTACCGTAAAATCTTGGACGAGAACCTCCTCCCCTTAACTAGATCACTGAAGATGGGTCGTGGATGTGCCTATAAAATGACAAAGACCCAAAACATATTGCCAAGACAACCAAAGAGTGGGTTAAGGAGAAGCATACTAAATGTCCTAGCCGGTCTCTAGACCCTAGTCCTATAGAATATCTGTGAAGGAGGCAAAAACTCCAATTTGCTGAGCCAAGAAACCTTAAAGATTTACAGAGGAGTGGACTAAAATGTATCCTGACACATGTGCAAACCTGGTGACCAGCTATCAGAAATGTTTTACCTCTGTGCTTGCCAACAAGGGTTTCTCCAACAAGTTCAAAGTTATCAAGTACTTATTTCACTGACTGAAATGCAAATCAATTTATAACCTATATAAAACTTTTTTTTCCCCGATTTTATATTCTGTCTGTATCCGTTAAAATAAACCCACCATAAAAATTATAGACCCTTCATTTCTTTGTAAGCAGTCAAACTTACAAAATCAGCAGGGGATCAAATACTTATTTCCCTCCCTGTATTTCATAAGACTCTACCAAGCGCTTACACAGATACACGCGGAAGCGTTTTGAAGTCTATCAAAGTCAAAATCAAACGCTTCCGCGTGTATCTGTGTAAGCGCTCGGTAGACAGTTCGATGCAATGATGATTTCACGCACTTCCGGGTTTGGTTACGCAAGTGCTCGGTAAGGAGCCATTCAAAGACATATCCGATGAGCTTGGAAACACAATGGCCAATCAGAGGTCTTTCATAATCTGTTCAACAGCGCTCAAAATGATAGCGGGAAATGCAAGTATCGTCGCATTTAGTACCGACTGGTACCGATATTTGGTATCGTGACAACACTATTACATACATTTCACTTGTCTAGTTTTTCAAGACTCACCAGGAATTAACGGCCTTGCTGGACCTTCATTTTCTTGTTGTCTTTGGGGTCTATGAAGGTTTCTCATTCTCTTTCTGATGTTCCGCAGACGTTCTTCAATGAAACCTGTAGCTGGTCGGTGGTTTCGACCTGTTGTATAAAATGCCTCCTTAAAGTATTACAAAACGTTCAGAGCAATTTTGCTAACATAAAATATATTATAACAATGTAAAAGTACATATACACAAGTACGAATGTTCTTACGTAGCCATCGCCTTTGGTATCCTTAAGACAGGGAAACTCTTCTGTTAAAGCAACAGCCATTGCTTTCTTTGTGCCAGAAGTTGGCCTGCTCCATAAATATACAATCAATCCATCAATAATTCAAAGATTTTTTACATTTTCGTGAAAAGAGTTTAGAATAAAACAGTCACTCACGTTTTACCAAACTTTTCAATTAAATAGGAAACCAGTGCACGTCTCTGTTTTATTGTGATGTTTTTTTTTGTCTCCAAGCTCCCTCCAATATCTCTTCCCTCACTGGAGGTTAGGAGAATCTCTTTGATATTCTGCACACATAAAAAAAGAAAATACAAATGTATATAATCAAATAAAGTTTCTCATGACAGACTATTTCTTAACTATTTGAAAATTATTTTTAAATCAGAATAATTATAATAAATAATGAATAAACAAAATTACAAATATAGGTATTATTTGAATAAATGCCAGAGGTTCAATTGCCGGCACTTGTGCAACATCAGCTGGAATATTGGTAACTTCTGTCTTGGTTACATCAACAGCTGTAGGAGTGGCATTTCCAACCTGCTGACAAAACAGGAAAATTCAGCATTAAAATATTCTGAATGGTTTAAATGTTGAACAGCTATCCATCAAAGTTCTGCAAAGATCATGTTTTATTTTATTTAAAAAAACAAATATGTTTTCTTGGCATTGTAAGAAACTATAAACATGAGCAGTGTTGTATAAAGTACTAGAAAGCAATACTTGAGTGAAAGTACAAGTATCGTACTAGAAAAAGACTTTGGTAGAAGTAAAAGTTACCTTTTACAATAGTACTTAAGTAAAAGTCTTAAAGTATCTGATATTTAATGTACTTAAGTATTTGAAGTAAAAGTTTTTTTTTTTAAAGCAAGCGGTTAGAACTTTGATTGTGAACTTTATTGTGGCTTTCTTATAGTAAAGCATGAAGCATATTCAGGGTATCTTCACAAGTCACAAACAGTTGTCATTTGACTGTTTAACTTACTTGCAGTTAGATAATGTTTATGAAACTATATTTCCATCAGTGATGCAAATTACCAGAAACTAGTTCTAATTTGCATCACTGATGGGAATATAGTTTCATTTTTAAAAACGTGTTAACTTAAATGTCACCATATTATCTTGATTCAATAACATAGAATTATAAACAACACTCAGACTGCCACCCTTAACACCTAGGCAATAACACTATTAACTGGTACAAACTGCTGTTGTTTGTGTTTTGCCTGTAACGTTACTGTACTTGTGTTATCGTTTATCTCCCACTGCATGTACCTTAAGTTAGTTAACTGCTCTACTAAGAAAAAATCAGCCAACTCGTTGTGTGGCAATAAAAGCACGTTGATCAACAATGCAAGCGTACATTCACAATTTATAAAACGGATAGTTCAAGTCCTTGATTCTGATTGGTTGAGCCGCGTTCGAAGCCGTTGTAAATTACTCAACAAACATACAGCTGTGACCGCATTACATAAGTGTTACTGCGCAACTGCCATTTGTGATGGTTTGTTTGCTTTGTTGCTTAGTAACCTCTTTGGAACTACATTGCTTGGCGGAGGAATACATGTGTTATAGCGTTATATTTTTTTGTTGCTGATGTTTATTTTATGAATAAAATAAATATTAAAAAAAATATTTTATTGGAGTAACCGTTTTAATAAAGCCCCTTGAAGCCGTGTTTTACAGTGGATTTAGAACAGCTAAGGGGGTTCTAACATGTGCGCCATGTCAGTTAACGTTACTTAGGAATGTTAACAAGCAGACGTTAGCCTGGCCATCACGTTAGCAGATATCTGATGCGGCTTATGATAACTAATGTTGAATCACATTGACATTGTGGCTTTACTGAATAACTATTCATTTAACCTACCTCGATGTGCTTCTTCAGGTTGGACGGGGAGTTTTTGAATGCCAAAATTTCAGTGACTTTCGGTAGGCATAACAGGCACTTCATCCGGTAGGAAGAATCTTTCACTCCAATGTACAGAAACATTTCTTGCAAATACGGCCACGGATATATAACGTTATCTTCACCCTGTTCACCGAGTTCACCACTATCGTCGGGGTGGTCGTCTAAGATAACGGGAGGTCCTCCAGTAGGTGCTTCCATGGCGCCGGCGGTTTCAGTTGTGCTTCCTACGCCTTTGGCAACAAATAAGCATTACGCTGAAATAGAGCGTGCGGAGCGTGCGTAATGCAATCTAGGAGAAGTGATTCGCCAAACCTCCCTTATTGCAGTCGCACACATTTCTTCTTCTGATTATTTTATTTAGTAGTAACGAGTAACGAAGATGCTTAGTGGAAATATAACGGAGTAAAAGTATACATTTTATCTAGGAAATGTAGTGGAGTAAAAGTGAAAGTTGACATAAATTTAAATAGCGAAGTAAAGTACAGATACGTGAATTTTCTACTTAAGTACAGTAACGAAGTATTTGTACTCCGTTACATTACAACACTGAACATGAGCATATTAGAGCTTACTCACATGACTGTAGGTTAAATGTTGAATATCACAAAAGACACTGCATTCTCCCATTGTGTGTTGAACAAAGAGGCATGTTTGTGTTTGTGCATTGAGAACATTTAAAAGACTCTATATCATAAAGAAATGTACAAGTTTTCGTCAGTTTCTTTAAATGAATACATTGCATGGAGGGGATGGTAGTCCAAAAAGTTGTCGACATCTATTGCTTCAACATGGTCAGTAGGCTGAACTGCGTATGCAAAAAAATGCCTCTCAAAGCCGACCAAGTCCCACCTCTGAATAATAAGCTTGATCACATTTTTAAAAGCAATGATGGTTTGCACAAGTCCAAACTCACCATCCTGGCTATAGAACAAAAAAATTGTCATTCCTGGTCTATATTCAGTTCCTCTGACCTTAACCCAGGCTGGCAAAAACACTTCCGAGTGAGATGGAACACCTTCCAGACCACTTTAAATGTCCCTAAAATCACCCAAGGTAGCAAGAAAAGCACAGTGACCTGCTCCAACTTCAGTGTTTTGTGTGAAGACAGAACCTGACAGAAATGTGTACCATTGCATCATTTGGTGGCGAAACGCCATAGTCTTGCAGATGTTCTTAAAGTTGCAAGTAACTTGGCTAACACGTTTGAAAAACCCATGTTTAGATTCAAAACGCATTGCCCAAAAGTGAACTATCGGTCCCAACTTCATGATCGCCCTGGCGTAGTGTAGCATGAAGTGATGCTTGGGACGTAGGTGGAGGTGTGGGTAAAGCTCCAAAAACAGACTATGATGCTCTTGGATTATGTATGCTAGAAAGATCGTGGCTCCTGGTGTAATAGATGGAGAAAAGATGAACTCCATGCACTGTAAAAGCAGCAGCAGTAGATTCCAGTACTTGTTGCCAAGTGGAATAAGATCACCAATCATTAACGGCAGCAATCTTAACAAGCACCACATCTGAGAGGCCTATTGGCGCATACCCCCATCAGGGTTGCGTAGCTCACTTTTGCTGATAAGGGTTGGTTGATTGCGTTTATCGCTAAAGCCGTAATCAAAGCTGCTGATCCTGTAGTTTAGGGTATCAAGAGAGAGATGTTTTTCCTCAATCAGAGAATTAATAATGAGTTTAAATTCATGTGACCCCACTCCCTCCAAAATGTCATGCATGATGTGTCAGGTGCAACATTGTCAGTCACATGAAAG
This sequence comes from Triplophysa siluroides, assembly GCA_006030095.1. Classification (NCBI taxonomy): domain Eukaryota; kingdom Metazoa; phylum Chordata; class Actinopteri; order Cypriniformes; family Nemacheilidae; genus Triplophysa; species Triplophysa siluroides. Next base: position 934,185 of record VCII01000051.1, on the reverse strand, counting down.
AAGTCCAAGCTATTTAAGACACTTTCCTGTCTCACACCTGTTTCTGAGGGATTGTTTTTATGGAGATCAGCTTGGTAATTGTCTGCATCACAAAGTAAAGACTGATCCTCCCTGGTCAGTACACGTAGCACATCTCTGTGTGCCCTGCACCATCGACATACATAGTTGCCTGAAAAACTTTGGGTGTAGCCAAGCTTGCTATTTAATCCCAAATTGTCTCCACACACTTGTGCTACGGCAAACTTTACAGTTCCCTGAAAATGAGGCATATCAATGGAGATTCCTTCCAGTTCTAGAAGCTTCAGCTCATCAATGATGGGGTTTAGGACTGCATTGAGACCACAGGTCTTGGCATCATCCGTCAAATAAACTGCCAACAGAAAGTGAGAATTCAAACTTGACAGTAATTCTGGAGGCAAGCTCTTGATTGTGAAATAAATGAAGCCAAGTTTATGTACAACAGTTTTGGATCCTAAAGGATTGACTGTTTCACAATCATCGTTGTATAAAACCAAGGGAATGGTAAACTCTTGAGAAAAAAGTGCATGTTCACGCCAAAACTCCCCATCACAAAAATCTTGTAGGACATCTTTATTGTCCTTTTGCTGCCACTGAAGTACTGCCTGGAGTACAACAGGGCATTCAAGGATTTTTGTCAAAAGGGGCCTGAGTGGCACCCTTTGAAATGTATCCTGTACTAAAACCTGTCTGACTATGCCTGTGTCTGAGGCCCTTTTTGACATATATGACACACCTGGAAACACTTCTTCAACTGGCTCAATAAAGTTGCCTGACTGAGTGAAGTATGTCATCTGCTTTACATGTGACTCAAGGCCTTTAAATGGTTCAGAGGCAAAAATAAATTTTCTCTGAGGTCTTTTACTTCTGGTATACCTTCCTGGCCTAGTCTTTTAAAAACAGACATAGTTTGGTCTTGTAGGTCTGTTGCAATGTCGTGAATCAAAGAGGATGTTTCCTGAACAACATAATTGAGAGCACTAAAAGTCTGAGATGACCTTGCCCTCAAACAGGCCAAAAATGTAGCAACTCTGGTCAGTGGCGGAGCCAGAGGGCTAGTTGGGGTGGCAATTGCCACCCCAGACGAAGTCATTGCCACCCCAGACGAAGTCCTTGCCACCCCTGTTGCCACCCCGCTGAAAACATTACACTGTTATATTTTTACGAACATTTCCCAAATCTCCCAGCGGACGTGAATGCATCCTTACGCAGCACGCACTAGCGTGCTGTTGCTGCTACACTTTTCATTGGTTAAGCTGACACGCAGCACCTTCGTGACGTGCTCCAAACGGCTCCAAAACAACGCCGACAGCACACGGGATCGATGAAGAGCATTTTGCTGGTATGTACGGCTTTTATTGGTATTAAATTAAACGAAGTAGTGTTTTAACGGGAAGTAAGGGAGACGTTGCACTTTAGTGCTTAGCATTAATACTTCATGAGCATTACTAGTCGTGAAACTGACTGACTAATACTGTCACGCCTGCGTGAATATGCTTAAAACATGTCGTTAGCAAATGTTCAGCAACAATCACAGACATTAGGTAGGCTTATTCATATTGGCACGTGTAATGCAGCACTAATCTTAGTATAACAGACCGTTGTCATGAAAAACAGAGCGTTGCCATGGACGCAGGATTCTAACCGTAGAGACCGAACGGACTATTTTCTTTAGCGGAAGCAATATAAATAGTTTTTAAATCAATAAACTCCCTTTTAAATCAATATGTTGTGTCAAATTATTTATTTATTTGGTAGGTAGCCATGTAATAAGCGGGATAATGTATAGCGAGGCGGTTGTTATAGCGAATACAACCCCTTCAGGCTGATTTAAGATCCCTCCGCTTCACGCCGGGCTCCTAAACAGCCTGTCGGTGTTGTGAACTTGGTGGTGCCATACCATGGGTAGATGCAGGTTATACCTGGTACAACTATTGAAGTTTATCATTAGAGTCAGTGTTAAAGGGCTCTATGTTTTTTTTTGTATTGTTGTTCTACTATTATTCTTGTAGTACATGTTTGAATGTGTACAACTGCCTAGTCCTGCCTTGTTTTGACAGGTCCAAGTTTACCTCAGTTTTTTCTCTTGGACTTGATTAGTCCAAGGAGCACTTTGAATACTTGTTGTTCTATTTTTGCTGTATACTTAATACATATATAATTGTGTACATTTTGGAAAATAAACAACTTTAATTTAATCTATATACATTTTGTGGAAAATAATTTATTTTTACCTTGACACCCCTTTGCCACCCCTGTTTTTAAAATGTAGCTCCGCCACTGACTCTGGTTATGACATCTTCAGGGTCAAGTTCATCCCAATCCTCACTTAAAGCATCCTCTTCTGTTTCTAAAACAGCATGTTCAGCTGTATGCACAGCTGTAGTTCTGGGCAGTTAATTTTCATGAGTTCCAAGCCTGTCTTCGTCGCTGTGTGACTTGTGTCCCAAAAGATGGCGTTTTTAAGACCTTATGTAAAAAAACGTTCTTCTGCATCCATGCTCACAGCACTTAAAATGTGTACAGGCTGATGTTACATTATGTACTGCTCTCAGGTGTGTGAAAATACTTTTTATATCACACTGTATGAATACTTCACATTTAAAACATGTGTACCCCATGTCTTTTAACAAGTTCTTGGTGTTTCTTGGTGAACTTCAGCCGAAGACCAGATTTTGGTTTGAGGTTAAGAATAGCAGGCTCATCCAGAAGAACAAAACTCTCCTCATCTATTTCCTCATCTAAAAATCACAATTAAAATGCATATTAAATGGAATTTTCCACAATGTTGCTGTAAATATATAAGAATCTACTCACCCTTACATCGAACATAAAGTGTATAGAGGTGAGAAACCTGAACATTGTTACAAGGTACTACCGTGACCCAAAATTGTCAAGATTCATAAAAATATATAAGAAAGACGACTCCTGCTGTCTGAACTAGGAATTGCAGTTTTGCCACGAATGAACTCTATGGGCAGACTTCCAGCTAGCCAAAAAAGCGTAGCGGCTAATGCTAACGCCCTGGCCTCAGCGGAACGCAGAAAAGGGGTCCAGATGCTAGGTTTTAATGGGTTTTGTTTGTATTACAGTCTCTCCAAATCTCCATATAATAAGAGTATCTCTGTCTCGACTCTGTTATGAACGCGTGTTCAGTGAATACAGTTTAGAAAGTTAGAAAAATATTTTACCCAACAAAACCCGTCATTCAAAAGAGATGTGCTACTCCACAGACCCATACAGATGACGTTGGGCCTATTTTAGGGTGAACATTTTATAATTCTATCTGACTCAATAAAGATATAATGTCCATAACTTGTTATGTGGTGTAACTTTTATGTTACGTGAGGGTGAGTTGATCATTGTAGTCAGTTTAAGAGTATTTAATAAACACAAACGTACCTTTAAACTTGTCAATGAGACTGGGTAACTGCCACTCGATGAGTTTTTCCCTCACAAAAGCATCCATTTGATTTACTGACTAGTGAAAAAAATGACATTATGAATTACACCACTAAATACATTAAGAAACCACACGTGCAGCAAATCAACTCATTAAATACAGGCTACCACACTCGTCTTTCTTTATCATATGCACAAACCTTGAAATGTTTGGTTTAAAACAGAGGGAGCAATATAATTGACTGGCCGCTTAATGTCCAGAGTGGACACCGAGAGAGGAGTTCCTGAACCGTGAATGCTTGACCGCGCTCGCGGGGCATTCACCAGTTTGACTCAAATTTTGTTAAATTCTTACTAAAGTTCATAAACTTATCTTACATGTGATGGGGTTAACTAAAATTGTATTAATTCGCATTGTCGCGTATCTTCACATGACTATACGAGTCAATTTATGTTATGGTGACCTGAGGTAACAGTTGCTGGTCGTCTAAATTACATCACTAATGTTAGTTAAGACACTGTTGCCTTGCAAAATGTTACAATTCTGCTAATTTCAATAAATATTCACTTAAAACTCAAAAAACTTACCTTTAAATTGCTCCAACCAGTGACTTTGCCCCTTTGTTCTTTATAAAAATTAAAGTTGTGAAGTACACTCAACGTCTTCAGGGCGGTAAGCGCGCGAGACTCTTCAAATAACCCAGCGGTGGGCAGAAACAATCCAGCACATTAACCCAGTGGGTTTAACCCAACACCTTGAAAACTAAAACTACCCAAAAAAGTATTTAACATGTGGAAAAATAACCCAACAAAACAACCAAACGGACTCAACCCAGCGGTATGGGTTAAAAAATAACCCAGCCATTTTTAGAGTGTATGTTTGTTTGTTCACTGCATTTCAGTGATGGATGTTATATAAACGGTGGATATATATATTTGAAGGGTGCGATACTATTCTGCAAGATTCGTATGAGATATGCAGAAACTGTCTAAGTTAGGGCCGCTTTAACTACAATTTTAGACAACTGAATAATGCTCACACATGGTCCTCAATGCTTGCCATTATGGCACTGCAAAGATCTTCATCATCTTCCTCATCCTCAGACACTGCCTGAATGAGAGAAATCTAGGTATCATAATCACCCTCCCAGGAAGCAGATCTGGAGAACTGCTCACTGTCCCAGCAATCTGCTGCTGAGTGAGGTCCTGTGCAAGGCCGGCCACTGGTGGAGGGCTGCGCACCGAAGGAACTGGTGGAGGCCTGAGCTCTTATGGGGGACTGCAAAGAGATGCTTTCAATTTAAAAACTGAGAAGAGAAACACATTAGAAAAGGCTTCAGTGCTTGAGAAGTATTAAAACAAGTCACGGATGGCACTTACAGAGTCTTGTGTTGCGGACTGGTCATTCAAGTCAATGGTCACATTCTCTCCATTTTCAGAAACGGAATCTAATGACTGGCAGACCCTATCATCACCAGGCATGTCAGCCTCAAAACAGCTGTCATCGGAGTTGTCTGCTTCAGCCTTGGAAAATATTACAGCAAAGATGTAATATCTTGTTAAGAGCAATAATTGCATAATATTTCTGTGACTTCACAAAAGTTTCACAACTGTTAATATAAAAGTTTCCTTCTAAACAACAGTCTTGCCTAAAATAACCCTACATGTAAAAAAAAAACATTCATGAAAAATAAAGATATAAAAGATTATTATAAATCATTCAACAAACACAACAGTCTTACCAATAGTAATGATCTTGAGGGTCTCACATATAAGGCCTTTAATTTGAACACTTTTAAAATCAAGCTGCCATCTAGTTCACTTAACTTCGGTGTCATGAGCTTGTTGCCACATCCCATAAGTATTTCTAAACTGCACACAATAAAAATAGCAGTACAAATACACCATGTAATAATACACCAGGCAGAACATTTACATTCCGATAAATGTAACTTGTTTGAATAAAAAATAACCTTTACCTTACATCAGATGGCACTTTTTCTTTGAAGCCTTGATTTATTTTATCGAGTACGGTTGTACCGTCCCAAGCCTTATCAAATTCAAAGGCATTTAATATCTGTCCAATTTCATGTAAGTGTTGTTTTTTCTTTTGTTTTACGATGACATTATCGTGTGGTGAGGTCAACAATATAACATCCTTATTAAAAGTCCGATGGTATTGTGTCCTGGGTCTGTAAAAACAAACACAGCTTAACGAAAAGTAAAGTATGATTTACCTAATTGATCATAAACTAATTGACATCCAGATTCCTTTGTTAAATTTATAATTGCAAAGCAAATCTCTGAGTACCTTAGTGGTACAATTTAGCTAACAAAATAATCGGGCTATGGATAGGCCATTTCCTAGATGTTTTCTTACTTTTTCCTATACCGAGACTTCCAGTTACCATACTGCTGCCGAGCGTGAAATCGTGGTCCGTCAACTGCCCCAGCGGATGATGACGGCATCGTTTGCCTGTTATTCATGGTTGGTACAACAGGCGTCGAAGGCCGGAACAAAGTGCGCAATTCAGCTTCTGTTTGCCGCTGAGCACAAATATGCGACAAGTTTGATTCCACGGAATCAGCAATTGTTGTATGTGCGAGTGTTTCATAGGTTGTGTGTGTGTGTACGCAGAGTTAATATGTATGTGCGAGTGTTTCATAGGTGTGTGTGTGTACGCAGAGTTTGTATGTATGTGCGAGTATTGTATAGGTGTGTTTGCACGCATCGAGTTTATATGTATTCGCGAAAAAGTGTATATGCATGCATTACTAACATAAGATGTATTGGTATGGATTTCACATTAGTGCGCACATGTTTTTCATATGTGTTTGCTTGAACATCCAAAAGTATACATGTATATGTGAGCAATGTATATATGTGTATGCACGCTTTTATATATGTATTCATGAGCGCAGTTTGTTTTAAACCCTAAACGGCGCCTCATAGAAAACACTGAAGAAAACCATCAGAAACAAAGCTTGCTGCTTGTCAGTTCCTGGTGCCGCCCCGTTTCCATGGTAACTCCCTCCACTACAGTGTTTGAATGCCTCACGAATGTTCAGCTCGCAATGCACACCCATTAATCACGCAGCATTTTAGGCTACATACGGGATTCATATACTACATTAACTATTACATCTCATTAAATTATCATTAAATTGCAAATTAATAGCCTTTTGATTTTACTGAAAATAAAGTTTTTAATACTAAAGTTTGCTTTTATAAAATAATGATAAGCCTACTTTATTAAATTAAACTATTTAGCCAGTATATTCCATCTTTAAGATTACTTTGACTGTAAAAATAAATAAATAAAACATGTCTTGTAAGTTTGCCACTGCTGTACCAACACAACCCAACACACACCGGCAAGCCGCTGGTGGGGTGCCACCCAAGAAAAGCTGGTAGACCGACAGCCTTTTTGCATTGATCTGCTTGTCGACAGTGTGCCGACGTGGTCCGATGGTGGTAAGCCGCTGAATCTGTGCCGCCCAAAAACCGCCGGTGGACCGCCAGGTCATTGTTTGCTGGGGATGAGGTTGCAGCTCGCTGATATAGTGTCTTCCTATAGAATCGTGCAACTGATAAATAGATGCCTTCTAGAAAAATTTGGTGGTTGCATACACAACTGACTGTTTTAAAAAATCTGAGGAGGCGCTTGTCTCTGTTTGAATGGGCATGATGCCTGTAGCGGTTTTAGCTGCATGTTATAATAATGATGAGTTTAGCTCACCAAATACGTTCTACACCAGATCTATCAAGATCACATCCATGAAATGAGTTATTTAAAATGTCAATTTCAGTCAAGGAATTAGTTTAGCTCAAAGGAAAATATGTATAATAATCGTCATTACCTATCCATATTTTACAGTTTCTGATTAGCAGTATAGTGATAAAAATCCCTGTATGTTTTCGTCCAGCAAATGCATCAATGATTTTATACACTTTTAACGTTATCTCATGAACATAAGTAACATGACTTTTCAAACAGAATGTAGAGCAGAGGTAGCATAGATCGAAACACAGTTTAAGTGACCAAATTTTATGAGCGTGAGCACAGAAAACTCCTCACAAATGAATATATGGTTGTTTATTGAACTAACTCTGCAAACAATTAGGCCTAGACATTTACTAACAAAACACATAATACGTAAACATGAAACACAAGCACGCTAGGAAGCGCGGAGTGAGAGAGAGAGAGAGAGAGGGGGGGCATGGCCGCGAGGCAGATAAAACATGTCTGAAATAAAAAATATTCTTTAACAAAAGGCACAAACTTAACGCAGCTATTCTATATATAGAATCGGATACTGCAAGCTCTGTGCTGGACCAATATCCATATGCGCGTGGCTAGTGAGGGATATTACTGTTGTTATTACATATTTTATTGCGTGTTTCTTATGGTGTGAAGATATATTTTTGTTTCATACATTCATTCATAGTGTGGTGTGCACTGTGAAAGCAGTGAGGGCCTGTGTGCGATATTAAGGTGCTTGCAACAGGAATGTGGTATGTGTAAAAGAGTGGGGGAGGGAGGTATGTGGTATGTTGTTTTGCAGGAACCAAAAGGACAAAGCAGAAGTTGGTGATTGGTGGAAACAAGGGAGACCCCCGGCCCCTGCAGAAGAGAGATCGTCGAGATATACCATATAGATTGTGTGACTATGTACTTTGGGGTTGTTGGTTTTTGAGAGGACAGAGGAGTGTTCGTCCAACAACCCAGCATGCTGTATTTTTTTTGTTATCTGGTTAATAAACCTCATTTCATTGGAAATCGTCTCCCTTCAATTTTTGAATATGCAAGGACGCCTATAAAGTCCAACAATTTGGTGAGCCCAACGTGATTGAGGAAAAAGATGATTGAACGAATTGACAAGTCAGGGGTGAATGAGACGGAATTAGATTCAACACATTGGGCGCCCTAACAAATAAAAGGTAAGCAGAGACCTGTTTATTCGAATTCTGCTATTGAAAAAAACAAATTAAATGTGTTGGATTTGATGAACGTTTCACAAAAAATGCATGATTGAGGTTTATTGATCAGATAAATTTAAACTTGGGTTAGAGTCCCTTGGTTTTAAAAAAAAAACATAAATATTTGGGTTAGAGTCCCAACTTGGGTTAGAGTCCTTTGGTTATGATAAAACCATAAATTTGGGTTAGAGTCCTTTGGTGATGGAAACCATAAATTTGTAGAATTGTAAAAGAATATTTTCTGTGATTTATTTGGTAAATGTTTTATTTTTCTATGTATTAAATTGTGTGTGTATGAGCGAATTAAAATCCTGTTAGGAAACAGGTCAAGTGGGGGGTATGAATGCGTTGTGATATATATATATTTTTTTATGTTGTTGTATATTGTATTGTGACGACAGAAAAATCCAGGAGTGAGGGAGAGAGAGAAAAAACCTCAGCCTGTGAGACTCTGTGTGTGTGTGTGTGTAACAGAGGGTGTGAGTGTGTGTGTATAAAATAGAGAAAGAATGGAATGGCAGAATATGAAAAGGAATGTGAAGAATATGGAGGTACGCTGATTTTAGACCAGTGGCAAAGTGTAGTGGATATGTTAATAGCTCAGGCGGAGCCTAAGTGTCAGAAAAAGGAGAAGAAAATATGGGAGAATAAATGGAGTCAGATATGTATAGAGCATGGATGGGATACGCCCGATAAAATGTCAGTGCCACTGGCACCAAAAATTAGGGATATGGAAAGAAGAGCTCATGTAAGATTAAAGAGGCATGTAGAGGAGAAAGGCAAAGTAAAGTGGATTAATAGGGGTAAACATTCAAAACAAGAAGAAGAGTATAGAACAGATCTCAGGTTATGGACGCGAATTGCACTTACTGCAACGGCCCTCAGTCCTGCTAAAATTAAGAGTTCAGGGGACCGTGCGAAGACAGTGAAGGCAGACAAAGAAAGGACAAAGAAGTCAGGAAGTGCACAGGGTGACACCTCTGATCAGGCAGCAGATTCCCCATCCCCAAAAATATACCCGGACTTGCAACTATTAAAAAAAAAAACACCGCATGAGACAAACCTGCAGCAAGTTATGGTAAAGGTGAACCAAGGAGACGTAGATGTAGAATTGCCTGACATAACGGCTGAAATAAATGAATTGAGACAGCAATTACAAAAACTTGCAAGATTCGTCAATGAAACACCACAGCAGTTAACCCCCCAGAGAGAAGAACAGGAAGAACAGATGTCACAAGGGGAGGGGGGAGAGGCGTGTGGAGAGCTAAAATATCACCACACAACCCCTTGTTTCATTGCATAGCCGACAGAGTTTAGATGATGATGAAGGCAACGAGACAACACATATGGATGTGACTATTAAAGGAACAATGTTATCTACCCCTATTGCAAAAAGAACCAGAGCAATGGAAAGAGAGGGGTTAGGTAGTAGGTACATTCCAGTCAGATCCAAGATCTGGGACATTTCACACCCAGGCCATGTAGACTCATTTAGACAGAATGACGATGAGGAAGGCAAGAATGATTTTGCCGCCAGCCACCAATTGCGCGCTGGAACACAAATGCCATTAGTGCAGGGAGGACAGGGACAGGCCAAATACCAGCTATGGAGTCATAGCGATATGACTGCGGTGTTAGCAAAACTGTCTCCAATCACCTCAGGAGGAGGTAGATGGCTGACTTAATTAATGGCCTTATGCCATGGAACTATATTGGCGGTGGGAGATTTGAGATGTCTTTTGGGCCAGATTTTTACAGCATCACAAATGCTTGACTTTGAGAAAAATGCAGGAATAGAGGGTGCCTATAATGATATGATGTTCACAGCAGTTAGTACTGATATTGGTAGGGCACTGAGAAGGCAGTTCCCCACACCCCCAACAACATACCATAATATTAAGTTTCGCATCAAACCAGGAGAGACAGGATCAGGTTATTATTTCAGGTGTCAGCAGAGTGGGAACAGATGGTTGAGGAGAACAGTTTGAGTAACCCCATAACACGTGACATTTTTCGGACAGCAGTGATGTCAGGGGCCCCCCAATGGTGTAAAACAGGCTATGGAAAATAACCCAGACATACCAGTGGCTAGCAATGAGGTTTGGGAAAGACACTTAGTACATCATATAGACAGGGCAGTCGATAAAACAAATAAGGAAGAAGAAGAGTTAGAAAAAACTAAAATCCAGCTGTTAAAACTGCAACTAGAATTAGCTAGAGCCAATGGGCAAAAGAAGACTAAACAAATGACCCAACAACCAGCCCCATTGATTTCCCCCGTCTTTGGTAATGTACAAAATGTATACCAAACTCCACCCCAGTGGCACAGACCCCCTAGAGGACAATGGGGAGGGTATAGAGGAAGTGGGGGAAAAGGAAACATGAGTAGAGGGCGGGGGAGGGGTACTTGCCATGCGTGTGGTGCTACTGATCATTGGATAAGAGACTGCCCCACACAGCTAGGGGAAGGCCAAGCTACAGGGCCACCTGCAGGGGGATGGGGTCCTCGCAGAAGTGGACCTGGTGGTCGTGGCAGGGGACCACATACCCCACAATACCCGGGGCAACAACTCTCGTCGCCACCCAACCTACAGGCGCCCATGCACCCAACATGGGGCCCGGGGGGGGACGCGGAGGAATGTTGAAGGGGCCCACAGAGAACCACCATGAGGGGAATGGCTGAGCCCCTCATGGAAATAGTGGTTAACAACAGACCACTACAAGCTCTGGTGGACACTGGGAGCGACATACTCCACTGAAACAAGAGGCACTATAACACAAAATGATCTGAGTGATAAAACAGTGGGAGTAATGGGGTTCTCTGGTGGGTTGGAAAAATGGCCAATGACAAAGAAATTAACAGTGCATGTTGCAAATCAGAGCTTACCGCACTCATTCTTGTACTCCTCTACTGCTCCTGTACCCTTATTAGGTAGAGATCTACTTATCAAGCTAGGAGCCAGCATTTTATGTTCACCAGAGGGGGTAATTGTAAGTTTTCCAGATGGCACACAAGTTAATTGTTTGCTGGCTGCAGAAATGGGTTACACACAAAATGTCCTGTTAGGAGGCCCACTGAAAGAGGCTGCTGACATTTACTGGGTAGAATTAGATATTTCCCCATCCCCAACGAGTGTACGTAGTGTCATTGTATAACAACCACCGGACATGGATAACAGACATAGATATTTTCTTACCGCCCATTGACCCCCTACATTGCACATTGTTCTATGACAGAAATGACAACGTCATGTACCATGAGCTGTTTAATAGCATAGAAGGAAACAGATGGCGTCTCACAGGTGACGGCCTATACGTAGGGAAGGAAGGTATTGTGGCCTCTATCACCCTGACTGATGAACAACAGCAATGGTATGAAATGACAGACACAGCTGCACCACACATATCTATGGCACTGCATCCAGGCCATGAAGCAAGGGAATTAGGAGGTATGACTAAAAAACTGAGAGCTGTTGCGGATTGGGAGCCCACTGACATCAACATGGTCATGTATTCGCCAACAACACAGTCCTATTGGATGCGGGCGACTACAGAAGACATGGGTATTTTAACACATACACAGATCTCTAGGAGCCATGGAAGAGAACAAACAGATGGCCCAGGAGCTGAGCAGTTGATTGCAGTGCAACCATCTGACTTATGGTCCCAGGGACCAACAGATGTTGGTCTATGTAATATCAAACCTATAACATTCGACTTGTCATCTAGTGACCCAGTCTGGGCACCACAATATCGTAACAAACCTGAGGCAGATGAGGGTATTGCATCAACTGTCCAGGGACTCCTAGAGAGGGGGGTAATCACCCCTTATAAGTCTCCATGGAATACTCCTATTTTCACAGTAATAAAACCAGGCACCAACAAGTACAGACTTGTTCATGACCTCAGACGAATAAACAGTATGGTAGTGACGCCCACGTTAGTGGTTCCTAACCCATATATTACCCTCTCAAATTTGACCCCAGCTCACCAGTGGTTCACCTGCATTGACCTGGCAAATGCATTTTTCTGTATACCACTGTCTGAGGACTGTATGTCATGTCTGGCCTTCACCTACAGAGGTCGCCAGTACTCATACAACAGACTCCCCCAAGGGTTTATTTTGTCACCAGGAATATTTAACCAAGTGCTGAAGGAACAATTGCAAAATTGTGTTCTTCCCCAAAACTGCTTGTTAATAATGTATGTTGATGATTTACTGCAGCAACAACAAACGAAGAATGTTTGCAGGCTACCAAACTAGTACTGAGGCAGCTACATATTTCTGGTTTCAAAGTCAGCAAAGCAAAACTGCAAGTCAGCAGACCATCAGTTACATTTATGGGAAGACTGATTACGGCCCAGGGCTCTACACTCTCCCACCATCAACGTGACAGCATTCTAACACATCCCAAACCAAGCAATGTGAAGGACATGCTTTCCTTTCTCGGCCTCACAGGTTTCAGCAGAAATTACATCCCTATGTATGTTTCCTTAACCACGCCCCTCAGACAGATCGTGAAAGAGCAGGGTATGAAAAATTTAAAGGCTGAATTGACATGGACCCCTGAAGCAGAACAGGCTTTTATCACATTAAAAGCACAATTGGCACATGCAGCTCATTTGAATTATGCTGACTACTCTCTAAGTTTCTTCCTAGATGTCTCTGAAACAGGGAGCAGTGCACATGGGGTGCTATTCCAAAAGCAGGCAGGAACGAGGAGGATTTTAATGTATGTCAGCGTCCTCCTGGACAGCATTGAACAACGACAGCCTAGTTGTGCCAGGTTTGCTGCAGGTTTGGCAAAAATAATTGAAAAAACATCACACATTGTCATGGGCCACCAACTGATTGCACACACACAACACTCACTCAATTATGTCATTCGTCAACTCGGCAGCTTTTACCTTCTCGCCCCTGAGACAGCGTAGACTAGCCAAATCAATAACAGCACCGCATATCACCTACACCCATGAAGGCATTAACATAGCTGATCTCTTAACAGATGGCTTGCCCCATGACTGTGCACCCATCACCGAGTTAGCTTCCCGTGTCAGACCACATCTCTCTGCATCTCCACTCACAAGTCCTCCACAACTTATGACACTGTTCACGGATGGGTGCTGCTTCAGATCAAAGGACGGCTCACTCACGGCTGCATTTTCTGTAGTAGAACAAACAGAGAAGGGATTCGTTACTAGGGTATCAGACAAACTTCAGGGTAAGCAGTCAGCACAGCGAGCAGAGATGATAGCAGTTACTGAAGCATTAAAATTTGCAGGGACAGCCAGAGTGAACATTTTCAGTGATTCTGCTTATGTCGTTACAGCTGTACATGTAGAACTGCCAGTTTGGCAGCATTGTGGTTTTGTTACCACATCAGGTCGACCTATTACACATGCATGTGAAGCCAGAGACCTTTTGGAGGCTCTGATGATACCCGCGGAAGTGGCAATTATCAAATGCCAAGGTCACTCAAAAGACGATTCCATGATCACCAAAGGCAATGACGCTGCGGATGCAGCAGCAAAATCCGCCGCAGGATACACCCACACACAGATGGTGGTGCATACCTGTACTAATTTTGACAACGTGCTGCCACAATTAAACAGGGCATATCTTGTGACTGAACATAACAAAGCAACTCCAGAGGAGAAATCTGTCTGGATAGAACATGGTGCTTTGTGTGCACCTGACGTCCTCTGGCAAGCACCAGATGGAAGACCAGCATTGCCTACAGCTCTGACTACTTCCATACTTAAACAAGCGCATGGCCTCGCCCACGTCAGCGCCAAACCGATGTTGAGGACACTTAAACATTGGTGGCATCCTTTTCTGACCTCAATGGTGTCCCATTACGTTCTGTCCTGTGACACGTGTCAAGAACATAACGTTAGGCCTTCCCTGAAACAATTGCAAGGCACATTTTCACCAATCTGTGGCCCAGGGGAAGAAATTGTAATTGACTTCACGGATATGAATACCAGGGTCCAAGGAAAACAATATCTCCTCGTGATTGTTGACTATTTCACGGGATGGCCAGAAGCATACCCTGTTGGCCGAGAAGACAGTACCGCAGTAATTAAGTGTCTAATCAACCATTACATCCCGCACTATGGGTTTCCCAGACGAATTAGATCGGATAACGGCAGCCATTTTAAAAATGCACATCTAAAGGTGGTTGAGCAGTCTCTGGGTCTCACACATGCCTTCGGTGCCGTCTACCATGCACAATCTCAAGGAAAGGTGGAAAGAATGAATCTCACTCTGAAACTGGCTAAAATCTGTGCACAGACAAAATTGACCTGGTTATCTGCACTCCCTCTAGCATTAATGTCTGTACGTTCTTCTGTTAACAGGATTTCTGGCTTTACACCATTTCAATTACTTACAGGTCGATCTTTTCCTGGACCAACCACGCCTCTGCGACCGGACACCATTAAGCCTCTGTCACATTGTGCCTATTTTCACAAACTAACTGCTCTGATCCAACACTTCTCCCAGCAGGTCACACCGAAGACTGAACCAGAACCTGTTCCACAGATCGTACACAAGAAAGGTGACATTTTTGCAAGTCCACCACAGGAACCTTTAGCGCACTGTGTAAGTGAAGATTGTGCATATGGTGCAGGCATTGCAGTAACATTTAAGAGTAGATATGGTGTAGAAAAAGTGAGACAACAAAACAAAAAATCAGGTGAATGTGCAATAACCCATGAGGAAGACGGTAGAACTATTTTTCATCTGATCACAAAAGTAAAATGTACTGACCTCCCCACATACGAAGATTTCACCAACAGTTTACGACACATGAGAGACTGGTGCGTACAGCACAAAGTAAGAAGGGTTTCAGTGCCCCGGCTGGGGTGCGGACTGGATAAACTAGACTTTCAGAGAGTCCAGAACATCTTAAATGAAGTGTTCACAGGGGTGGACATAGTCATAACCATATATTCAATATAAGCATTATAAGTGTATTTCATAAGCTTTAGATAGGATTTTTATACTTTTCTACAGATTGTTTGAAAAAAAAAAAAAACTTAACCATGAGGCTGTGGGAAAATTGGCCATGTATGGGATTACTCCTCATCATCACCGTCACCATTGTGGGAATAATTTTTGGAATAGAAAAGTCTCAACAAGAATTAAATGTAACTAGGCATAAGAGATCACTCCCCATAGATTCATGTTTGAAGTAATATGGGGGCATGGAATTTAATTACACTCAGGGGTCTACCACATCATATACATTTGATTTATGTAGTATAATTGATTGCCAAGGTAACAATGTTAGTTACAGGGGATATGACTTATATCTCTGTTCATTTCCATCCCTACAGACAAGATGTGAGAAAGGAAATAACCCAATGGAATATTGTCCCTCATGGGGTTGGGTGGTAAAGTATACAGGGCCGTGGACCCCCTCAAGCAACTTCTATGGTGCTGATAAAGAAGGATGGAAAAAGGTTTCCATTCAGCGTGATTACAGCACCACCCAAAATCCCATAACATTGTCCATAGTAGTATCAATAGCAGTGTTTCTAGCCATCCTAGTGACATGTGGATGTTGTTGTATACCATGTATCAGATCCCTGTGCAACCGACTGATAGTTGCGGCAATAGAAAAGAAAGATCTTACCCCACCCCCGTATACCATGCCTCTGTTGGCAACAAACCAAATATCAGATGATGAGGGAGATGATGAGGTGTGACCTCTTACGAGGTCAAGAGAGGGATTGAGGGATATTACTGTTGTTATTACATATTTTATTGCGTGTTTCTTATGGTGTGAAGATATATTTTTGTTTCATACATTCATTCATAGTGTGGTCTGTACTGTGAAAGCAGTGAGGGCCTGTGTGCGATATTAAGGTGCTTGCAACAGGAATGTGGTATGTGTAAAAGAGTGGGGGAGGGAGTTATGTGGTATGTTGTTAGGCAGGGACCAGAAGGACAAAGCAGAAGTTGGTGATTGGTGGAAACAAGGGAGACCCCCGGCCCTGCAGAAGAGAGATCGTCGAGATATACCATATAGATTGTGTGACTATGTACTTTGGGGGTTGTTGGTTTTTGAGAGGACAGAGGAGTGTTCGTCCAACAAAACCCAGCATGCTGTATTTTTTTTTGTTATTGTTGAAGATATTTTTGGCTAAAATATAGACGAATAATGTATATAATTGTTTACCATTATAAAGTCATTTTAAAAGTTTCTTATCTAGGAGGCCAAATGTTGGTTGACACAAAGGAACCACTATGTGGGCCAGGGGGAGGAAAACACATCTGTTTTACATTATATTGGGGGTCTCATATAACTCAGGTTGACACTGTGTGTGTGTGTGTGTGTGTTAAGCACACTATATAAGGGTACTTCCAAGACCAGAGAGACAGTGACATTGCAATCCTACTCCATTATTAAAGTGGCTTTTGTATCAAAACTCGAGACTCAAGAATAATTCTTCAGAACACGCAAAGAAAATTCACAACATAATTGGCACCCCAGATGGGACACCTTGGAAAGAACAGTTTGGTGAACCGCAGCGGGTGACTTCTGGACGAGCAACACAACAAAATTTGGCCAAGGTGAGCAGTTTTTGCTTATATAGTTAGGTTGTGTTGTTTGCCAGATATTGCTCGTGGTGGTGAGACACTGTAAGTTCTTCTAAATTCATCGAACTAAATTGATTAGAAAATATGTAGCAGTACCTGAGTAAATGAGTTTTGATCTAAAGCCCTAAATGCATGCATTGATCTGTGTTTTCTGTTGGGATTGGTCTTGAGACGAACAGTTTTCAGATTTTAATACTTATATAAGTGTACAATGCATATTAGATAATACTATTAAAATAAAAGCGCTAATAAGTCCTATAGGTTAAAAAAGTCCTACACAGGCTGTCTTTTAAGACAGAGAGCAGACTTGTAGGTACTCATGATGTTGGGGGAAGTGAATTCATTGAGTATAGGCGTGATTATTTATTTTATGTTGCCTTGTTGATCCAATCGGAAACGAGTGCAAAATTTGTTTCAAGGGCTGCCTTCCGTTGATTCCAGAGTGAATTTCGGAGACAGAGAGCAGACTTGATGGTATGTTTGTGTCAAGGGTTGCCTTCCGTTGATTCCAGAGGGAATTTCGGAGACAGAGAGCAAACTTGATGGTATGTTTGTTTCAAGGGTTGCCTTCCGTTGATTCCAGAGTGAACTTCGGAGACAGAGAGCAAACTTGATGGTATGTTTGTGTCAAGGGTTGCCTTCCGTTGATTCCAGAGTGAACTTCGGAGACAGAGAGCAAACTTGATGGTGTATTTAAATTGTGTTTGATGAGATCTGTGTGAGAAACTGTGTATTGTCTGTGTGAGCATGACTGAAATGTGAATGTGGCCATACGTCCTGGTGTAATTGTTATCACGTGATAAGAGTAAATAAATCCTGTAAATAAAGGGATAAAGCATAATATTAATCCTATAGAAAAGGAATATAGTATGAAGTATGAACCCTGTAAAATAAAGGGACAGGGATGTAGGTATACAGTATATATTCCCAAAACAAATAAAGGAACGGGTATGAATGTTGAATAATAATTGCTTGAAGTCTTACCTGTATAGGTTGTTGAGATTGAAAGTCTAACATTTTAATAAAGTTTATATCTATTGTTAATGTGAAAAACTTTATCTAAAGGATTGGTTGAATAATAATATGTAACATTGGCAAATAGGAAAAAGGTGGGCAGATATTGCTGTATGGTATTGGATTATCAGAAGTTTTTTTTGCATCACTTTGAGAATCTGTGTGTAATTGAAAACTTTAAAAAAGGTATTATGGAGGAATGTTTGTACAGATGATATTATTTGAGGGATAAGAGATTCAAGGTAAAAAGTTTTGCCTATATTGAATAATTATGGCAGCAACGCCTGTGGAACTTATGGGCCTGAAATATCCATTGTGCAAACAAATGATCAATGAACTTTCTAAAAAATGGCCAAAAACATGTACACAAATTGGCCAACTGAGGGTTCGTTTGATTTATCTTTATTAGAAGAAATGGATACATTAATAAAAAATCATAAAATTAAAGGGGTCAGTAAAAAACATAAGAAAAGACAGGAAAAAAGAGAAAAAGAACAAGAAGTGTTGTCCTTGTTTAAGAAAGAAGGACAACTATTACTTAAACAGGCAAGAAAAATACTTGAGGAAGGAAACTCAAAGAAAGAGGATATCTGTGCCTCAGAAAGTGTCTGTGCATCCCCCCCTCCATATGTGACCTCTGAAGGTCAATTTCCATTAGTGAAAGGAAGGTTAGAGGCGAAATGGAGGTTGAGGGAAACATAGAGGTAAGTGAAGAAAAACAGATGGAGCCAGAAGTAAGATAAAAAATCTGTTCAGATAGAAGCAGACAGCGAAGCCCGTATTTAGATTGTTACAAGCATGCAAAAGCAGCTCTAATACAGGTAAAAGCACAGTATGAACAAAACATACCAAGAGAAAAGGAAACAGCTGAGCAGACTGAAAGAGAAGACATGGAAAGTGAGTTAGAAGCAAGGAAATTAGAGGAAGAGATTACTAGAAGGATTAACGAAGCTGATAGATTTGGGGAGGAGACGAATACATTGAGAAGAAGAAGAAGGGAATCAAGAGAAAGTAGAGTTGAGGAAGAAGAAATGGAGCCTTCATCTGATGACAGATTGTGGTCACGTGATAAAGATAATGGACGGCTTAGGCCGGTAGCCAAACAACTTCCGATTTTGATAAAAGGGAATCAGGGAGAATATATTCCATGGGCTTCACGGGATCTACAGGGGCTTGTCACTCGCCTCCCCGACATCAACGAGGGGGCGGGAAAGTGGATAACCATTTTTGAGAATGAGACAGCTGGCAATCTTTTAGCTGTGGGGGACCTTACATTTACATTTACATTTAGGCATTTGGCAGACGCTTTTATCCAAAGCGACTTACAGTGCACTTATTACAGGGACAATCCCCCTGGAGCAACGTGGAGTAAAGTGTCTTGCTCAAGGATACACTGGTGGTGGCTGCTGGGATCGAACCAGCAACCTTTTGATTTACCAGTTCAGTGGTTTAACCCACTAGACCACCATCTCCACCTTAAAGCGCTTCTTGCAAAAACTATTGGATTATCAAAGTTGGGAGAAATCCTACAAGCATCTGGCTTAGATAGAGCTGTGGACTCACATTCCAGGGACGGAATTGTTTTTGACATGTATCGCCCCGCTGTGTGGCAAGCATTGCGTGTTGAATATCCCACCAGAGTCGACCCTAAAGCTTTGAAAGGTGATCAATTAATGGACACTGACACTCCAGTCAGTTACATTCAGAGACACTTAAAAAGATGGAAACAGGAGACTGAAGGGGATCCAGAAGGAGACCCATTAATGGCTATATTATTCAGAAATTCTATTACTGAAGCCATGCCATCAGAGATAAGAAGCAAGTTGGAAGATGTAGTCGGATTAACTTCCAAATCCCACAGAGAATTTGTTGACATTGTGTCGCATATAATAGGAAAGTACAGAAGAAATGAACAAACCCTAAAAAATCAAGAGAAAGAACTACAACGTAAGCTTACTCACTTACAGCTTGAAGAACTGACAACTAAAAATAAGAAAAAGCTTCAGGCAGTTGTAAAACAGCAAGACTCTAACCAAATGGCTGTAATGACTTCTTTGAATGCTCCCTTACCAGCTATCCAAACAACGTTCCCTGCAGGAAACCTTCCAGACACCCACCAGAGCCCTGCACCCATCTTTAATGTTTTTACTCAGCAGGCCCCGCTGGGAGAATGGCAGAGAAACCCACAGACAAGTGGACCGAGAGGGAGAGGAAATGGGCCTCCTGGAATGTGCTGGGGATGTGGTCAGCTCGGACATAACAAGCAGAAATGTCCATTCAATCCATGGCCTCAGGCCCTCAAGGGTGGAAGGGGGATGGGTTGGCAAGCACCTTTTAGGGGTCCTGTGAACCCTTGGGGAGGTACAAATCAGGAATACTAGCGATGCCCAGAGAATCCTATAGGGGAGTGTCAACTACCAATTTTAACATCTAATGCAAATCAAGAACCCATATTGCAAATTGAAATAGAAGGGAAAACCATACCAATGATGATAGACACAGGAGCAGTTTATTCATGTGTAAAATCAAATTAAGCCTCACACCTCCCCATGTCTGGAAATATGTTCAGCAACACTTGAACAGTGTCATGGAGATTCCATAAAAGTGGTAACAAGATTATCTCAAGGAGGTCACAAAGTGTCTAAAACCAAACTGCAATATTGCCTGCCACAGGTTGAATATTTAGGACGATTGATAGCATATGGCACAAAGGCCATAGCGCCATCACATTAAGAAGGCATAAGAAAAGCTCCAATGCCACAAACAGAACGCCTGATGTTGACCTTTTTAGGAATGACTGGATTGAGGCGCGACCACAGATGCTAAAAAAAAGAAAAAAAAAAGAAAAGCGTTCACATGGACATATTGTTGCACCGACTTCACTGCTGCACATCCTTATTGTAGATGCACATGGTTTTGACCATTGTGCAAAGGGGGAAGTAATAAGGAAAATTAAACTGCAAGGGTATTGGTCTCCATACTTGTTGAATTTTTGTATACATGTGAGATCTGTGCTCTGAATTTTTGTCTACATGTGAGATCTGTGCTAAGTATAATTTATAATCCACAAAGCCAAGGAACGGCCCAAAAATCTAATGGTATTCTCAAGTCCAAGCTCAACAAAATATGTGTAAGTACTAAACTTAATTGGGTTGATGCTCTACCTCTTGCTTTAATGAGTTACCGCATGCAGACTAACAGAATTACTAATTTAACACCTCATGAAATGCTTACAGGTCGACCTATGCCGGTCCCATGCAGCAGAGGCCCATACAAAGGACCCCCATTAGAGCAATTGCAAATGGAATTAAGATCTTATATGAAAAAACTAACTTCTATCCATAAAGCTATTTGTGTGCAGGAAAAGAGAAAGGAGTCGTGTAAGGAGACGGAGACAACCTGTCCAATAACCCCAGGGGATCAAGTTTATCTAAGGGTGTTCAGGAGGAAATGGAACGAACCGAGAAGGGAAGGACCATATAAAGTTGCAGCAGCTACTCCTACCGCAGTCCAAGTGGAAGGAAAAACCACCTGGTATCATCTGAACCACTGCACGAGAGTTCCTAAAGAAAAAACTGGAACAGGAGAAATAAGATCAGAAGCGAATGAGCAAGAAAGTCCGGTTGTTGACAACAACGAATTGCAAAGTGTGGAAGAAGGAAACGAACAAAGCAATGAAAATGAAAGCTCTGACAATATGCCTGTTCGTCATATGCTTGTCACAAGTTCAAGTTACAGGCAACATCACAGCTCCATATCCTATAACTCACAACCACACTTCCCTATCATTAACTTTTCAGGCCTCAGCGAAACCCAGTAACAACTCAGTAAATGAACTGTATAAAAAACAACGAAGGAACATTGAAGAAGATTACAGCATGTATGAGGGTGATACTAAACTAGATGCCTTATGGGAAACAGCACAGAGTAATCAATGGTATGAATGGGCAACCTATACAGCAACAGAGGTAAAAAAGAAAGACTGTTTACTCTGCACTAAAACACCGATGAGCCAAGTGATAGTAGTTCCAAATCCTTTTGATTATGAACATTGTGCTAAATTCAAGAGAGACTTTTGCCATTGGTAAAAGACGTAAGATCTTTTTGTCCAGCTGAATGTTTGGGGTTCCTAAGCAATTATCACCACATGCAGCTTCTAAAGCATATACCTCTATTGAGAGCAAAATGTAAACATGTTGAAATAACTGAAAGTATAAAAATGCAAGATAACCAAGTAGAAATTCCACCATGGTATACCATAGACTATAGTAAGGAATATGAATGTTTTTTCAAATCCACAGGGGTTACAAACATGGGACAATTTAAAGGGAAATGCAGCATCATTTGGAATATAGATAAATAAATTTTTCTAGATGTAGATGACTCTAGGGATGTCAAACCCTTTCGGGCCGCAGGAATAAGAAGAGGAGAAAAGATAAGTCCAGCTGAAACTTGTGAAAATCAAACTATATCTTTACCCAAAGCAAAGTTGTATCACGATCAAACTAAAGCCTTAGCTGACTATTTCTGGATTTGTGGAAAAAGAAAGCTATTGTCTTCTTTACCCCTCGGATGGAAAGGAAAATGTACGAGAGTACGATTAATACAAGAAATCAAAATAATAGAATGGGATTCAGAATCCACAAGGGAAACGAATAAAACAATTAATCACAG
This sequence comes from Triplophysa siluroides, assembly GCA_006030095.1. Taxonomy (NCBI): domain Eukaryota; kingdom Metazoa; phylum Chordata; class Actinopteri; order Cypriniformes; family Nemacheilidae; genus Triplophysa; species Triplophysa siluroides. The sequence continues at coordinate 911,488 of VCII01000051.1, read as the reverse complement.
AACTAAGAGAAGTTACACACCAGATCCTAAAGTTTACATAGACTCCATAGGACAGCCTAGAGGCATACCGGATCAGTTCAAAGCACGAGATGAAGTTAAATCAGGTTTTGAATCAATATTCATTTGGATTTCACCAAACAAAAATACAGAATGGATAAATTATATATACTACAATCAACAAAGATTCATTAACTATACAAATGAAGCTTTAATTGCTTTAGGAGAACAATTAGATGCAACCAGTAAAATGTCATGGCAAAACAGATTAGCCCTGAATTGGATGTTAGCAGACAAAGAAGGTGTGTGTGTCCTATTTGGCAATCAATGTTGTACTTATATACCTAATAATACATCACCAGAAGGAACATTTACTAAAGCCATGACTAAACTCAAAGAATTACAAATAGAATTGGCAACTAATTCTGGAAAAGATGAAAAAACATGGGATTGGATTAATTTAAAATTAGGAGTTTGGGGAGAATGGGTAGTGAAATTAGGAATACTTTGGGAGTGACAATTGTTATAGGAGGATTACTGTTTTGCTGTGCAATACCTTTATTAAAATCCCTAATTATTAAAGCCACAGTTAAACAGATGAACATGTTAAGGTACCATGATGATGAGAAAAGAACTTTGACTCAACAAGAATGTTATCAAGACTTACTAAACCAAACAGGATTGACTTTGCAACAGGCAGAAGAGAGTTAGAATACCTCTAATAATATTAGGAAGGAACACTAAATAAATGTATTTTGCAACCTAATCAATATTATGCATATATTGTTTTCATATTATCTTGTTTTCATATTACGCATGGTTTATTTTTAGTTTTACATGTAATGCATTTTATCTTTATAATTTCTGTTTTTGTGCATTTAATTTTCTTTTCTTTCCTTTAATTCATATTTCATTTTTTATGCGCATTTCGTTTATCTTCATTTCTTTTATCTTCATTTATTTACATTTCATTTTTGCTTATCGCAATATATTCTACTTTAATTTTTATATTTACCATTCTTTTATTGTTGTATGTACTCCAATTTTATTTTGTTTACTCTTATTTGATGATATATTCTACATAACTGTGAAACCACAGGCAAGAGCAGAACCTATTGCACGCACATGCTTTTTAAACAAGTTTTTTGTAAACCTTTAATCTTAGTTATCAGAATCTTTTACTTCCTTCCTGTCAATAAAGAGAAAGATGTTTGGTTCTGATAATCCAGAATGCTGTGGCATGGTCAGTTATTGGTAATAGAAAATTCTGACAACTTAGTCATTAGATAGATATTGTGAGCTGTATCATGAAACAGTATTCTGGGACATGATACGTAAAAACGTATCAAAGGGGGAAATGTTGAAGATATTTTTGGCTAAAATATAGACGAATAATGTATATAATTGTTTACCATTATAAAGTCATTTTAAAAGTTTCTTATCTAGGAGGCCAAATGTTGGTTGACACAAAGGAACCACTATGTGGGCCAGGGGAGGAAAACACATCTGTTTTACATTATATTGGGGGTCTCATATAACTCAGGTTGACACTGTGTGTGTGTGTGTGTGTTAAGCACATTATATAAGGGTACTTCCAAGACCAGAGAGACAGTGACATTGCAATCCTACTCCATTATTAAAGTGGCTTTTGTATCAAAACTCGAGACTCAAGAATAATTCTTCAGAACACGCAAAGAAAATTCACAACATTATCTGGTTAATAAACCTCATTTCATTGGAAATCGTGTCCCTTCAATTTTTGAATATGCAAGGACGCCTATAAAGTCCAACACTAGAAATCTTGAACGGTTTCAGAATGCAGTCCTGTTGAAACGCTGAGTTTAGGTGTCCGAAGATCCATGGCCTAATCGGAGCCGCAAGCCGGGTTGTCCGTTGGATTGTCCTCCGCGTTCTCTTTCTTTTTCCTTCTAATTCTGCCCGAAGTGTATTGGTGATGGTGTTTTTAAATGCATACCTGCCCTGCCCAGGTGGCCTGGGCCAATGCCATGAAGGCGATAAGTTGGCCAGATAAAGTTCCTTTGTTTCTCTTGGTGCCTCATTTGTATAGCTCTGACAGTATGGTCAGTTTGCATTTAATACCAAAACTTAGTTATGGACATAGTATGATCATCACACAGGGAATTAACAGAGGAGTAGTTACATAGGAAATGTGGCAAGGGGGGCGTGGTTTAGTGACGTCTGCACCGGGGAGGAGAGACACGGGAAAGACGGTAAACAAGTAGGTCGATTACAGATTAAGATCACCTGCGTTTCATTACAGTGATTGGTGAGGAGACCGCTTAAAGGCTCGCAGTATTCAGAGAGACATGAGAGAGACCGACTGGGAGACCTGACAGCCAGCCACCCACCCACCCATACATAACAGACGGAGATTGTGGAATTTTACGGACAGAGTTCCGGAAAACCCGAAGGAGTTAATTTTGAGTATTATTGACCATTTTTGTGTAAATAAAAGTCTTCTTGTCTCCCAGTCGAGCCGACCCCGCCTCCTTTCTTCCGCCCTCTTACAAACTATTCTACAGGAAACATGCTAGGTTTTGAGCTTTGAATCATCCCAACGTATGAATACAAAAACCCTAAATCAAAACTTGCATCATTACTGATTACAGATAACTTAAGATGGCCAGAGTGCCAACACACCAGAAGGATATTTACATATATATAAAGTGAAGCACAGTTTAATCACATAAGTTCCTATTTGTCATAAAAGTTTCTCCGGTCAGCATCAGATGTTAAGTTGAGACAGAGAGACTTCTCACCTCTGCTTTGAAGCTTAGGAGTTGTGATGTATGTTAATTGTGTTATAATTCCTTACCTGAGGATGGCGCTCTCAGTCTAGGATGTGTTAGGTTGGAACCTGCAAGAGCGAGAAATAAAAAGAGTTCAGTAGAACAACAAGTCGCATGAAACCGTGTCTCCGTGAGTTATTAAAACGCATCCAATAAACATCACATGGTGTCAGAAGAAAACCATGGAGCAGTTGAAGCCTCCTAACAGTTTGGATTTCGAGGGAAATCTAGCGGAAAACTGGCGAACATGGATTCAAAAGTTTGATCTGTATCTGATTGCAACTGGCATTGCAGAGAAGAGTGACAAGGTAAAATGTGCGACATTTCTTCACGTGGCGGGAGATGATGCCATAAAGGTATTTAATACCATGGACTTTGATGATGATGTGGATGATTTTGATGTGCTCAAAGATAACTTTCGAGAGTACTGTGAGCCAAGAAAGAATATTACGTATCTGAGGCATGTTTTTCACGAGAGCACAGGGACCGAACGAAACCATTGATGCATACGTGACTGACCTAAAAAAATAAGGCAAAAGACTGTGAATTTGGAAGATTAAATGATGACTTGATTAAAGATCGCATTGTCTGTGGTGTTAACAATGACACAGTGAGAGCGAGGCTTCTCAGAGAAACAGATTTGAACCTAGCAAAGGCTGTGGATATCTGTCGTGCAAACGAAATAACAAAAAGCCATATGAAAGTGCTGCAGGAAGAAGCAGAAGTGGCTGTGAACAAAATCACGAGGACAAGGTCAACTGTCAGACATGCAAATTTCAAACACGCAGGGAAAGAAAAGGAAGAGTGCACAAGATGTGGTTATGTACATGAGCCAAGGAAGTGTCCAGCTTATGGAAAAATATGTAATGAGTGCTCGCGGAAGAACCATTTTAGCCGCATGTGCAAAACACCACAACAAAAAGGCAAACCGAGAAGATTAGAGAAAAAAGTCCATGAGATAGAACAGCAAGAAGATGCTGAATTGTTTATAGGTACCATCGAAGTTGAACGAAGTGAGCAAACAGCTAGCAAATGGCTGACACAAATGAATACAGTCTCTACCATGGAAAGAGAAAACAAGGAATGGACTCAATTAAAAATAAACAACTGCAAACTTACCTTTAAGCTAGATACAGGAGCAGAGTGCAACGTGTTGTCATTTAAAGACTTTGAGAAAACTTCTTCTGAAGAAATCAAACTGCACGTTAGTTACTTATTCTGGCCACACGATGGAGACAAAGGGTAAAGCAAGGCTTAAATGTGGTTACAAAGACACTGAGTTTGATCTAGAATTTCAAGTTGTAGATGAAGATTCACCAGCAATTCTGGGAAGAGAAGCATGCTCAAAAAACTTGGACTGATTAAAAAGTGTACAAAGTAGAGAACAAAGACCAAAATGACATTCTGAGTGAATATCAAGATGTGTTTACTGGTTTAGGATGTGTACCAGGACTGCATCGCATACAGCTCAATCCAGATGTTGCTCCAGTCATTCACGCACCACGGAAAGTACCCATAGCGTTAAAGGACAAAGTCAAAATGGAACTGAACCGAATGGAAGATATTGGAGTCATAGTGAAGCAAACCGAGCCCACTGATTGGGATAATAGTATGGTTACAGTGGTAAAGCCAGAGAAACTCAGGATCTGCATCGATCCACAAGATCTTAACAAAGCCATCAAAAGAGAGCATTATCCATTGCGTACAATCGAAGAAATAGTAGCTGAGATGCCAAATGCTAAAGTATTCTCAGTGGTTGATGCCAATCATGGATTCTGGCAAGTACAGCTGGATGAGGAGAGCTCCAAACTATGCACTTTCAACACTCCTTTTGGGAGATACCGGTTTTTGAGACTTCCTTTTGGTATAGTTTCAGCTCCAGAAGTGTTTCAAAAGTGTATTGCACAACGACTAGAAGGCTTAGATGGAGTTGTAAACATAGTGGATGACATTCTGGTGGGGTGAAGACATAGAACAACACGACAAGAGACTAAGACAACTGTTAGACAGAATCAGAAACATCAATCTAAAGTTGAACAAAAACAAGTGCAAGATCAGGATGACCGAAGTCAGCTATGTTGGACACATTTTGACTGCAGAAGGGTTGAAGCCAGACAAAGAGAAAGTCAGAGCGATACAGAACATGCCAGAGCCAGAGGACAAAGCTGCACTTATGAGGTTCTTAGGACTGCTTCAGTATCTGTCCAAGTTCGTTCCAAACATGTCAGACATCAATGCTCCGTTGAGGAAACTGCTAGAGGGAGATGTAGCATGGCATTGGGAGTTAGAACAAGAGAAGAGCTTTGAAAGACTGAAGTCACTTGTGAGCAACGCCCCAGTGTTGAAGTACTTTGATGTCAACAAAGAGATAATGCTTTCAGTGGACGCAAGCGCTGAAGGTCTGGGAGCAGTGTTGATGCAAGAAGGACATCCGGTGGCATTCGGCTCAAGGTCTCTTACTGAGTGTCAGAAAAGATATGCCCAAATAGAAAAAGAGCTTTGGCGATTGTCTACGGCTGCGAGAAGTTCCATCAGTACGTCTATGGAAAAACAGTACAAGTGGAGACGGATCATAAGCCTTTGGAGACCGTGTTTAAAAAGTCTCTCCAAAAAGCTCCTCCGAGACTACAGAGAATGCTGATGAGATTGCAGCTATATGATTTACGTGTCAGCTACAAGCCAGGAAAGGAATTATACATAGCAGACACTCTGAGTCGAGCTTACCTAAGAGAACAAACGGAACCACTCCTGGAAGATGAGTTACAAATTCATACGTTGTCAGTTTGTCTGCCAATCTCAAAGGAAAAGCAGAATACATTCAGAACAGCAACAGCAGAAGATGAAGAGTTGCAAAAAGTTGTGGAAGCAGTTCAGTCAGGATGGCCTGCAGACATAAGACAAGTTCCAGCAGACATAAAAAACTACTGGACTTACAGAGAAGAACTTACCTGTTCCGATGGGTTACTCTTCAAGAACTGGAGAATTGTAGTTCCACAAAGCTTGAGAGCAGATATGCTAAAAAGAGTTCATGAATCACATCTGGGTATTGTCAAATGCAAAGAGAGGGCAAGAGATGTGATGTTTTGGCCCAGCATGGCAAAAAATTGAGGATGTTGTGTTGAAGTGTGCTATCTGTAATACTTTCAGACGGAGTAACACCAAAGAGCCACTCATCTGCCATGACATTCCAGACAGAGCATGGGCGAAAGTAGGAGTAGACTTGTTCCACTTCGACAGAGGAGAGTATTTGATGTGTGTTGATTACTTTTCAAAGTTTCCAGAGATTGCTAAACTCACACAGACAACAAGCAAACATGTGGTGACAGCTCTTAAATCCATTTTTGCGAGACATGGGATCCCGGATGAAGTGTTGTCGGATAATGGTCCGCAATTCTCAAGTGCAGAATTCAAAGCATTTGCAGAAAACTGGGAGTTTGGACATACCACCTCAAGTCCTGGATTTCCACAGGCAAATGGGCAAAGTGAAAGAGCAATCCAGACTGTCAAGAACCTGTTAAAGAAAGCACAGGAGCCAAAGAGATCCTTATACTGCTCTATTGGAGTACAGAAATGCTCCTTTGGATGGTGTGAAACTATCTCCTGCACAGATGCTTATGGGTCGAAGACTGAAAACAAAATTGCCTACATCAACACAGCTGTTGAGACCACAACTGTACAGAAATGTACATAAAGACATCAAGGCCAGACAGCTGAAACAGAAAAGTTACTTTGACTGTGGAGCAAAACAGTTACCACCTATAGCAGAAGGAGAGAAAGTGAGAGTAAAAGTCAAAAACAACTGGCAACCAGCAATTGTGTTGAGGAGTCATGAACAACCAAGATCATATGTGATTCAAAGGCCTGACGGAAACACCTTCAGAAGAAATCGAAGACACCTGCTTAAAACCAGAGAAATGACTTTTTCACAACCAAGCTCTATAGAGTTGGATGAATGTTTTTCAGCAAACAGTGAGAGTGAAGAGAGTAGTACACGAGTGCAGTCACCTGCACTGTCACCAGTGAAAAGTCCTGTAACACCAACTGTGGACAAGGAAGAACAGGTCAAAAGGTCAAGATGGGGTAGACTGATTAGGCAACCAAAACTCTATTCTCCATGAAAGCATTAAAGAGGAGTTAAAGAGTAAAAAGATGTTTATAGTTAATGGGTTGTGGAAACATCACTGATTTATCTAAGTTATAGTGTTAATTGAGAAATTAATAATAGCAGTTGTGTTGTGTAATCTATTTCTTAAGAGAGGAGATGTGATGTATGTTAATTGTGTTATAATTCCTTACCTGAGGATGGCGCTCTCAGTCTAGGATGTGTTAGGTTGGAACCTGCAAGAGCGAGAAATAAAAAAAGTTCAGTAGAACAACAAGTCGCATGAAACCGTGTCTCCGTGAGTTATTAAAACGCATCCAATAAACATCACAGGAGTCGTATATTTCCCGCAAAGAAACCAAAGGGTTCTCAAAACTCTCAGTGATAGCACAAAGCCTAAAAACCAGAACCCTGGAGCCAGGTTTTCCTATGGTCTTTTGATGATGGTATCAAGAAACCAGGACAAAAGGGAGTGGAGGGGTTTTATAGCGCTTCTTTCAATGATTCCGACCATTTGGCTTATGCCAAATACTCTACACGCCTCTGATTGAAACACAGACAAAAAAATGTGCAAAGAAATGGGTGCAGATTACGAGTGTACGCTGGCTTTCGTGCGGGGCTGTGTTAAAGAGGCCCTATACACAGGGTTTCTGCCAATCTCATATTAATCTTGAGTATCTATAGAGTAGTATTGCATACTTCGTATCTTCGAAAGATGTAGTGGAGTAGGCGGGGCGAGACCGTGGTTCGAGACCGGTGAGTAATTGTTAAAGAGCGCCAGCTGTGCGCACACCGGGCTCGAATCACGTAGGAGATTGGGAGCATATAAAAGGAACGAGCGACCGGACCGGGCCCGGACACATGTTAAGTTGATTTATGTTTTATGTTGGTGTTGCCGGCAGTCGTCCGTGAGGGGCTGCCGGCTGTTTATTTACTTCCGTGTTTTGTTTGTTTATTTTATTAAAACTTTATTTAAATGTCTGCCGGTTCCCGCCTCCTTCCTTCCCTTTTAATGAATCTTTCTACAGAAGAGTATTTAAATTGATCACATTTGTAAAAGATAGACACAGCTTATGATTGTTTCCGAAGTCAGACTGCATGAAACACCGTTGCAGGGCCACTTTAAGTTGGGTGTATGCGCTGCGCAAAGACCTGTGGGAGTTTCTCTCTGGTGAAAAGACAGAACTTGCCAAATGTTTTGAAGATGACTTGTGGATACTAAATTTGTCATACATGGCAGATTTTTTCCAACATCTTAATGTCCTCAATCAGAGCATGCAAGGGCACAATGTGTACATACTGAATGCACAAGATAAGGTACACGCATTCACACAGAAAATATCTCTATGGGAAACCAAACTGCAGGAGGGAGTTACAGAAATGTTTCCCCTCTTTACCTGAGAGTGCATCTCCTCCACTGCTGACAACATCATGCCCATAATCCGGTCTCACCTGTCACATCTCAAGGGATATTTTAAACAATATTTCCCTGATTTGAACAACAACCAAGGACTTTGTTAGAAACCCATTTGCACCAGGGTTTGGCACTCATCTGGATCTAGCAGAACAAGAGCAACTGATTGTCTTGACAAATGAAGGAAAGATGAAAACAAAGTTCCAAAGCCTTTCTATGTCAGAGTTGTGGATGTCTGCTAGAAAGAACGACCCTGCTTTGTCTGAAAAGGCAATAAAGTGTCTTATTTTAACTTTTGATAAAACCTACTTGTGTGAATCTAGATTTTCAGCAGTGAATGTACTTCAGTCCAAGCACAGAGACCGTCTGGATGTTGAAAATGACATGCGCCTAGCTCTCACTAAAATAAAGTCACGCTTTGACAAACTGTGCATTTAGGAGTTTTTGTATCAGTGAATGTGGTGTTTTTTTTTTCGATTTGATTCACATGTTTTAATGCAAATGACCTTCAGGTTCAACTTGTCATATACTACTACCTTATAAAAAGGTATCCTGTTCAGTTAATGTATTTTTTTTACCAATTTCAGGAATTCTAAAAGCTACAGAAGTTGTAATTTGAAATGCTAAATTTGTTGTAATATGAATTGTATTGTGTATTTACAGTATGGAAATGTCTTATTCTTAAGGATTTTAGGTAAGGGGGTCTTCTGTATTGGAATCATTATATTTGGGGGTTACTGTGATTAAAAAGCTTGAAAACCCCTGATTTAGAGCACCCTAGAAACCACCTTATAACACCTTGCAATGACCAGGAATGCCTTAGCAACACCATAGCAATCACCTAAAAACACTTAAGCAACCAAGTGCCAAGTTTTGCCACAGAAAGTAAAGTTTATTTGAATTTAAATTCATATTTTGAAATACCTCAGAATCTTCATATTTTCCTCTAGTTTTCACACTGTCTTATAACTTACATCTTCTAGTTTATACAGTAGCAAGTCTGATTTGGGTTGGAATAAAATAAATACAAATGAGTGGAACTTGACATTTTTTATTTTCTTAGTTAAACTAAGCAATGACAACTCTAATTGATATAACGTTATAAACTGTACATATTAATTTAACTGTACTTACAAGTGTAAATGACATGTGTATTGGTACTGCTCGTGTGCAGTTACACAGTTTAACCTGTAGGTGGAGTCCTTCTGAACACTGAAGGAGTGAATGAAAATGAAGAAGCACGGTGAGGTATGTTGGTGCTTTTCTAACATATTGTTATCGCTGAATGGCTTAATTTTCATTGTTAAACGACATAACAGTAATGTTAAGTAAATTCCACATTAACATTATGTGATAGGACTGTAATACAATTTCTCCACTGTGTTGAACTGAGATTAGCAAACTAGCAACTGCTTATTGGTTTGATTATTTGTAGATGCGTTAATGTTGTTATGGGCATAGTATAGTATAGACTAGTAGGCAGAGTAAAACATGAATTTCACAACTAGTGATTTGGTAAATTTGGTCTGACCTTTGGTCTGATGTGTTACAACCACACATTCTGACCTTTAAAATGTTTTTTCTAATGGCAATCACCTCTCTTAAGAGAATCAGAGATTTGCGGGCGCTCTCGACCTCGCCTTCCTGTTAAACGTTTGCCCCTGGGATGGTCAAAGCTGTTCTGCATCCTCACCCGGCTTATCTGCCTAAAGTTCCTTTCTCCACCGTGCATCCGGTTGTTCTTGAGGCCTTCTGCCCTCCGCCGTTCATGACATCGGAGCAGGAACGATTATACCTACTGTGTCAAGTACGTGCTCTTCAGACTTACGTCCACCGCACTAGCCAGTGGCGTAAATCAGAGCAGCTTTTCATATGCTATGGGAGCCGCAACAAAGGGGCGGCTGCCACAAAGTAAACACATTGTGTCACATTGGATGAGGGATGCTATTGCTCTGGCCTATGAGGCGCGTGGTTAAGCTTCACCTCTAGGAGTCAGAGCTCATTCAACAAGGGGGATTTCATCTTCTATGGCCTTAGCAAGAGGTGTCCCCTTGCAGCAAGTGTGTGATGCGGCGGGCTGGTCCCCTCCGCACACATTTGTCAGATTTTATAGTCTGGATGTCCATGCTGCTCCAGGCTCACGTGTCCTGGAGTCTACATCCCAGAGTCATATCTGATGCCTCCTCTCGGATTGTGCACACATGCCACGCAACCTTGGGGGGTTCAGTGTTGGACTTTTAAGTGTCCTGCATGTTCAAAAATTGAAGGTAGGCAATCTCTAATAAGTATTGAAGTTTATTAATCTGATTATAACAAAATACAGCACGCTGGGTTGCTGGACAACACTCCTCTGTCCTTCCAAGGAACAACAACCCCCACAGCACACATTCACAGCATTTATTGTTATTTCACGCCGATCTCTCTTCTGCTGGGGGGCCGGGATCCCCCTTGTTTCCACCAATCACCAACTTCTGCCTTATCTGGTTCCTGCAAAACACTCCTGAGAAAACAACATACATTCCACATACCACTCTTCTAAACAACTGCAGCCGAAGATGCCCCTCCCCCACACACTCACATTCCCCTGCTGCAAGCACTTCAATATCACACACAGTTTTCAATGTTTTCACAGTGCAGATTATATGATGAATGAATGTATGAAACAAAAATATATCTTCACACTATAAGAAATATGTAATAAAATATGTAATAACAACAGTAATATCCCTCATCAGACACTTCCAGTGCGGCAGCGTTGGTATTCTCGTTCCCATAGCGTTTGAAACGCAGCATCGAGTGTAACTTTTAAAAAAGGGAACGTCTGTGGTTACTTGGCTGTAACCCTGTTCCCTGAAAAAGCAGGAACTCGATGCTGCGCCTCAATGCCGCACTGTAGGCGTGCCCGGACGTCTTGTTGGGCCCTGAAGATGCGTCCGCATCACGCAAATTTACAACCTGCAGGTGCTGGTGTAATTAGCCACGTCACCTGCAGGGGTTATTTAAAGCCAAAAAATGTTGCCGTGTTTGACACAATTGCTTCACAACCGGTCGAACAAAGACTGTTCTCCCATAGCGTTTGAAACGCAGCATCGAGTGTAGCTTTTGATAGGGAACAGACCTTTTCAGCCAGAGCAAAGGATTAAATCCATAAATATATATATTTTTTTTCTTCTATGCATTACAATTACACATCAGGGGGAAAAACATGTCATGAACATGCCCTTAAAATTTATGGGAGAAGGTAAAAAAAAGTGAATAGTGAGCCACACCAATTCAGTTTGTCACATATCAAACAAAGAGTTATTTTCCGTTAGGGGTGGGGTGTGTGATCTGAATGCTAGCATTACATAAAAACTGTGCTTTGCCTTTTTTTACTAATGGCTGCTTCATGCATGTGGGGCTTTGCATTGACAATATGAATGCCTTTTCAAAAGTTCAATCATCTATTTTTCAGATGTTTTAGGTTTCCTGGGAACTCTATGAACTGGTAAACATCACATATTCTTTTGTTTCATAGAAACGTTGGGGAGGGGAAAAACGTGCTGGATTGTCTGTGCGTTCATTTAAACCAGTGCTTCTCAAATCCAGTCCTCGAGACACCTTTAACAGAATGTTTTAGATCTCTCCCTTTAAAAAATATGTAATGCAACTCATCAACCATCTCCCGGAATAATTTAGATTTTAACAGGAAGTCTGATTCTTCTCCAGGAAACCAGTTCTTTCCAAGTTTGCTTCAAAGAACCAGTCATTCGTATTATCCTGGTGGATGTAAATACACCCAAACACATTAAATAAAGTCGTGTGAGTGCTTATAGCCGACATTTAATTTTATTAAAAAATAATAATCATAATTATTTTATATATGTTTCCTAAATAAACGGTGTGCAAAGCACACAATACAGGCTGTGCAAATGAAGATAATTTACTTCTGAATGAAATACTGTACAGTGAATAAAAGTAAACAAGACTTTTAAAAGAAACCATGATTAGGCTCATGTCTGATAGAGTAGTGGTGATTTGAGAACTGTTGAGACCGATCTTTGAGTAGAGTATTAGTATAGAAAGAAATAACTAACCGAAAAAATACATAATTTAATAATGCAAATTTATTTTTAGGTACCTCCAGCTTTGGAGTTTCACAAAAAGTTAGATTTTTACATGCATTCCGTATTGAAAAGACCATATTCACACAGAAGACCCTGAAAAAGCATTTTTCAGTCTATACGTATTTTACCATAGACCAGCTTTTACTTTTCCTGATGTACAGACCCTGCTTTTTTCCTGCATCACTTAGCCCGTTGATCCAACCAACTTAAAACTTAAAATCACGCAGAAATGAACCAAAAGATTACGCTAATTTATTTAGAATAACTAAATGATAAGGCTGAAAGAAATGACATAAATCATTTGTTTAATTCCAAACAATTTTTACAACTTAATTTGTCCCTTAGTTTCTTAAACTACAGTATGAGGAAAAAAATGTACAGATGACAAACTGATACCTGACTGATTTACTTTGTCCTCCCCAAATGCATCTATTATCTCAGTATATTTCTTATATTTAATCTCATTCTGTCTTGTTAATCTTATATTTATTGCCTTGTTTTTTTTATTTTTGGGTTTTACGTATAAAACATATCAGACATCAAAAATTTAAATATTGATGATGCAAGAATGATGTTGTCTGTGAACTTTCTTTCGCAACATCCTCCTTTATATCTGGCCAGTTTTTATGTCCTGTTACTGTCCGCTTGATTATTTTTTTTTTTCCTGAGGATGACCTTTTGGCACATCTGAGGCCTGCATGGTCGCAACAAGTTAATGCAGGTGAATATTGCCATTGGTAACGTTGCTATAAGTTTGGGCGAACCTCTGCCATATTTTTAGCTACACTAGTAAAACGAATGACTTTCACTTCATTTGATCCGGCACTTATATCTCGCCACAGATACTCGGGAGAGAGCAGCTTGCTGGGTTTGTTGTAAAGAAAATACCTGTTCAAGTGAGACTCGTCGTGCCATAGTGCCTCGATAGATTTAGCACGATCCATACTCTGCTTCTCAGTGCAGGTTTTGGTGAGCTTAAGCACCTCCTGCACCGAGCCACCAAACACGCCACCACCGTAGTAAAAATCACCTTCATCAGCCGGAATAAACGCTTCTGACTCTGGTCTACGTTCATATGTGAATTTTTCCCTTGGATAATTGTAATACCAAGGGTGAATCACTGCTACCAGATGACTTAAAGTCTCCACACTCCAGCGGGCATAGAACTTCGCATCCACATCAAATCAGAAAATGTAGTCAGCCTCATTGTCCATTTCACTCTCAGGTCTGCATGGTCGCAACAAGTTAATGCAGGTGAATATTGCCATTGGTAACGTTGCTATAAGTTTGGGCGAACCTCTGCCATATTTTTAGCTACACTAGTAAAACGAATGACTTTCACTTCATTTGATCCGGCACTTATATCTCGCCACAGATACTCGGGAGAGAGCAGCTTGCTGGGTTTGTTGTAAAGAAAATACCTGTTCAAGTGAGACTCGTCGTGCCATAGTGCCTCGATAGATTTAGCACGATCCATACTCTGCTTCTCAGTGCAGGTTTTGGTGAGCTTAAGCACCTCCTGCACCGAGCCACCAAACACGCCACCACCGTAGTAAAAATCACCTTCATCAGCCGGAATAAACGCTTCTGACTCTGGTCTACGTTCATATGTGAATTTTTCCCTTGGATAATTGTAATACCAAGGGTGAATCACTGCTACCAGATGACTTAAAGTCTCCACACTCCAGCGGGCATAGAACTTCGCATCCACATCAAATCAGAAAATGTAGTCAGCCTCATTGTCCATTTCACTCTCAGTTAGTTTTTCCAATGCTGCCATCCTGCCCATACTGATGTCCTGCCACCTATTCGAACTCGGTACCTTCCGCACTATCAGCTTACGTTCTTCACCGAGCTTTACATTAGGGATGGCTTCTGGTTGATCTGTAAATAAGTAATAATGCACTCGATATCCAACAAAATAATGTGCTTCAGCTGACTCAAGAAAGTCTTTCAAAAATATCATGTATCTGTAAAAGAAAGAGAGCACTCGATTTAAGAGTTTGTTTCTGGAAACATAAAAGAAACACTAAAAGTGTCACTAAGATACATTTTATTTGGACCTTTTGTTGTAACAATAATTTGTTTATATTATAATTTTTCAGTCCAAATTATGATTTGATGGCATATTACTCACTTTCCCACAACAAAAACAGTAGCCGCTATGGTGAGGTTCTTTTGTTTGTAGACGGCGTCGATCAGTGTAGGATCAAAGGTTCCCTCCCAAACAATTGGTGCCAACCATGTTGATACGGTAGCAATATCTCTGCGACTGATTTTAAAACACAAAGAGCGCTGTTATCATTTACCATGCCATTTCATTTAAATGTGCACTGCTTCATTTTAATACTCACACACATCCAGGGCACTGGGCTGTTTGTAGTGCAGCCTGTAAAAAGAGAATAGAAGATATTACCATAGTTTATAGACTTAGATGTTGATATAAATGTAACGCATCTTAACTATAACACCACTTACCAATATTTGAAAATATTTACTTTTGGATTATAAATGATCAGCTCACTGTACTAGAACAAGATATTTGTACTATTGAGCTATACCCTTCTACTTTATACTATACTCTTCATTTGTCTCACACCACCGTTTCCGGGTCCAAATACTTTTCCAGGTGGCATTGGCAAACAATAAAAAAATGCTTATATATAAACTCATGCATTGCTGTAAAATTCTTGATCTTCATAATGAAATCCCAGATGACCAGTCAGCGATTATCTTTTTCTATAATTTCTGAACATATTGAAGCCTGGAGACTGTAGTGTACGTATGAGTTTATAAAAATGTAGCTTAAATGGGTGATATGAATAAATCGTGCTCATAAGAACAGCTGTTTAAATAGTTGCATCACGTGAAACGAGAGAAGGCTTGAACCCATAAATGGTACTGTTTACATAACAAATGACTTAACAAATGGGTAGAACTTGATCTGTCTCTGGCATTTTCCAAACGGCATTTATGTGCACTTGAAGGCCCCTTCGCGGAGGGGAACGCCATTTGTAGGGGAGTTCCAAATTAAAGTGAACACCTGAATCCCTTCGCGAGGGACCCTTTTAGAAGTCCGTTAGTGAAGGGTACATTCCATGGTCACTTCACAGAAGTGAGTTCAGTTTGTGATCATGTGATCTAGGATTACGAGTTCTCGTGATGCATTTTAAAGCAAATATGGAGCCCGATTTACAGTACCTACAAATGTAAGTACAATAAAATTAGTTTGTATGTGTATTATGCTATTGTTGTTATTGCACAGGTGCGCCTTATGCTTGCCACAATAAAAGGTCACTCTAAGATGTGCAGTTTTATCACACAGCACAATGCTACAGATGTCGCAAGTTTTGAGGAAAAATGTCCACCAGAGCTGTTGCCCATGAATTTAATTTTCATTTCTCTACCATGAGACGTCTTCAAAGGCGTTTAAGAGAATTTGGCAGTACATCCAACCGGCCTCACAACCGCAGATCACGTGTAACCACACCAGCCCAGGACCTCCACATCCAGCATTTTCACCTACAAGATCGTCTGAGACCAGCCACCCGGACAGCTGCTGCAACAGTGGGTTTGCATAAAAGAAATTCAAAGAATTTCTGCACAAACTATCAGAAACCATCTCAGGGAAGCTTATCTGCATGCTTGTCATCCTCATCGGGTCTCGACCTGACTGCAGGTCGTCATCGTAACCGACTTGAGTGGGCAAATGCTCACATTCGATGGCGTCTGGCACTTTGGAGAGGTGTTCTCTTCACGGATGAATCCTGGTTTTCACTGTACAGGGCAGATGGCAGACAGCTTGTATGGCGTCGTGTGGGTGAGCAGTTTGCTGATGTCAACGTTGTGGATCGAGTGGCCCAAGGTGGCGGTGGGGTTATGGTATGGGCAGGCGTATGTTATGGACAACAAACACAGGTGCATTTTATTGATGACATTTTGAATGCACAGAGATACCGTGACGAGATCCTGAGGCCCATTGTTTTGCTATTCATCCACGACCATCACCTCATGTTGCAGCATGATGATGCACGGGCCCATATTACAAGGATCCATTCACAATTCTTGGACGCTGACAACATCCCATTTCTTGCATGGCCAGCACACTCACCAGACATGTCACCCATTGAGCATGTTTGGGATTCTCTGGATCGGCATATGGGTGAGTATTGAGCGTTGCATTCCTCGCCATTCATTGTAACGGCAGTGGAGCATCTTGTTAATATCTTGTTAACTATCTTTGATTGTAGCCCGACAGAAATTCAAGAAAACAGACTGCTTTGATGACATTAACCGGTTGGTCTGTGCAGGGATGTGAAGTTGAATCAAAAGTCTTCTCAAAAGACATCAAAATAATAAAGTAATTGTAACGTGACACAATGATACTATAACTGCCATGAGCAAAGACAGCACTAATTGCGTTTGCTTATTGGTCTACAGTATTTGTAAAGCCTATTCACTTGTACGCTAGTGACCGATTCTTACAGTAAGCATGCTTGCGCTTCAGTTTTAGATTTGCCATCTGAAAATGTTTCATTTTAATAGTTTGCTAATCATTTATTATTTGGTAGTTTTTTATGTATTTAGTGTGTACATATAATTAATCTCTTTCTTAATATCATTGATCCGTGCAAAGCAATGGAAATCGTCTTGGTTACGTATGTAACCTCAGTTCCCTGATGGAGGGAACGAGACGTTGTGTCGAGAACGACAGATGGTGTTCGCCCTTGAGAACCAATCAACTCTGACTACTATAGAAAAGGCCAATAAAATTTGCCGAATGAAATTTGCATGCTGGGCTCCGCCCCCGGATATCCGGTATAAAAGGAAGCCGGCGTGCAGCATTCATTTACCTCTAGTTCTGAAGAGCCTGAGAGCCTCTCACGACTGCAGCAGAATACGATACGTGTTTGTGGCATAAGGGACACAACGTCTCGTTCCCTCCATCAGGGAACTGAGGTTACATACGTAACCAAGACGTTCCCTTTCTGTCGGTCTCTCGACGTTGTGTCGAGAACGACAGATGGGGTTGCCTATGGAAAACGCCACAACGCTGTATCGCGTCACAATCTCAGCGAAGCGACGGTAACAAGCCTGGCGTGTCAGCTCGAAGTTTTCGTGAAACTTGCCTTCCAGGTGGTGGTCGGGGGTTCCAGAGCTTTCTTGGAGAAATGGGTACAGCCCTGACCGGTAACCTTTCACGGACGGGGCCTTAGCTCTCTACAGGCGAGAGGCCGTCCGGCTCGGGTTTACACCGGGAAAAGCGCAACTCTTAATCAGAGAAGCGCTGCAGAGGCCACCTCCTACCCGTGGGGAGGAATATGGTGGAGATATATATATGGTCTCGTCCTTGGAGGAGAACGCATGGAACGTGCGGACTGGGTAGTTCACCGCGAGGTGGAGGTCCACCTGGGGAAGCTCATGGGTTACCATGTGTGGGAACCATTGTCATGAGGGTATAGCAGACGGAACAGCCCACGGCGGGGGGTGATACTGCGTCTGATAGCACCAGGTCGGTTAGAACTATCTGTGATAGGTCATATGGTATCCCGGCCTAAGGGGAAAGGCTGCTCTGCCCAGCCAAGCCCCAGTGGGTGCTTGCTTAGTGATGGATGGAATGCCTGTTCTTAACCAGTGTCTGGGTAAGAAGGAAGGTTGGTGAGGTACCAATTTTCTTAGCCATGTGTTTGGGTAAGAAGAAAGGTAGATAGCACACTGACCCAACCTCTTGGAGGGTGGGAAGATGCTTTCGCAGGCATACGCCCCCCCCGGATGCCAGTCCTACATGTCGCCACGCAGGACGTGGGCTGACACCGGGTTTACGCGAAGGTTGTTAACCCTTGCGAAGGTGTTTGGGCGTAGCCCAACCCGCAGCTCTAGATGTCTGCTAGAGAGGCGCTTCTGGCCAGTGCCCAGGAGGTGGCTATACCCCGTGTGGAGTAAGCCCTCAGTGGGCATGGGAGAGAGATCTGAGAATGCCGTCGTAACGGCATCCACGACCCAGTGCGCCAGCCTCTGCTTGGAGACAGCCTTCCCCTTCTGCTGTCCTCCAATACAGACAAGGAGCTGGTCAGAGCTACTGAAGCCCTGCGTGCGGTCCAGGACACAACACGGATGGGGTTGGGTCTTCCTCCCCGATGGGGAGCACCTGCAAGTTCACCACTTGGTCCCGAAGGGGAGTAGTGGGAACTTTGGGCACGTATCCGGGCCTGGGTCTCAGGATAACGTGAGAGTTACCAGGGCCGAATTCAAGGCAAATCCGGGGACACAGAGAATGCTTGGAGGTCCCCTACCCTCTTGAAGGAAGCGAGCGCCAACAGGGGGGCCGTCTTACTCAGGTGAGGAAGATCGGAGCCTCTGGGGGCTCTTGGACCCCGTTAGGGTCCCAAGAGGGTATGGAGCGGAGATGAGGCGGATTCCGCCCTCTCACGCCCCTTAGGAACCTGGTGACCAGGTCATGTTGCCCTAGAAACTTTCCATCAACTGAGTCGTGATGAGTGGCGATAGCGACTACATACACTTTCAGTGTGGAGGGGAGATGTTAGTCTCCAGTCTCGTAAGAAGGACAACACAATCCTGATCGAGCACCTCAGTGGGTCTTTCTCGTTGAGAGAGACACCAGGACGAAAAGAGGCGCCATCTAGAGGCCTGTAACCGCCTAGTAGATGGGGCCCTAGCCTGGGTGATGGTCTCTGCCGTAGAGGGGGAGTAGCCATCTCAGGATCTTCTCGTCCCGTCTAGAGACCAGACATGGGTTTTCCAGAGGTCTGATCTGGGATGCCAGAACGTGTCCTTCCCCTGAGAGAGCAGGTCCTCTGTCAGGGGAATGGTTCAGGGGGAGTCGCTGTCCAGAGCATCAGCTCTGAAGTCAAGTGTGGTTAAAACAGTGCTGTGTAACCAATAACACTTGGTGCTCCTCTTCCCTGACCTTGCACAGTGTCTGTGCAAGGAGGCTCCTGGGGGGGGAAGGTGTGCTTCTGCCCGTCCCGTGGTCAGCTGTGCGCCAGGGCATCCGTGCCGAGGGGGGCCTCGGTCAGGGAGTACCAAAGCAGACAATGGGTGGTGTCGTGGGAGGCAAAGAGGTCTATCTGTGCCTGTCCGAACAGCACCCAAATGACCTGGACCGGGGGTGCAGTCGCCACTCTCCGCAAGGCGTATACTGACGAGAGAGCGCGTCGGCTGTCTGGTTCAGTTTGCCTGGGATGTGTGTGGCCCGCAGGGAGCGGATCACCTGCTAACTCCACAGGAGGAGGCGTCGGGCAAGTTGTGTTAGCTGCCGTGAGCGTACGCCACCCTAGCGATGTACGCTACGGCTGTCGTGCTGTCCCGGAGGACCAACACGCCTGCACTAGAGGCCGGAGCCTTCTCGGCGCAAGCAGCACAGCCCACAACTCTAGGCAATTGCATGCCAGCGCAGACGGGGGCCCGTCCAGCGCCCCGCTACTGCGTGCCCGTTGCACACTGCACCCCACCCCTGCAGCGAGGCGTCCGTCGTCACCACGATGTGCCTCGTAACCTGCCCGAGGGGAACCCCCCGGAGGAAGGTCATGGAAGACCAAGGGGTTAGGGTGCGTCGGCAGCAGGGGTCATCACCATGCGCCTGCTGCCGGTGTGCCACGCTATCCTCGGAACTCGACTCTGTAGCCAGTGTTGAAGCAGTCTCATGCAGTCTCATGTGTCTCATGTGCAGTCTCAAGCAGTCCCAGGCCTGTTACCGTCGCTTCGCTAGAGATTGTGACGCGACACAACGTCGAGAGACCGACGTCTCGGTTACGCATGTAACCTCAGTTCCCTGATGGAGGGAACGAGACGTTGTGTCCCTTATGCCGCAATGTTTATCGCCCTCTGCAGCAGTCGTGAGAGGCTCTCAGGCTCCTCAGAACACAGGTAAGTGAATGAAGCACGCCGGCTTCCTTTTATACCGGACATCCGGAGGCGGAGCCCGGCATGCAAATTTCATTCGCCAATTTCATTAGCCTTTTTTAAAAGTAGTCAGAGTTGATAGGTTCTTAAGGGCGAACCCCATCTGTCGTCTTCGACTCAACGTCTCGTTTCCTGCATCAGGGAACCGAGGTTACATACGTAACCGAGACGTTTTATAATCATGTGGCATCCAAGCAACTGGTCCAAAACCACTTCTGGTTTCATGTTATTAAAGGGGTCATATGACACGGCTAAAAGGAATATAATCTTATGCAATGTATACACACGAGTGCCTAGGGATTTGTCGAAAACTGCAAGCGTGACGGAAATGTAACGGCTCTTACAATATTAGGAACATCAGGTTCCAAACCAATTGTACTGACAGCTACGCCCTCCATTCTTGCGTATACATTTTGGCGGTCTTAGTCAAATCATACCACGAACTGACATAGATTTGTGAGGGTGGGGTTACACGAGCCGTTTCAGGCCTTTCATTCGCTTTTAGATAGAATGTATCTTTTGTCCTGGCACATTCATTTTACAATTTTACATGTCAAATACACGCATGGGCAACTTATAACACACCAAAGACACAGAAAAACATTTATTCGCGCCATATGACCCCTTTAAATTGTAAATAATTAAATCTTAAATTTCTTAAAATCGTTTTAACATTTTAATTCTGTTCAAATGTTTGTGTACTTTAAAAAAAAACGAAAACAGGAAGTTCTCCTGGACCAGCATCGTTTATGACCTAATGACACTGGCCCAGGGCGCCTCACTGGCAGAAATTTGTAGTGCTGTGGGTTGGGCTACGCCCAGTACCTTTGTGAGGTTTTACAATCTCTGTGAGGAACCGGTGTCAGCCCATGTCTTACATGCTACCCTCACTCTTGGTTTCCCTGTCTGTTGTCTGTTGGTAGTGTGCTCCCTACTCATTATATCCTATGAAATTCTCCCCGCTGGTGAGACCATGCTGTTGTCTCCACATGTAACCTCCCCTTGCAGAAGGATGGGCCTCTATGGCACACTCTCTCAGTAGAGAGAGCAGTGCTTCTCAGTGTTCCCTAATGGTACCGTGCGGCTTTCTCGCTAAAAAAGAGAACATGATTCCACTGGAAGATTACGTCTCGTGGTAGCGCTCACTTGTGACTCGCAAGTCCAGTCAGTGTCGTTCCGCTTGAGCTTGTGATGCGACTCAGTGCCGTGGCGTGTCGTAAAGGAACCCAATCTGTCTCTCTACACAACGTCTTCCTGCCACAACTCTTTGGCGGCCCCCTGCTGCAACCGAGAGATGTCTCTCAGGTTCCTCAGCCCAAAAAGATGAATGAATGGGCGGCGCCATCTCCTTTTAATACCTGTATGCACGGGGAGGAGACTGACGTGCGCGTGCCATTCGCAAATTTCCTTGCCATATACAATTCCTCTCGGAGATGATAGGTTCTCAAGATCAAACCCCAGTCTGTCTCTCAACACAACATCTCGTTCCCTCAATCACATTTACATTCACATTTAGACATTTAGCAGACGCTTTTATCCACAGCGACTTAAAAAGAGTTTAGGAGCAATAAGCGATATGTCATACAGGAGCCATAATACATTAAGTGCCAATACAAAGTTACTGGTTTCAACAAAAGCTAGACCACTATCTGTTGAGAGAAAGGATTAGTGTTTTTTTTTCAATCAGTGAACAAAGGTTCCAGTTGTAATCGAGACGTTTCGGTATTACCCGTCAAACCCAGAAATCAATTCTGGAATGGCCCTTGAAGTCTGACATAGGACCACTGGACGTTCAGAACGATCAATCGCGACCTCAGGAAGACACATCATTAAGATAAGTTTATAGCATATAAGGCACAAGATATGACTGTTTATATGGTGGATTTGATTTACAGAAGAATTCAAAAGACTGCAGAACTATTAAATTACAGTTTTTGGTCAAATTTGTATTAAACACTAAATCAGTTGTCTGTCAAATAGTTCCTTTAGTAAATAAATATGTTGTACCAGTAATATGTCCAAGTATTGTTTTTTCGTTGTAGAAAAATGTTGTTTATATGGTTCCCCTAGCGTTTCACGCAATGTTGAGAGACCTCTCTCGAAAGGGAACGTCTCCGGTTACTGTCGTAACCTCGGTTCCCTGAGAGGAGGGAATGAGACATTGCGGAAACTGTCGTGTTCGCATGCTCAGATCATCGGGCTGTAATGTTCAGTCGTAAGATTCTGAGGTTATGTGGTCCAGACGGTGTAATATATAGGGGTGGCGACCACGCCCCTTAGCGCCGTCTTGGACCACATTGGCCAGTTACATTTTCATCTCTAGGGGCGTTATTCATTAAGGTTTCAGTAAGGTTTAGAGAAGGGTATTGCCTAGCGATTCAAGCAATGTCTGGTTCCCTGCTGTCAGGGAACCTATGTTACGACAGGAACCGGAGACGTTTTGTTGTTAGAGTGTACACAAATAAAAGTAAAGCCTTAAGTCTAGAATGATGTTGATATATTCGTTTATGTTGAATCAGCTGCTATGTGAAAAATTGTCTAAATAGACTGCGTGTTTTCACAAAGTTTAAAACAATAGTCACAATGGTTAAGGAGCAAAAGAGTTAATGTCAAGCCCAGATTACATAGAAAAAAAGGAAAAAATTAGTAAAAAACTGTAAAAAAAAAGTAGAAAAGTAATGAAAAGTGGTGCATTAATATAAGCATACCTATGATAATTTCTTAAAGAATAAGAAAACGGCAGACTAATAAGACTTTTTGTGTGTATGTTAGTGTAGTTGTACACACCCAGGTGATGAGTGCAATATCAAGTCTTCATGCTTTTCTAATGTCCTGAAAATAAAATCATATTTTATATCATTTACAGCATATATATAGTGTGTGTGCATGAGGGTGTTTCTGTTTTATTCTATCCAATAATAACCACTCAAAACTTATAACATAGAGTCATCACTGTGTCATCTTGACAGGTGCAGTTTAATATTACTCATAAATGAAATATAAACATGCCTTTTCAGTCCCTTTATGGCCCTTTATACAACTCAGACATAAAGTCAGACTAATAAGTAGTTTTGTGTATGTTAGTGTAGTTGTACACACCCAGGTGTTGAGTTCAAGTCTTCATGCCTCCTCTCGGTCCTGATAATAAAATATTTTTTATCACATGTATTGGGGCAACAAATTATGTTCACTGTTTCTGAATTTATGATACACTGACAATAAAAGCAGCAAATTCTAAAATTGCATTTGTGTATGCCTACATATTAAGAACCCGAGAAGTAATTTACAGTAGACTGTACTGTGGCGAGGGGGGCATGGTTCAGGGTATTCTGCAGCAGGAGAGAGAGCTGGGAGATGAGCGGTGAGTAAGTGAGGCAAATGCAAATGACGAACACCTGTATCTCATTGCCGTAAGTGGCGTGGGAAGCGTATAAACAGCCCTGAGAAGCAGAGCACGAAGAGAGAGAGACTGACTGCTGACTGGCTATTGAAAGACGGAGACAAAGACAAAGATTCTGAATGGACTTTTACTTTAAAGCACCTGTGTGCAGTTATTCTGTTTGTGGGTGTATTTAAGTTCAAATAAAGCCAGCAGCAGTCCAAGCCAACCTCGTCCGCTTCCTTCCTTTCTCTGAAAGCGTTACATGTACACATATATGTGTGCATGAGGTTGCATGTGTGTATTTATTAGCACCTACTTGATGCTGTCTGTTTGTTGAGGTCTGCAACTAAAAACATATTTTATCTTAAAATCTCTTCACCACGGTTACATAGCCATTTTTATTTTACTTTTTACATAATGTTTTTGTGTACTGTATAACTGTGTGAAACTTACCTGAGCCAATTGGAGGAGTAGCCTAGAAAAAGGAGCCTGCAAGAAAATGCATATATATGTATATGAATATTCTATTAAATTACATTAGAAGGTTATTAGAAATGGTTAAAAAGTTGGGAAAAAATATTAAAGATACAAACTAAGAGTCAGGACAAACAGAATGTGACAAGCACCACAGTATAAGGTGCACACCTACAGTCACTTGAAACTAGTGACAGGGAAATAAAATTTAGCTTGTGTTCATTTCAGCATTTACTAACATTTACAAACAAGTTTGAACTCCTAGTTCCGGTTGAACAGACACGGCTTAGCTTAAACCAGGACTATGCCTTAGTTGAATTAAGATATTTATGTCGCTTTTATAAAAATGCCTTACTTAGAAGAATACATTACTGGTGTGCATCTTGAGACAAAACAACGGCACTGATATATTTAAAGAAATTTCTGGGCAATTTATATTTAGTTAAGACAAGTCACACATTCATTTTAGTCTGGGACTAGCTTTAAGCCTTGTCTGTGAAACCGGGCCAATATTTGTTAATCTTAGTTAACTCACAAATGAGCTAACTTGACCATCCGCATACCATTAACTAATGTTAACAAGAATAAATAAACGTTGGTCGTGTCTATGAGTGTGTGTGTGTGTGCGTGTAACACTGCTTTGCAAAAATGCATCTGTGAAAATAAATAAATCTAAATTGAATATTCATATGATGTTATGTACTGTTGGTTAGGCACAATATATCATAATTTTATTTGAATTTTATTCATATTTCATTTTATTGACGAAGGAGTTTACACTTTTTTACAACACACGGTAGAGCAGTTTGTCCATTTAGGGCTACTTTCAAAATGATAAGACCACCCACGGTTTATGTAGAGAAACAGCTCATTATAGGGTATGAAAACATAACGCTTTATTATGTAAGGTTTTTTTTACACCTTTGAAGACATAGTTATGTATATTTTATTGCATTTCTGTCAAATAGGTCCTCCAAAAATTACACACTGGACCTTTAAAAAGTTAGAAAGAAGTCAGGTTTGAGGGATAGTTCACTAAAATATGGACATTTATTAACTCATTACAAACTAATATCAAAACACATGTGTCATTTCTTCCATGGAACAAAAAAGTGCAGTGTAGAGTGACAAAACCAACACACCAATCCTTCTTTTCAAAGATAAACCAGGCATTGCGTCATTTTAACTAGGTGTATCAAGGGAGTTTACTGAATACTGACAGTATCCTTTATTAATGCATTTTTTTACACTGAACACACCCATGAATGTCTTTTCAAATATTTAATCTAGATGTCTGGTTTTGTGTGTGTGACAAATTTAGACTGTGAACTGTTTAAAGTCTTTTTTGTTCCTACAGTTGGTATGTCTGTGTGATTATTTAAACTATAGGTTCCATATCCCCTGCAGGTCATGTACCCCCACACATCAAAAATCTAAATAGGCTAAATATAAAGAAAATATATGTGAAATAAAAAATACAGTTTCAACAAGACAAAAAAAATGAACTTGTTAATTTTAGAATGTATTTATTATATTTACTGGATATGTCCAAACGATTTCAGAATACGTGTCATGATTCTGCCGCATCATGTCATTTCTTTCCTGGTCTTTTGGCACAGTCATGGCAAAGGTTTTGTGTGGGGAGGGACATATTATTGTTTTCATGACATAATATGCGCTCTCTCCAGTCTCGTATTTAGCCCCGCCCCTCTCGTTCCTCATTTAGCATTTCATCAGTGTTTCATCCCTGACACCTATTCCCTTGTTAATTATCCTTTGTTAGTCTCCCTATATAATATCCTTGTGTCTATTGTCCTGTGTTCATTCGTTGTGCTTGTGTGCTTGTTTTGCGTCTTTGACTCTGTGAGTGTTTGCCAATGGATTACCTTGCCTGTGTTTACCTTCTCTTGTCTCGCCCTGCCCTGCCCTGCCCTGCCCTGCCCTGTTGTTAAGTTTCTTAGTTTTTTGTCCTGTTTTTTTTTTGCCCCCACGTGGGAAGTATTTTGGTTTCTGTTTTTAACATTAGTCCTGTCCTCGTTACCCCATCGTGGGTGTTTTGTTTTTGTATTAATAAAATCTTTGTTAACCCCTAATCGGGAACATGAATCGATCAAGTATACACAATCATACATGACAGCATAAAGGGACCAAAAGACATACAACACTGCGGCACAAAGAAAATAAACAAAAATAGCAGTTAAATACAAAGTCAGTTATAAAAAAGTACGATACACAGGAATATAAATCAATCTGGTTTACACTTGCACACATGGCAGGATAAGCAGATCACAGTATGCAAAAACACAACAAGGTACAATACAGTTGGCTATACAGGAATATTAAATGATCAGGCATAAAAACTAACCACATACCAGTATAAGCGGATCAAAATACATAATTCAATGGAGCACTTAAATATATGGCTATACAGGAATATGAAACGATCAGGCATGTATACTAGCACACGGCAGTATATGCGGATACAATTTAGACAAGGTACAAGACAGTCTTCTTAAAACACAGCAGCGTCGCACAACCACTTGAATAGCATTCAATAATTGTATTAGATTTAAATTGTAATAAACATTATACTTTTAGCCAGAGGTTGGGGACTCGTGTCACATGACCTGACTCGAGTCTGACTCCAGTCATTAATTTCAGGACTTGCGACTTGCTTGATTGAAGTAAGAAAGTGACTTGGCTTGATTTTGACCTGAGAGCAAGTGACTTGAGACTTTACTTGACTTAAAGTGGTAGACTTGTGTGGTGAGGCGTCCATTAGCTCATCAGCGTCGCCAGGGTAACAGGCGCAATCAACCCCTCACACCTGCCGGTCGTCAGCACCTGCAGCTCGTTCCCGGGCCATATAAAGGCGGGAGAGAGGAACGAGTCAGATGGGCTACAACTCCACATGTTTCCACACATGTCTACTAACTGTCTCTCTGTTTTTGAACAGGCTCGAGCGCAGGACGACCGGCAGAGGAACCGACACGAACCCTGTCACTTATCACACACAGGACTGCTCACGAAACCCCTGAGGGACTGTGTTTTTGCGTATTTTCCCCACTGCACTTTAAAATAAAGTGCCCTCCGGGGACTTGTTGCACTACCCTGTGTTTGTTTCGTGATTTGCCCGTCACAACTTGACTCAGCAGCACCAATTAGCGCCTATGCCTTTAACGCTGCACAACTCAAACCGCGCCAAACATGGCAGACAGCAGTCGAGCTCCAAAAATAGTCACGTTTGTCTATAAGGACTTTGAACTGGACCATGTCAATAAAAAAAGATTTGCCAAATGCAGAATATGCAACGGAAGAATATCTGACCGGACAACCACAACGTCAAATTGTATCCGACATTTCAAGAAAACAAGGAAAGGTAAGAAAGTAATTTCTTTATAGTCAATGTTATAAAACGATTATTAATGTAATTAATTAATCGTTTCTGTTTTTCATAATTTGGCCTTGGTTGTTTTTTTTATTAGTATTAGAAATCTGATCATCAATCATCACTGATAGGCCTACGTCTCATCTTATAAGTAGATGGGGAATTTGGCTATAACAGTGGCGTAGCCCCAATTTTAATGTTGAGGGGCATTTTAAAATGAAGGGTCTTCTCTATATTACATGTAGACTAATGTCTATATTAAATGAGCGCATTTTCAAGTGTTTGTGTGGAGTGCGTGTGGAAGCTGAATAGAAACTCGCTTGTACTGCATGACAGGCTGATGGACGCGCCGGTGCGATCAGTTTTACTTAAAAAACTCTTGAAAACCCTTTCGCTCGTACTGACAAGAAAATTTTTATCATTCGAATCTTATAAGTGTCTAAATTTTTTTTGTGAAGATTCACAATAACAACAAAACGTTTTGTGCTGTAAAATAATGAAACCAGTTCGAATAGAAAACAAATATTCTCAGATTATATATAACGTATGAAACGTGCATATTGCGCGTCCAACGCAATGATGACGATTAAGCATCATAACTTCATCACTGGGCTATATCAACATACATTTTATTTTTATTCTGGCGAAATAAAAAAGATCCGTTCATTTTGATTAACGAGATTCAAGATCGAAGTCAAAAAATGATCCGAGATTCCAACCACTAGATGTAAATTCCCTACTGTGCCCTATGGACGGCACAAGTACTACAGCATCATATATATATAACATATAATAGGCAGATTTTCAGTCACAATACTTAGTTTATAAGGTTCATAGCCTGTATAAATAAATCTTACATTCTGTCAGATACAAGTATTTCCATTTCTGTGTCGAGGTAAACATATGAAAATGTGTGACTGCTGGAACCAAACTTTGAGCACATACATAGACAAGTGATCATCACTTAAAATTAATTTATATTTACAATTGATTTCTCTTAATATATGTATAAACAGTAAGTTAATCTTTTCTGTGCAAAAATAAACATGTATCGAAAAACATTTTATTTTAGTACTGCGACTTGACTTTACTTGAAACTTATCAGAACTCGACTTGACTTGCTAGATTTGACTCAAGACTTAATGGTTAAGACTTGAGACTTGCTTGGACTTGACCATATGTGACTTGTCCCCACCTCTGCTTTTAGCTGCCCCAGAAATAAATGAACATCAAGGTAGCATTAGAACAAAAGATATGAAAACATATATTAGTGTAAGTAACAGACTACATAAAGACTTAGTTGGTCAGGGTGGTACACTTACGACCCCCAAACCGATGACCAGGCCAAGGCGATCCTCAGAGCACGCCAGGGTCTAAGCCCTAGTGTTGAACGTCAAAACAATTACCATCGTCAAGCCATTGCTAAACGATGTGACCTCATTATATCACCACGAAATAAAATGCAGTACAGTTCAGCTCAATCCACATGGCGAAGGAAAAAAAAGTCTGAAAAAACTTCTTGGAAATATTCAAAGTTCTTAAAGTTCAGGCAAATGTGAAACTGAAAGTTGAAAAAACTAATAATAAAGGTACTCAACAGGTGCAACAGGCCCGTTGCAATTGAAAATATGTGGCCCGCATCGTACAAAGGAATATAACAACAGATTATTAAAACAATCCTAACCAGTACAATTGGCAGAAACGTTTAAACCAGTTAATCATTTTTTTCACCAAAAACTCTTTATGCGTCAAAATATGCAAAATAGAATCTGCAAAGTTTTTTTCCACGACAATCAATTCTTCATGACAAAAAATGACTTGAATGTAACTCTACACCCTTGCCTCATTGAGTATATGTAGATTCATGAATATGTGAAGTAATTCCTGCCTCCAAACAATTGCAACTGCTTGGACAATAAATATCTATGATTTTATTTGCACAATGACACAATGCCGCTAAACTGCCAAATCAGTCCAGTTATTTTGTGAAACACATGGAAGTGATTCAAAATACAGTTCCCTTTCTGTCGGCCTCTCCACGTTGTGTCGTACCAACAGATGGGGTTCGCCCTTGAGAACCTATCAACTCTGACTACTTTTAAAAAGGCCAATGAAATTGGCGAATTAAATTTGCATGCCGGGCTCCATTCATTCACCTTTTGTTCTTCAGAGCCTTCGCTCCTGACTACAAGACTGCTCGTATCTACTTTGCCGTATTCTCACGACGTGGTGCAGCGGATCGTCCCTTCCTGCAGCGACTTTCCCCTGGGCGTCTCGGTGGTGCCAGAAGTGTTCAAGATCTTTCTAGAAGAAGCAATTTCCTTCTAAAAGAGCAAATTTCTCCAGCGTGGCATGTCCCGCTGTTCTCTCAGGTGCAACACACTCATCGAGGAGGGGGACGGACACAATGTCTGCCTCGGGTGTTGGGTTTCCAGCACGTTGAGGCAGCCGTTGTGGATACGTACTGCCCGCACTGCAGGCGGATGACGATTCAGACGTTGCGTCACAGGCGGCTGTCTTCCCCCGGGAACCAGCCGCCACCTTGTGTTGCTCCCCGTTTCGTGACCGCAGGGCTACGGCCCTGCCGTCCGCTCTGGCAAGCACCGAGGGTGACATGAGGATTATTACAAGCGCTAATCCGCCAGCCGCTGGCTCACGGGGCCGCTCGTACCTCGCTCGTTTGATCGTTCCCCAAAAGACGGTCCTACTGTCTTGTTCCTCAATCACGTGTCGGAAACGGCGCGTGATGATGAGATGTCCCTTGCAACGTTGGAGGGTGACTGACTGGCATCTTTGACCCTGATAATTCCTTGAAGCTCCCTCCTTCGGGGGATCGAGATCAGGAAAAATCGGACGTCGAAAATGCCGGCCATGCTTTCCCGGGCCGCCGTGAGCATGGGGCGATAGTGTACGCACTGCCCCCCAACGCTCGCGGCTGGATACGCAGTACCCTGGGTTTGCGCGTGGCTCCAAGCCGCACCTACCCATCAGTGCCGTGTATACCGGCAGTGCATGAGGAACTCTTCTCGGCGCGTACAGGTCAAACTAGTACTGTCACCCTTTCTTCCCCTGTTGGTGGGTCAGCTAAAGGATATGTCGATGTCCCCCAGAGGGAATGTGCCGCTGCGATCCAACCTGCAGTTGGCTGCCACCTGGCCAGTCGCGATTTCTTTAAGACTGCAAGGGAAGCTCAGCTTCCCCTATAATTGTCAAAAAATGAATGGTCAAATACTATTATGTTAACATTTTATTGACTAAAAATGCGTTAAACACGTTCATCTCGAACGAAAACAATTTCGTTCAGAATCAGCTACTTAGGTCGGCTGACTCGATTTCCTTCTCATTCATTCCCGTAGCGTACAGTGCATTACTCTGTTGAAGCCCAGCGTCCATTGACTTCAATGGGGCTGCTTTAAACAGTTTTTTTCAGTGCTTAGAAACAAGACGGTCATTGGATAATGCTGCGATTATGTCCCGCCCACGGACGCTCAGCGTCTCTGGGATGAATGGAGGAGTGGGCTGGCCCGGACTCCGAGCGTCTGCGTGATGATTGGAGGGTCTGTCATCTCTTTTTAATCCACTTTTATGTCCTAAAACGCTCGTTTTTTTGGGGTCGACAGCTTATAAAAACGTATTTCTTGTTTTTTTTTAGCTTGTTTGCTATACACATTGTCACATATCAGCTTTTAGACATTTTTTTTTTTTTTTTGTTATAAATCATAAATGACAAGGAGGCGGCAGCTTCTCGCAATGCAAAGAGAGTGGCCATCCTTGATAACATCTTGGAGCAGATTCCTCGACGTTTTTCAAATTTGGAAAGTATGCTTTTCTTAGAATTAGTCAATCCAGGGAAATTTGATGACATGAGACAAGCATTTCCAGAGGAGGCCTTCCAAAGTGTCCTGAAAAGTTATGGCCATCACTTTGATTCAGGGAGACTGAGGTCTGAACTTCAAGTCCTGTATTCAGATCAGGACTTGCAGAGTAACAGGGGAAAGCTGTGTGATTACTTGGTGTTCCTTAAAGACATGGAGTTGGACAGTGCAATGCCTCAGCTTTACAAACTGTTCTCATTAGTGGCAACAATTGGAGCTACATCTGCAGGTGTAGAAAGGAGCTTCTCCTGTTTAAAGCGGCTCAAGTCCTACACCCGTAACACAATGGGCCAAGGCCGTTTAAGCAGCCTAGCTCTGCTGGCCATTGAGAGGACACTGGTCAAGTCACTGGAAAAGACGCCTAGTTGGTACGACAGGGTTACAGAGCATTTTCTTGAAAAGGAACGTAGGGCAGAATTTACATATAAATAAATGGACAATTATTTATGATTTAGGCCGAAAATGAGCTTCCCCTCTTTAAAAGATCAGCAGCCACCACTGCACCTGGCAATGTCCAACTCGTGGTCTGGGAGAGACACCTCGTGGTTAACTACTCAGTCCGCATGTCCCATGCGATCTCCCCTATGGCGAGACCATGTCTATATCCACTATCTCCTCCCTCTTGGTAGGAAGTGGCCTCTGCAGCGCATCCCTAATTAAGGAAGCTGCGCTCACCCGGTGAAACCCGAGATAAAAGAGAGATAAGGCCTCCGTCCGTGAAAGGTTACCGATCAGGGCCTACCCATCTTTCTCCTAGAAAGCGCTGGGACCCCCCACCATTACACTGGAAGGTTTCAATTTAGCGAAAACTCTCGTGTTGACACGCCCAGGCCTGTCACCGTCGCTCCGCTAGAGATTGTGATGCGATACAGCATAGTGGCGTTTTCCAGGGGAACCCCATCTATCGGTTCGACACAACGTCGAGAGACCGACAGAAAGGGAACGTCTCGGTTACGTCTGTAACCTCGGTTCCCTGATGGAGGGAACGAGACGTTGTGTCCCTTATGCCACAACGCGTATCGCCCTCTGCAGCAGTCGTGAGAGGATCTCAGGCTCCTCAGAACACAGGTGAATGAATGAAGCACGCCAGCTTCCTTTTATACCGGACATACGGAGGCGGAGCCCGGCATGCAAATTTAATTCGCCAATTTCATTGACCTTTTTAAAAGTAGTCAGAGTTGATAGGTTCTCAAGGGCGAACTCCATCTGTCGGTTCGACACAACGTCTCATTCCCTCCATCAGGGAACCGAGGTTACAGACGTAACCGATACGTTTTTATTTTTATGCTTTTTTAATTATAATGCCATGCATCTCATATCATTGTGATACACATTTCTTTTCTGCAGGCAGTGTTTTAGGCACTGATGGAGAATCTGTTTGTTTATAGTAGTATTTATGACAGTGTAGAAGGATCACAAATTAACCCCTCTATTAATTGCCAGTGTCCAAATGGTATCACAGCCAGAAAAGCCGGAGTGCATCTATGTGGAAGCAATCGGGTTCAAATCCATTCCAGTCCTTTCTCATGTTTCCTACATTCAATGTCTCACTGACGTCCTCGGGTATTCTAGGGAGTGTCAGGAAAATGTCATTAAAAAGCACACTTTGCAATACCAAAGCTTTGCCAGAACAATGATGCATTTAGCAAATTTGCCTGGAATGCCATGTTTTTGAAAGATGTGATATTTTTTTATCAGTATATGAAGTATCAATATCACAGAAAAATTTGTATTCGTGCCACATGACCCTAACCCTTTAAAAAAAAAACAGCCTGAACATCATTATGGCAAGCAGGAGGTATCCGACTGGATGACTTCATTTTCAACTCCTCGCTCGACTGCAAGTGTCAATTCTGCCCAAATGGTCTGTGCAGTGGCAAGTCGAACACATCTTTAAACTAAGATAAGTAAACTAAGTAAGTAGTTTACTGTTATTTAATTAAGACTAGATTGGCATGTTACCTGTTTTAATACCATAATTATAGATTTATGTTAAAACCAAATTAGTTTACTGCTATTATTTTGCTAATACTGGATGGGAAGGATGACTGAAAAGACAAAAGGCCAATTCAAAAAACAGGTTTGATTACTGCTATTATTTTGCTAGAACTGAATGGGTAGAAATGAAATGAAGGTTCAGAAGAAGTCTGATCATATGATCCTGTCAATCATTTCCAAGCCGCCTACTAGCCTACATTCCTCTTAAAACAGCTATTTCTGCATCCCTTCACAACCCCGACTCTTCCCATTATGTAAATTATTTAGTTTTATCTAATTCAGTAGGCTAGCTCTGAGCTTGACCCAAATCTCGCTTCTAAGATGGCAAGACAAATTTGTTTACCATTATCTTTTGTCAATACCAGATTTGTTTACAGTCATTATTGTGCTAAGCCTGGATGGGCAGGTGAACGCTTGGTTACGGATGTAACCTCAGTTCCCTGATGGAGGGAACGAGACGTTCATTCGCCCATTTCATTGGCCTTTTCTAAATCTAGTCAGAAGATGATAGGTTCTTTATGACCCCATTTGTTGGTTCGACACAACGTTGAGAGACCGACAGAAAGGGAACTGAAAAACAGCTCTTGTTTCACACTGTAGTAAGACGTTAGGTAATTCTTTATTTTTCTGTCCCCTTGTTACATGTTACATGTATTTACTATAGTATTTCCTATAAATTATGCATAATTACATGGAACTTACCCTAAATCAAACCCTAATAGTAAGTACAAGCAGTTCATTTTTATTACTCAGTACTTAAATGTATAATTACACTGTAAAACGGGCACTGTAAAATAAAGTGTAACCAAAAATCCAGTTATTTCAATTTATTATTTTAAATTCTCGCCAAGATCAAGATTCAAGATTCAATATTTTTCACATACACAGTTTGATAGAGAATATGCAACCATCAGTGAAATGTAGGTACAGGTGATATTACTTAAAAATATATTTTTGCTTATTTAATATGTTTAAGACATGTTTTACGAGTCATTTCAGCATTTTTTACATCACATTCAACACGTTAACATATTTTTAAATGTTTAATATGTTTATATGTTTAAGTTAATTAAACATTTAAAAATATGTTAACGTGTTGAATGTGATGTAAAAAATGCTGAAATGACTCGTAAAGCCTTAAAAATTTACATAAAATGTAAGGCAGCAAAGAATATTCACAGTATAAGAACTAAAATAAAAGTTAACCAAAACACAAACAATCCCTGGATTATTATGACATGGGGTTATAATTGTATGATTCAAATATTGTTGTTTTGTCAGAAGAAAGCGTTAAATAGACAAGTATAGCTTCAGGAGACCAGTCTGTCAATCAGTCATTGAGACAGTTTACGTATAATTTGTTTTGTTGACTAATAGTATATTAATATAGTGACTAAAATACAGCCAACTAAAATCCCATGAATATCTACCAAACAGCATCATTGCCAACACAGCATCATATAAAAATACAAATTAAAAATAATATAAATGTAACATCCAAACAACATAATCTACAGGTATAACAAATAAAATCCGCGAGTAAATCTGCTACATATATTTTTTTTAATAAAATTACATACCCAACCAGTGTCATGCCAGTAAATAAATAAAGGAATTTATTACGAATCACCATAATTGTTGGATCTTGTTCCTGTCTTAACTTTACGTCTGAACTGGGGGATGATAGAGAGTTGGTTAGGGTTAGTAAAACAGACGAGGGCGTTACAAAAACAGAAATTAACAGTCAAAGGATGTTTTGCGATTGTCGATAAACAGACCTCCTGTCTCTTGTCCACAGATGACTATTCTCTACCTAATACAACAACTCCTCCTAGTGGGTATTTCCATATCAACAGGTTTTTATTGTAAGTTAACTCAACATCTTACCCACATATAAGCACTGCAGCTACACTGAACAGCATCAAAAAAAAAAAAAAAACTAGTGATGTTAAATGATTAATATTAAATAATTGCATCCAGAATAAAAGTTTGTGTTTGCATGATATATGTCTGTGCACTGTGCATTTCAACTTTGTATTTATAAACACATGAGTAGTATAATCATATACCTTGTGTCAAAAGTTTGATTGATTTATGACCCCCTGTCAAAGTTTTGTCAAACAGTCACTCAAATGGAGACTTTTATGGCCTGTCAATCTTGATGACATTTATGTTTTATGGCTGTTGTTAGGACTCCTCTGACCCCCAGCCCTTCCTACGGTTGGCTAATAACCTAAACCTCCTCATCACCCCCTAATCAAACAGTGTGTTTTTAACCTGTTTGATTTTACTATAGGCTATTTGTGAAAGACGTTTGTGTTTGTAAATTACAGAGAGATAAAATAAATGTTTTATGTGGGTTTTTCCCACATGTTTAAGAGTGTTGTTCCCTTGTTTTATGGCTTTTATCATGCAAATGAGTGAATTGAGAGTTGAGGTTTGAAGTGTCAAAGTATCAAAGTGTGACTGTCCTCCTACTCTCCCAGGCAAGTTATTTTGACCAGTCAATCAAATTAGGGTGGTTTTATTATTTGTCAGTCTTGTTTGACAGTTGATATTTTATGGTTCTGTTGTCGTAGGCCTATCCCTGCAATAAAATGTGTTTTAATCCTGCTGGCATGACACCCTGCTGTTTTCACATCACTGTGTGAAAACCTAGCGGTTGTTGTTTTTTTAATCAGAGAGAGATAATGTTTATGTGATGTTTCATCTAAGAGTAATTTGGTTCCTGGTTTAAGATTTTTATCTGATAAATGATTAAAGTTTCAGGTCATCACTTTATCATTGTGTCATATACTATATGTGGTTCAAACATGTGTTGTTAAACATATGCCGCTCACTGAACAAAGAAAACACAGAGAGAGACATTTTTCCACTCGCTGAAAGCTATTATTTATCCAAAAAGATTAAATTTTTATGAGGTAAAAACTCTGTAAAGACGGCACCACTGCGCGCCTGTGTGTATGCGTGCACGGACAAGGGGAGTGACGGATGCATATGCACCTCGAGTCTCTGCTGACCGCATGCGCTTTTTGCTAAATGGACCAGGCATTTTAGAGTAAGCTAATGAATAGGAAACACACGTCCCTTCATGATAGCCTAACATACCTCCTGCCGCTCACAATCACGTTCAGCCCGTTCAGGATCACGTTCTGATGACACGAAATGATAAAACGGGGAACTACAAATTGCCTTTATTGTAGTTCGTCAAAATTATGGATTACCTTTAAGATTTTTCCATCACTGGTAAAAAAAATCACAGAGAATCTTCGGTTAACGCGACCTCTGTAGCTGAGTGTCGCTCTAGCTGCTGAACTATCCTGCTCTCTCTTAGCGCTAGCTAACTTTGAAAACAAGGCTGATGGTGTTAGAATGTTTTGGGTGCTTCCCGCCTCGTGGAATTCGCTTAGTACACACGTTTCAGATTGCTAATGCGTTGTCTTTTTCACACACCTTGTAGAATTGCCAGACCGGTGAAGCCATTTTCATAGCGTGGAAAAAAAATGTCTCGCCACTTTTGCATCATCTGATTGTCTTTTCTGGATCGGCATTTATAGAGACCGCAGATCATACTTCCCAAAGTTATTATCGGCCGATTAT
This sequence comes from Triplophysa siluroides, assembly GCA_006030095.1. Taxonomy (NCBI): domain Eukaryota; kingdom Metazoa; phylum Chordata; class Actinopteri; order Cypriniformes; family Nemacheilidae; genus Triplophysa; species Triplophysa siluroides. The sequence continues at coordinate 874,419 of VCII01000051.1, read as the reverse complement.
GATCAGCGTCCGATCAATCGGAGCACCTCTAGTTACTGATGGATGATGCATATGTTTTGCACAAAAATGTACTGCCTCTATTACCTCTTGAAGAGCAAAATGAACAAAGTGAATGGTTTGACTCAGTCTCCAAACATTGTAATGACTTTATTGAAGATGTTGAATAATGCATTGTTGAAGCTGGGAAATTACATGTTTGCACTGCTCTATCTGATATAAAGGAACTTGAGACTGTGAAGACAATTGCTACATATCAAAGTATAAATGCATTGGATATCTCAACTACTGCTGATGTTGTCTCTACAACACACAATGTTCAATTACCTAATACATACATTCAGACTGGAGTAATTTCTGGAGATTTTGAAAATGAAATACAACAAAGTGACAGTGTTTCAAATATAGGGAAAAGATCTTCTGGAGTAATTTCTCATGGATCTCAATCCAGTCGCTCTTCTGTTTCATCCACATGTGTTAAGGCTGAGGCAGAACTGGCTGCATTGTTGGCATCTCAGCAAATGTAACATGCATTGGCGGAGCAAGAAGAACAGCTGAGGAGAACGAGAGAAACACTAGACTTGTTCCTTCAGATACTGTGCCAGTTGTATCACAAACTTTGACTGCTTCCAGAACATCTCAGGTTGATAATGTACAAATGATTTCAACTCATGTTCAAACCCAGTCAGTAAAATAGCTGTCAACCAGATCTAACACACAATCTTCACAAATTGCAGTTCCTAGAATGTCATTATTGAATAATGGAAATAGTAATGGAACGAGTACTTAAAATGAAACCCATTATACAAACATGCTTCAGCTCATTTTTGATAAGAAAAATTTAATAACTACCTTGTTGGTTAAACAGCATAACTTGTCTTCACTTACCCCTAGAGCAGGGGTGGGCAATTATTTTTCCCAGGGGGCCAAATGAGCAAGTGAAAATATTTTGGGAGGGCCGGGCCAAAATGCCGAACTCAATTATGCATAATATACATTTTATTTCCCAAGTTTAGTGTTCTTCAGTTCTTTTTTTTTCATTCAGTGTGAAAAATCCAGTCTCTGTTGAGCTTTAACAAGTCCATCAAAGTCAGGTTGAATGTCTGAGGTGGAGATGCGAAGCACAGCTGACAGATGTTCATCAGTGAGAGAGGATCTGTACCTGGATTTGGTAAACTTCATGACTGAGAATGTCTGTTCACATATGTAGGTGGATCCAAAGAGAACCAACATCTTCTGAGCATGTCTCCTCATGTTTGGAAAGTTCTCCTCCTTGAGAGCAGAGTAGAACTCTAGCAGTGATGCTGACTTAAAGTGCTCTTTCAGTAGTGAATCAGACTGCAGGTCAATGAGTTCAAGCTGAACATCAGTGGGTGCACTATCAACACTGCAGGTAAAGGGAGAGGAAACCAGCTGCATTTCATCCTCAACCTTTTTGAAATCTTGAAAACGCCTTAAAAATTCACAATGCAGTGCTCCTAACATGGATGTGGTACCTTGTTGCTGTGATCATGCTGATGGTGACATTCATTTTCATGTGGTTTCTCATGTGTTCAGAGATTTGAGTTAGCTGCCTAGTTGCTCTTGTTTAAATAATGCTCGCGCTCTGATGAAATTAACTGTTGTAGTAACAACATCAACCACATGGCTAAGTTTTAGCACTGACTTGCACTACGCTTGCTGATGAATAATACAATGTATAAACATCAATTTCTGCTCTGCGTTGAGTTCACTCACATCTTGCATTCTTTTCTAAAGCCCAACATTTTTCCCTGTCAAATTCGGACATCCATCCGTAGTGACACCTGCCAGTCAGTCTTCGAGTCCCAGTTTGTCCATGCATGCGTTTACCTCGGTGAACAGATCACTCCCCGTTGTGGTTCCTTTCATTGGCCGCATTGCTGCCAGCTCCTCCGTAAGCTTGAAGTCGCGCGTTATCCCCCGGAGAAATATGAGCAGCTGGGCTGTGTCACGGACGCACTCCAGATTCTCTGCGATGTCCTCCACCCTTCTCGTCACGGTGCGGCGGGACAGCGGGATGTTTTCAAACGCTTTTTTTTTCTCTGGGCATAGCAGTGCTGCAGACTCGACCATGCACTCTTTAACAAACTCCCCCTCCGAGAATGGCTTACTGTTCTGGGCGATTTTGTGGGCTATCACAAAGCTGGTTCTGGTCGCTGCATCTCTGGCTGCATGCAGCTTTGTAAAACAGCCTTGTTGTTTTTCTAGCTTTGCTAGTAAATCCGTTGATGTCCGCGCTCGTTCGGCATCAGTCAAGTTTTTGTATTTCTCGGCATGTTTCGTCTCGTAATGCCGTTTCAAATTGCACTCTTTAAACACGACGACATGCTCCCCACAAACCAAACACACAGGTTTACTAAAAACATTTGTAGTCCATATTTGTTTGAAAGTTCTGCTTTCGGCATCCACTTTCCTCTTTTTGGCATGAGCCGACATTTTCGCATTTTTCAGGGGTGACAAGGAAAGAAGACAGGTTGTCAATCACACGCATTTTACGTGCACAGTTGACGTGCACGATTGCGTGCACTGTGAGAATAAATGGGCTTCAAAATAAAAGCAATGCGGTTTTAGTCCACCCATAAGATAATTGGAAAATATGTTTTATTTTCTAATTATCACGTAATCTTTCGCGGGCCGGTCAGAATCATCCCGCGGGCCATATTTGGCCCGCAGGCCGTACAATGCCCAGGACTGCCCTAGAGAGATAACTTACTTTGATGGAGATCCATTACGCTTTCATGTGTTCCTACGCTCATTTGAGGAAGTAGTGGAAAAAAGAGCAGACACTCCAGGAGATCGCTTGCATTTCTTGGAGCAATATACAAGAGGGCAGCCAAGAGAACTTGTTTGAAGTTACCGACACATGACTCCATTACAAGGCTATCTAAAGGCAAAGACTTCACTCATGGAGAATTTTCGCAATGAGGTGAAAATATCTTCCTCTTATATGGACAAAGTATGCGAAGGCTCTACATGAATATGGTCTATTTCTAAGGAGATGTTGCAATGCTATGCAAAGCATGAACTACATGAATGAGTTAACCTTACTACCAACATGCAGATCATTCTCTCAAAACTTCCTTACAAGCTCAGAGATAAATGGAGAGTTCCCTTTCTGTCGGTCTCTCGACATTGTGTCGAACCGACAGATGGGGTTCGCCCTTGAGAACCTATCAGCTCTGACTACTTTAGAAGAGGCCAATGAAATTTGGCTACTGAAATTTCCATGCTGGTCTCCGCCCCCGGATAACCGGTATAAAAGGAAGAAGGCGTGCAGCCTTCATTTACCTTTTGTTCTTCAGAGCCATCACTCATGATCTACAAACACTCGAATTTTGACTACGATTCAATTGCCGGATTTTACGACGTGTGCAGCGGATTGTCCCTATCCTGCAGTGACCTTCCCCTGGGGGTCTCGGCGGTTCCAGAGGTATCTGAGATTTTCCAAAGGCCCTTCTCAGGGCTGGGCTATTTCTCCAGTGCAGCATGTCCCGCTGTTCTCTTGGGTGCGGCACCCTCATCAAGGAGGGGAACGGACACGATACCTGCATCAAGTGTCTGGGCGTCCAGCACTGCGGGCAGATGGTCATACAGACGAGTGGCTGTCTTCCTTCGGGAACCAGCCACCACTTCGTTTGCTACCCGGGCTGTGACGACGGTGGCTAAGGCCCCGTTGTCTGCTAAGGCTAGCAACGTTGGTGATATGGGGATTCCTGCGAGCGTAAACCCGCCAGTTAAGCGCTAACGAGCCGCCTGCTCCCCGCTTTGCTCATCTGACCATTCCTCAACCGACAGTGGCATACCGTCCGGATCCTCAGCCACGTATTCAGAAACGATGCATGATAAGGATGAGATGTCGCTTGCAGCTTGGGAGGGAGACTTGTTGGCATCCGACACTGAAGAATCCGAGCTGCTACCCCAGGTGCCATTTTTCCCGGAGGTGCATGAGGAGCAATGTAAGATTTGGAGCGTCCCGCTTACGGCTCGTTCCAGTCAGACCAGCTCCCTCACTTCCCTCGATGGTGGGGCAGCCAAAGACTACGTCGACGTCCCCCAGGTGGAACGTGCAGTCGCGCCCAGGCAATGTTGAACTGCCTGCAACAATTTCAGAGGCTCCTGGGACACATGGCGTCCTCTGTGGGGGTAATACCCCTCGGGTTGAAGCACATGAAACTGCTCCAACACTGGCTCTTGTCAGTGGACGCCTCGCGGAGAGTGGTGACTCCACCCCCGCACAGTCCAGCTCATTTGGATGCTGTTCGGGCAAGCCCAGGTAGACCCGTTCGCCTCCCAGGACACCACCCATTGCCCGCTTTGGTACTCCCTGTCCGAGCCCCCTCGGCACGGATGCCCTTGCGCACAGCTGGCCGCGGGACAAGCTGAAGTACGCCTTCCCCCAGTGAGCCTTATTGCACCGACACTGTGCAAGGTCAGGGAAGAAGAGCATCAAGTGCTACTAGTTGCGCCGTATTGGCCCAACCGGACTTGGTTCTCAGAGATAATGCTCTTGACAACAACTCCCCCCTGGCCGATTCCCCTGACGGAGGACCTGCTCTCTCAGGGGAAGGGCACGTTCTGGCATCCCAGGCCTCTGGAACCTCCTTTTCTGGACAGGACGAGGAGATCCTGAGTGGGCTATCCCCCTTTGTGGTGGAGACCATCACCCAGGCTAGGGCCCCATCTACTAGGCGGCTTTACGCCTATAAACGGCGCCTCTTCTCGTTCTGGTGTCTCTCTCGAAGAGAAGACCCACGGAGGTGCTCGATCGCGATCGTGCTGTCCTTTCTACAAGAGAGACTGGAGACTAACACCTCCCCCTCCACACTGAAAGTATATGTAGCCGCTATTGGCACTCATCACGACTCAATTGATGGAAAGTCTCTAGTGCAGCACGAACTGATCATCAGGTTCCAGAATCCGCCTCGTCTCCCCTCCATAACCTCAAGGGACCTTAATGTGGTCCTGGCGGGCCTTTTCGGGCCCCCCTTCGAGCCCCTCGGAGGTTCCGATCCTCCTCACCTCTCAAGCAAGACCACCCTCCTAGTGGCACTCGCTTCCTTCAAGAGAGTAGGGGACCTACAGGCATTCTCCGTGTCCCCGGAGTGCCTTGAAAATCGGGCCTGGTAACTCTCACGTTATCCTGAGACCCATGCCCAGATACGTGCCCAAAGTTCCCACTACTCCCTTTCGGGACCAAGTGGTGAACTTGCAGGCGCTCCCCCTTGGGGTGGAAGACCCAACCCCGTCCGTGTTGTGTCCAGTATGCGCACTGCGCCTCTACTTGGACCGCACGCAGAGCTTCAGGAGCTCTGACCAGCTCTTTGTCTGTTTCGGAGGACAGCAGAAGGGGAGGATTGTCTCCAAACAGAGACTGCCGCACTGGATCTTGGATGCCGTCACGGCGGCATTCCGATCACAAGATAGCCCGTGCCCGTTGGCAGTGAGGGCTCACTCCACACGGGGTATAACCACCTCCTGGGCACTGGCCAGAGGCACCTCTCTAGCAGACATTTGCAGAGCTGCGGGTTGGACTATGCCCAACACATCTTCGCAAAGTTTTACAACCTTCGCGTAAATCCGGTATCAGCCCACATCCTGCGTGGCAACATGTAGGACTGGCATCCGGCTGGTCGTATGCCTGCGAAAGCACCTTACCACCCTCCAGCAGGTTGGGTCAATGTGCTATCTGCCTCCCTTCTTCCCCACCACGTGGCTTAGAACAGGCATCCCATCCATCACTAAGCAAGCACCCCTTGGGGATCGGCTGGGCAGAGCAGCCTTCCCCCTTAGGCCGGGAGAACATGTGGTACAGATAGCTGTAACCGGACCTAGTGCTTCCGGACGTCTGTAACACCCCATCCCTGGGCTGTTCTGTCTTATGTATCCTCATGAATGGTTTCCACCCCTGGTGGAAGTGTCTGACACTTTCTTGCTGTATTTCTTTAAAAAAAACTAGGAAGTAGTGGTATAAAACTATATTAGAAATTAATGTGCTACACACACACACACACACACATACCTGGTGTGAAAAAAAAAAGAACCAAAAAAAAAAAAATCACACTGATCATAAAAAAAATAAAAGTTAAAAAAAGAAAGTTATGTTGAGATGAAAACTCTTGTTCATTACATTTAACTTCATAATTGCAACCGCATGTGTTGTATTCATTGTTGCAAAACTTGTTCTGTATATAGTTGTATATAGTTGTTATCGTGATCAAAACCATTGATCTGAAACTCAATGCTGATGCTGTCATGTAAATAGTTTTCTAATCAGCAATAAATATAGCAATTTCTGATCAACCCATATCAATTGCATGCTTAAAATAAAATACTGGTTAAAGCCCCGCCCATCTCAAGACAACCCGACCCACTTCCAGGTTAAATCCCGCCCACTTCCGGGTTAGACCACACCCAGTCCGAGTACAGATACAGATACAGATAATTCATATGGTTAACAGATACAGATAATTCTGTACTCGCTCATCCCTAATTTTAATGATAATAAAGTATATTTATAATGATCATGTTTGACGGGTGTTGAGGTCACTTGCTTAAATGGACCAAACAATGATTGTTAGAACTTAGACACATTCTTTTAGAAGCACCTGGAGGGCCGGGCTGCGTCCGAAATCGGAAACTGTGACAGTACAAACTGAATTTGAATAAGTATACCTATCGGCCGTTACAAAAATTCCAGGTGGACATTCCACCTGGAATTTAGTCAGTAGAAAATAATTGATTGGTTTCCTACATTAAAAACAGATGTCCGCCTTAAGGTTTTCCGCTTTATTTATTTGATTTACTTTTGAAATTTGGCCTGTTTCTCAGCTCTCGTGGCATCATGGGATAGATAAGTGCCCATCCAATCGACACTCACAAATCTCGTCAGTAGTACTAGACCATCTGGGTTTTTCTCGCCTACTGTTTTTTCCATACTGAGGTTTCGGACATACTATTCATGAGTCATACTCATTTTCGCCTATATAGTATGGAAGTAGGCGATTTCAGACGCAGCCCCGGTGTCCTGCAGAGTTTAGCTCCAACCCTAATTAAACACACCTGAAGCAGATAATCAAACTCTTACAGGGACAGCAAAAACTTGCAAGCAGGTGTGTTGAGGTAGGCTGGAGCTAAACTCCACAGACACCAGCCCTCCAGAAAAAAGTTTGGAGACCCCTGGATTAGATAGTTATAGATTGTGGATTCTTGTATAATCTATACACTTAGTACTAGATCTGTATATCATCACTGTACCTCCAAATTCACTGTTTTTCAGGAAATGGAAAAACAGTACATTTTAAATTGTTGGCAAGCACTTTTTAATACATTTTATTGGTTAGGTATTTGAAAAACCCAGTGACAAATGTAAAGGCTGACAATTAATTATTTATGGCAAAAAAAGTTAATCACAAAATATGGAGATATGAGGTTTCAGAAGGACAGCAGGTATATCTTATTATTTATAATAACTGTATAATAACATTATAATTATGTATAATAACATATTATTTTAAATGTATAATTCAATATTGAGAAAATAAAACTGTGCCTGTTTTAATAGAAAACAGATATAGCTATTTCTTATTCCTGGAAACATTACCAAAGACAACAAAGCGTGACAATTTGAGTTTTTGTGTTTTTACAATTGAATGATATTAAGGTTTTTAATGAAGTGAAATGAACAAGAAATGTTTGCATCAAAATTAATAATTGTAAATGTATAAATTAAATGTTTTTACTATTGTTAATATAATGTTATATTTATTTATAAACGCCACCAAAAGTAGACATGAGTTGTGGTTACAATCAAATCTCACATCAGGTGCGTGAAGGTCCATGTTTAACCTATTTAATGTTCTATCTGAAAGGAACAATAAGAAATATTATAAATATTAAGCTCATATTTTTGTTTACTTTAACTGGAATTTCTGCGTTAATTCTTATTTTCCCCATATAAAAAGATCTGGGTCTCTGAAGTGATCAGTGACTTCGTTCCAAACTGTATGTTTCATGTTTTATTTCCCTTTTCAAACTGTCAAACAACACTAGATTATTTTAGAACGTTAAGGCCCAGTTTCACAGACACAGTTTAGCTTAAAGTCACCATGAGACGGAAATTGCGATTGACTTCTTTTTTTTTGTATCGTGACAATATCCAGGTGAAACAGCTTCTGAAATTTGAAAAAAGTGTAGAGCAGGGCTTTATTTTGCCCTCTTCCCTTGTGATTGGTTTGTTGTAAGTTGGGCCTGGAGGGGAGGGCTACAAATGCCTGGGTATTGGACAGTCAGTATAGTCCTACCTCTTTTTTGTTGCTCCCGTCCTCTGTTGAAGACTTGCTTTTGAGAGAGGGAGAGGAGCTTAACGTTTTTTGAATAGAAAATACATTTTGAAAAAATAATGGTTTGCACGGATAAATGATTTATAATATTCACTGCAACTCTTGTGTAAAACACTTAGAATTTTCCCGTTTGTATAACACCCGCAGGACCAGCCCTAACCACGCCCCGGCACCAGCGTCTCCTCCTTCATACCCTCGCACATCATCCCGGGACTTTTAGTTACACTACACTTCCCAGGACTCTGTGCACTCACTCATCACCACTGATCATTCACACCTGCACCCAATCACCCAACCTCCACTCGCACCTGTTGACGTTTTTTTGTTGACGTCCCTAAGCTACACTTACCCCTGGCTCTCCAAGAAAGGTCTGTACACCGGTATCTGTACACAAGGTCAGTGGAAAGTACCTAGTTTTTTCGTGTCTGAACTTCTTGAACTCATTCCCCAGCTTCTAGGGCCCAGAGACATTACTGGATTTTATATTGCTGCATAGTGCTCAAATGTGCTCTTAAACATGCTTAAAATGATATAGAGTGCATTTATGTGAACAATCATTAATTAGGTATACTGATTGTAACATTTAATCATCAGATCATCTTTATAATTAATTTGTATGTAATAATCTCTGGTTAAATGTGATTTCAGATCATTCTACATATTCACTCATGTATACTAATAATCTTCTTAATACTGCTTAGGTATGTCTTAGGTATATAATAACTGTGGTGAATAACAGTGCCCAGTGCATATAAAATATATCTAAATATTTCATGTCTGTGCCCAAAATTACACATACATACATCTTTAAAATGTAGATGTATGTCACTTTGTCATTTATTGCAATGAGCTTAGTGTACTTCGAAAGGTAAACATGTACTTCAAAGAATACCAATTGAACTGATGTCTACAAAAGTGTGTGTGCTACAAAGTCTAAGTGTATGTGTAATTCTGAGCAGATGCCTAATGGTCCGGCCCATAACCTTTGACCCATGAGGCTCACAGCCTTTTGCTATGAGAGAAGTGTATGTGACCTAAACCTAACTTAAATGTATAAACTCTTAATACTATAATAGAAAACCACCATAGGTGGCACTATAGCAGGGAAAACATTGGGAAAATGGCTAAAACTATGCATCCGTCAGCCAGTCCACAAGGCTATAACTTTGTCTGCGGTTGATGTATGTTCATGCGATTTGGCATTAAGACACAAGGTGGCGCTACAAAAGGAAAAAGATCCACAATTCAATGGTAAATCCTATTGACTTGTGGCAGTCATGGAGTAGTGGTAAGAGAATTGCTCTTATCGGTTTGATTCTCAGGACCGACGGGTACCGGCAGAGGTGCGCTTGAGAAAGCAACATAACAGGATAATTGTAAATGAGCGTGCATTCGCTACCTGTTTACGAGTGATTGGAATTCATCAACTTTTACTTTCATTAAATTTACTCATATATTTACGAATGTTTCATGAATGAGGCCCAATGTGTGTTAATAGAAATTAAATCAATTATTGCTTTGACACCATTGACTGTCTATTTTCTTGTTCACAAATCTGAAGCATGTAAGAAGCGAATTCATCACAAGGCTGCGGTTGTGCGTGAGTCTGCTTTTTACCCTGTTTTTAACTGTTGAACTGGACTGTTGCCTGTTAGTTAAAATAATTTGAGCTTGTTTATTTAATTATTAGTTGACTGATTGCCAAGTTGTTAGGGTTTTTGTTCTGTTGGTATTGAAGTCACATTAAGTTTTGCCGTTAGCCACTCGTTACGGCTTTACATTATCATTTTGCACTTAAAAGCACCGAGCTAGTTGATCGCTGTTTGATCCGTGGCCCATTCAAGTCGTTCAGACTTTGTTTTGCTAATCGAGAAGGCGTGTTCCAGCTGTATTCTGTTCGCGCTAATCTCAACACATACTTAAGCAGTGCCTCTGCGCTGTAGCGGTAAGAGTCAGCCCTCGTGTTCAGCCTCCTGGTGTGAAGACCGACGAGTGTAAAGACCTGCGACTCTATCTGCGCGACTCCACCGAGCAAGGACACCGGCAAGGCACATCAGTATATTTAACATACCCTTGTGTGACGGACTGAGAGATCAGCCGCACAAGTATGGGTATTCGAGCACACGTATACAAACATTTACATCTGCGCGCGCTTGTGAGCTCAGATATCCATGCACTTCTCTCACGTTCAAACACACCCACATGTTACATTTGGTTAAGACACGTTGTTTGTATATTTAATAGTTTAAAGTATTATTTACAATAACCACAGAGGACAGCAGTAATTTATAGTTTTCTTTTATTTATGCAGTCATATACAAATTGGTTAATATATGATCTTGCGTACCTTTAATTAAACCATATTTCTTTGAGTTACCGGAATGGGGAGGCGTCTGCGGGAGAAATTCCGGTCCGGCAAAGATTGGAGTCCGTGCGGGAACGGGGATTTATCAGATTTTTGGTTCCGCCTGAAGAATATGAAGAAGTGGGACTCGTGAGTTGTTTACCTTGACCAGTCGGTCCCTCACACCTTGCTTTCATTTAATTGTCTACAAACATCATGTGTTTCAAGTTTATTCCTGTACTCCACCGCAGACAGCGTTCTCACCCAAGACGCAAGGCTCGACGTGCTCACTCTCATGTGCGTCCCATTCACACCTCCGCTTCTGCACCTCTGTCTCTCTCTGGAACTGCCAGTCAGCTGTGAACAAGACTGACTTCATCCATGCGTTTGCCAGCCAGTCTGACATTCCCATTCTAGGTCTTACTTAGACATGGATTCGTCCTGAAGACTCAGCCACACCCGCTGCTCTCTCTACAAACTACTCCTTCTCTCACTCTCCCTGCCAAACCGGAAGAGGCACTGGTTTGCTTATCAACAATAATTGGAAATATTCCACACTATTTTCCCTATGCAACAACTATTCATTTGAATACCATGCTGATAATATCACTTTTTCCACTCAGCTCAGCGTTGTTGTAGTTTACCGCCCTCCAGGTCCTCTTCACAACTTCATTGAAGAGTTAGATGTGCTGCTCTCTTCATTCCCGGAGGATGGTGGCCCTCTTGTAGTCTTAGGGGACTTCAACATCCACCTAGAGAAACCCTACGCTTCTGACTTCCACACCCTCACCGCCTCGTTTGACCTCAAGCGCCTCGCCACAGCCTGTACTCACAGATCAGGGAACCAGCATGATCTCATCTACACCACAGATAAGATTCAAGTCACATCTCTTCACATTTCTGACCACTTCTTCATCACTTACAACATGCTCCTTCCTACATGCACTACACCAACAGCACCCCCCATTTATTTCAGACGGAACCTTCGCTCTCTATCACCTAGCACTCTCTCTGCTAGAGTGACATCATCTCTTCCCTCCAATTTTGCATCTCTAGATGCTGACACTGCCACCGACACCTTATGCTCAACACTTACATCCTATCTAGATAACCTTTGTCCTCTGTCCTCCAGACCAGCTTGCCCCACCCCCTCCTGCCCCTGGCTGTCTGACATCATCCGTGAACAACGGAGTACACTCAGGGCTGCTGAAAGGAAATGGCGCAAGACCAAGAAACCTGCTGACCTAGGGGACTACCAGTCACTACTCTCCTCTTTCTCTGCTAGTGTTACCACAGCTAAAACGTCATTCTATACCACCAAGGCAAGCAATGCACCTAACACTCAACAGCAAGGAACCTCGGAGTCATATTTGATGAACAGCTGTCCTTCAATGATCACATCGGCGGTCATGCCGATATGCCTTATTCAACATTAGAAAGGTTATTTCAATCTTCAAGAGGCGGATCAGAAAAGTTTGCGACTATGCTGCCATATGCTTTATTTTAAAGTTGAATATAAAGTCATCAGGGGTTTATCGCATACCTCGATGGAGTGGTCCAAGTAGACGTTCGCTTTAAAAGGTAACCATTCTGTTATTTGGAAGGTAAATGAGAACACTACTGGAGCTAAAACATTTAATGATTAACCAACGACTAGAGGGCAGTGTGCACTATTGTGGAACGTCTCACCTGTTTATGTAATGTACTGTACCTTACCTTGGGTTGAATTCTGTGGACAGGTGGTGGGAAGATATGGCTCTTATCTTACCTTAAGTTCATAAATAAGAATATGAAGTGGATATTGTTTATTCCAATAACAATTTAGCGCGTTGTCATTAGCTAACAGGAAAGCTCGGCCATACAATGAAATCTGAACCCTTCCATAAAGAAACTGAGAATAAAATGGCTTTGAAATAGAAAAACATAAGCGAAACGCTGGCCCTATGCAGATTATAAAATGTATGAACAGAAAACCATTGATCTAACAGACTATCAGTTTGTGTTTTAGAGCTGTTAAACGATTAATCGCATCCAGAATCATAGTATATGTCTTTGTACTGTGCATATTAATTTTGTATTTATAAACACATACATTTATATATTTAAGAAAAATATAAATCATGCGTTTATAAATACAAAGTTGAAATGCACAGTGCACTGACATATATCATGCAAACACAAACTTTTATTCTGGATGCAATTATTTGCTATTAATCGTTTAACATCACTAGTTTTTTTTTTTGCCGTTCAGTGTAGCTGCAGTGCTTATATGTGGGTAAGATGTTGAGCTCACTTACAATAAAAACCTGTTGATATGGAAATTCCCACTAGGAGTTGTTGTATTAGGTAGAGAATAGTCATCTGTGGACAAGAGACAGGAGGTCTGTTTATCGAGGATGGACAATGGGTGTGATATATTTTGATTTGCATTCACTGACAAGACTAGCAAAACATCCTTTGACTGTAAAATTTATGTTTTTGTAACGCCCTCCTCTGTCTTACTAACCCTAACCAACTCTCTATCATCCCCCAGTTCAGACATAAAGTTAAGACGGGAACAAGATCCAACAATTATGATGATTCGTAATAATTTCCTTTATTTATTTGCTGGCTTGACACTGGTTGGGTATGTAATTTCATAAAAAAATATATGTAGCAGATTTACTCGCATGTGGACGGGATTTTATTTGTTATACCTGTAGATTAAGTTGTTTGGATGTTAAATTGTATTTTTATATGATGCTGTGTTGGCAATGATGCTGTTTGGTAGATATTCATGGATTTTTAGTTGGCTATATTTTAGTCACTATATTAATATACTATTAGCAAACAAAAAAAATTATACGTAAACTGTCTCAATGACTGATTGACAGACTGGTCTCCTGAAGCTATACTTGTCTATTTAACGCTTTCTTCTGACAAAACAACAATATTTGAATCACATAATTATAACCCCATGTCATAATAATCCAGGGATTGTTTGTGTTTTGGTAAACTTTTATTTTAGTTCTTATACTGTGAAAATTATTTGCTGCCTTACATTTTATGTACATTTTTAAGGCTTTACGAGTCATTTCAGCATTTTTTACATCACTTCAACACATCAAAAAAACGTTACTTAATCATATTAACATATGTTTTTAATGTTTAATATGTTAAAGTTAATTAAACATTAAATAAGCAAAAATATATTTTTAAGTTATATACTAACTTTAAGTTACTTTGATAAAGCGGTGACACGGATAACATTTACATTTAGTCATTTACCAGACGCTTTTATCCAAAGCGATTTACAGGTGAGGTAAACAATGGAAGCAATTGGGTCAGCATAAGGACAACAAAAAGCATAAGTGCAATCAAAAAAAGAAGACTGGTCTCATATAATCTAACACAGTATACAGAGCTGAATTACAATATTTTCTTTTTTTTAATAAAGAGTAGAAAAGAAATAGAAGTCAGAACTGATCAGTCAGGTGTTGACGGAAGAGATAGGTTTTTAGACAATTCTTAAAGATGGCTACAGAATCTGCAGATCTTGTAGCAGCGGGCAGATCATTCCACATAAGTGGAACCGATCCAGAGAAGGTACGTGAGAGAGATGTTTTACCTTTTTGGGATGGCACCACAAGACATCTTTTGTTTGCAGAGCGTAGGGATCTGGCGGGTACATATATCTGCATTAGCGAATTAAGATAAGGGGGTGCCGAACCAGTGGTGGCAGGAGCAGAGTCTTGAGCGACTACAGGGAGCCAATGTAGCTTAATGAAGAGAGGAGTGACGTGTACTCTCTTCGGTTTATTAAAGATAACTCTTGCCGCAGCATTCTGGATCATCTGTAGAGATCACGGTACGTATGCACCCCAGACTGCCCAATGGTTCCCCTATTATACGTTCCGGGGAGACATATGATTGGATAACAAGCATAATTAACTAATAACTAACGCAACTAATTAATAGGTAACCCTCGCTGTTCATCCCAATACACAAAGAGCACAAGTGTGAACTTTGCAAAGTGTTTGTCATCAAGGTCCTTCGCGCTCGGCTCGCGTTTTTCAGACGGCCGAGCCGCCTCTCCCTCGTTAGCTATGAGGCGCGGAAGTTGACAAAAGTGAAGCGAATGCCGAGAGAGTGGTTGAGTGTGCGCGAGAGGGGTTGGAGTGTGCGCGAGAGGGAGTGAATGTGCGCGAGATGATGTGAATACGCGCGAGAGGGGGCCAACCATATGCCAATGGTGTCAGAATTACGCTATAGATTAAACGCGTTTGTATCCGAACGCCGTTTTGGACGGCGTTTTAAACAGTATTTGCGCCGCAAAATACGGCGTCGCGATTCGAAACGCCGTAAAAAACGCGCGAAAAGCCGTCCATAGCGCCGTATTTGACGGCGTTTTAAGGCGCCCGA
Organism: Triplophysa siluroides; assembly: GCA_006030095.1. NCBI lineage: Eukaryota > Metazoa > Chordata > Actinopteri > Cypriniformes > Nemacheilidae > Triplophysa > Triplophysa siluroides. Next base: position 859,317 of record VCII01000051.1, on the reverse strand, counting down.
AAAGCGCCGATTTTTGCGCCGCGGACTTGCCATATGACGGCGTAAAAAACGCCGTTTTGGTTGCACAGAGCGCGCATCATTTACGGCGTTTTGTCTGCTGTATAATGAGCCCCTCCCACTGATTTCCCAACCCAGTAAATTTGAACCGTTGTCAACCAATCACTGATGAACTGAGCCAGACCAGACCAATTTACCACTGATCATTTCACATCATCTCCCTAGACACTTCCTCCAGCTCTTCCGGGGGGACACCGAGGCGTTCCCAGGCCAGCCGGGAGACATAGTCCCTCCAGCGTGTCCTAGGTCTTCCCCGGGGTCTCCTCCCGGTGGGACATGCCCGGAACACCTTCCCAGGAAGGCGTCCAGGGGGCATCCGGAAAAGATGCCCGAGCCACCTCAGCTGGCCCCTCTCGATGTGGAGGAGCAGCAGATCTACTCTGAGCTCCTCCCGAGTGACCGAATTCTCACCCTATCTCTAAGGGATCGCCCAGCCACCCTGCGGAGAAAGCTCATTTCGGCCGCCTGTATCCGGGATCTTGTCCTTTCGGTCATGACCCACAGCTCATGACCATAGGTGAGAGTAGGAACGTAGATTGACCGGTAAATCGAGAGCTTCGCCTTGCGGCTCAGCTCCTTCTTCACCACGACAGACCGGTACAGCGACCGCATTACTGCAGAAGCTGCACCGATCCGTCTGACAATCTCCCGTTCCATCCTTCCCTCACTCGTGAACAAGACCCCCAGATACTTGAACTCCTCCACTTGAGGAAGGAACTCTCCACCTACCTGAAGTGAGCAAGCCACCCTTTTCCGACTGAGAACCATGGCCTCAGACTTGGAGGTGCTGACATGGCACCAGGACACCCTTGGCCGGAGGTCGATGATCGACTTTGTAGTTGTTTCATCTGACCTACGGCTGTATGTCTTGGACACTCGGGTGAAGAGAGGGGCGGAGCTGTCAACTGATCACCACCTGGTGGTGAGTTGGATCCGATGGCGGGGGAGGAAGCTGGACAGACTCGGCAGACCCAAACGTACTGTGAGGGTCTGTTGGGAACGTTTGGCCGAATCGCCTGTCAGAGAGATAAAGGTTCTACTATAGTAATATTATAGGAATGCTGGTGTGGTAAGCTATAGTTTTTGAAAACCATGGGAAAAGTAATATGAATTACTACTATGCAAGTAAGACCATGGTTATTTTTGGATTTACTGTGGTTTTACTACAACTATCAAATTTATTATTGTAGTAAAACTGCATTATTTTGTGTTAACTATGGTCTTACTGGAAAGATGGATGACTGTATAAGTATGGATACAAATAAATGTTAACTGAATGCTTATATTTGTGTAACGTTGGTTAAAGGCATTTGATAAATGTAATGCATTTATGTATTTGATGTGTTAATATAATAAATGTGCTGTTGCTATTGAACATGTTTGATCCATTATTGTGTTTAAGGACATTTTGGTTAGCGTTATTTAACAATTATGAACGGCGGGCCGACCGTGGATAAATCAGCTCAGCAGCGGACCACCAGCAGAAATATGGCGGCTGCCGCTGGTGGACCGCTGGAAGAACTATTAGCAAAAACCCGATGGACCACAGTCGGTTGCCGCCGTGTGCCGCCAACTTTGCCACCGGTGGTCCGCCACTCGGCCGCTGGCCTTCTATTAGCTGGGGTAGGCTAATTGTGAACCATTTAACCATCTTTCGGCATGCATAATTCAATTCGATTTTACTGACATAGCGCTTTTCACAATGTGTATTGTTCAAAAGCAGCTTTACAGAAGAGAATATAAAAAAAAACAGAAAAACACATAAGGTAAAACACAGTGGATGGTGTTTGTAGAACAAGCAAGTTCGTTTGAATAAAGCTATGTTAACGGAATTTACCGAAACTAAGCTAATCTAAGATAAAATTGTATCATATTAATGTATTACCTATAATAAAGATAAAATATATTGGTAAGAGAACAAGATTTAGGAGAGTTTTTTACGCCGTCATATGGAAAGACCGCGGCGCTAAAAGTGGCGCTTTTCGGGCGCCTTAAAACGCTATGGACGGCTTTTCGCGCGTTTTTTACGGCGTTTGGAATCGCGACGCCGTATTTTGCGGCGCAAATACTGTTTAAAACGCCGTCCAAAACGGCGTTCGGATACAAACGCGTTTAATCTATAGCGTAATTCTGACACCATCGGCTTGCCATACGCCGTAGCAAAATACGGCGTCGCAAAATACGGCGTCGCGATTCCTAACGGCGTAAAAACGCGCGAAAAGCCTTCTATAGCGCCGTATTTAATGGCGTTTTCAGACGCCCGAAATGCGCCGTCTTTTGCGCCGCTTGCTTGCCATATGACGGTTGCCCAGCGCGCGCATTATTTACGGCGTTTTGCCTGTCATATAATGAGACCCTCCCGCTGGTTTCCACAGCCAGTAAAAATGAAGTGTTCTCACCCAATCACTGGTGAACTAAGCCAGACAAGACCAATTTACTACTGATCATGTAATGCCTTTGAATATACAGGATAATATGTTTGCAGTGTTACAGTTACTGTACCTCTGGTGACATTGAATATGGGGTCAGAATTGTTGCAATATTCTGAATAAATAAACTATGATCCGCAAATAAATATAGAGTGTTTGACAAACATTTTTTAAATCCACATATGCACAAAAAGCGAACCATAAATGTATGTTAGACGTTCCACAAAAAAAATGGAATTCACAAATAAATACAATGAGATTTGCAAATAAAACATATTTACAAAATTATTTAAATGCCATTTATTTGTGGATCGCTTTCTGCACATTTGTGGATCGCTTTCTGTGCATTTGTGAATCGCTTTCTGTGCATTTGTGGATCGCTTTCTGTGCATTTGTGAATCGCTGCACGCATTTGTGGATCAGTGCACACATTTGTGGATCGGTGCACACATTTGTGATTGGCTCTCTGTGCATTTGTGGATTTTGAAACATTTCTAACGTCAAATCGTGCTCACAATCCACAAATGGGTGGACTATATACATAATTATAACCCAACAATAATTATTTAATTAGCACCAGGTAAAATGGAGACGTTTATCGTATAACACGCTACTGAAAGCAGTGCCACATCCATTATTATTTACTACAGTAAGATGATTATCTGCAGTTGTAGCCTATACCAATATTTACTACGGTAAGGTTCAAAAACACAAATTGTATAGGCCTACATCATTTACTTGTGGGGTTGAATTTGAGAAAATATTGTGTGCACAAGATCATAGTAAAATAATCGACATCCATTGTCATGGCAGAGAGTTAGACAGTAAACCGAACAGTTCAGCCATAGCAGCAGAGATCATTCAGGAATGGGATAAACCGAGATGACTGATAAAATTACGTTTAATTATGAATTATGAATGACATAGAAATTCACAATGCTGATGATTTCCCCCACGTTAATTCTGCCATCGTATACTGGTAGTACACCGACAGCTGGAGTACGCATTGCAAACTCTGCGCACCATGAAAGGAGGCACACGCCGAGTGTGAGGATCGAAATAGCTGCTTACCCATGCAGTAAAAGATTATATTTGATCGAATGCCAAAATCGGAATTTAGCCCTTTGGTACATAAACACAATAAAACGTCTGGCTGGCAGACCATATCAGTCCCGACTGCCTAGTCACCGGGCTTTTCCACTCCAGTCCGTGCACGCTGTTATCAAGTCATAAACGTTTAAATACAGCATATATGTAACAATACGGACAATGTACATATATAAACACAAGCAATCATTACATAGTATAAAGAAGAGGCCATCATCATTTCTTAGTATAACACACATTTTAGATCGCCACTAGTCGCCGTGTTAGCTCCCTGAATCTTAGTGCAGAGCAAAAGGTGATTGACTGAAGTTAGAACGTGGCCTATTGGACAACAAAAGCGGAAGTTAACCGATTGGCTTGCGTAGATAGTGGGCGGGGTCCACCTATTTTTGGATTGTGCGCACGGTTTGACGTTAGAAATGTTTCAAAATCCACAAATGCACAGAGAGCCATCCACAAATGTGCAGAAAGCGATCCACAAATGTGAACAAAGCGATCCACAAATAAATGTCATTAAAATAATTACGCCACCGGCCCTGAAACCCGCACATTTCCATGTGCTGAATAATAGAAAATAATGCATAACATTTTTTATTTCAAATGGAAATGTGGCTGTTTATTTTAGTAACAGAAGCTTCTTTGCGTTTCCAAACATTATATAGCGTCAGTCTCTTTACAGAGGTAAATCAATGGCAAAGTGTCATGGGTCTGCCTTCATGTCTTGCCTATTCCTGGTCTTGAGGCTGATTCATGACGAAGTCTTATGTTTTATGTGAGAGAGAGATGTTGACCCTATCGGCCTTCAATACTCTCTCTCCGGTCCGTGTCTTTGTTCCCCGCCATCTCGTTTCTGGTTCGTTGCGTGTGTTTGTATCTTGTGCCTTGTACTCTTCAAACCCTAGATAACACTGAGTCCTAGCCTATGTAAGTTTATTGTTTTATTGTCTAGTGTTGTTTTGTTAATCTTGTCTAGTCATCCTCCCCCAGTTCTTATATATTGTTTTTACCCCATTGTGGGCTTTTGTTTTGTTAAATAAATCCTTTGTTAACCCCTTGATTCCCCTTGTAGCTGCCTGCAATTGGGTTCTTCTGTGTAATTCATAACACAAAGCATTTGGCATTGACTTGGGCTGTGTTATATTAGTTAATAAATTGATGCGTATTACATTACAAGCATTGCGCAACATTATTATCCTTATAGTCAATCAATTTCTGAGACATGGAAATTAAAATCATTTACCGAAAAAGCATAGACGAAAATGCACCGTAAGTCACTTTGGATAAGCATCTGACAAATGTGTAACGTCTTTTACTGTTCGTTCGTCCTGTCTATAGCAAGAAAGTCCACTGATCTGTGAGTTCAGTGGGCTTTAGCAGCAAAAGTCAAGTGCAAGTCGTAAACTGAATGTTGATACGGTTGTGGAAATTTCCGTCAATTAAAAAGAGCTCATATTCCTGACTTTCTTTATATATTTATCACGCAAGAAATGCTGTGATATAAATATAAAAAATACCCTGCGACACAAATAAACATATCCAAACCAATGATGTCGAAAAAAAACCCAGGTCCGAGCGGGATTCGAACCGGCAGATGTCGCAAAATGTTAATACAAGCCTACCGAGCAAACCAGTGAGCCATGTCTACACAAGTTATACATTTTTTTTTTTTTATATTTACGTTTAAGTCTGGCTGACCTAATGCTTATAGCCTATACCGTGAAACGTTGAAAATTAGCTAATAAAATATTTTATTAACTTATTAAGCAATTAACTGAGCCCTATATGTAATAAGCATGGATACCTACAATGAGATTGGAATGCTAAAATTGCTGACCACGTTGCATGATCAGTGGTAAATTGGTCCTGTCTGGCTTAGTTCACCAGTGATTGGGTGAGAACACTTCATTTTTACCCACTGTGGAAACCAGCGGGTGGGGCTCATTATACGACAGGCAAAACGCCGTAAATAACGCGCGCTCTGGGCAACCAAAACAGCTTTTTTTACGCCGTCATATGGCAAGCCAACGGCGCAAAAGGCTGCGCTTTTCGGGTGTCTGAAAACGCCGTTAAATACGGCGCTATAGACAGCTTTTTGCGCGTTTTTTACGTATTTTGCGGCGCAAATGCCGTTTAAAACGCCGTCAAATACGGCGTTGGGATATAAACGCGTTTAATCTATATCGTAATTCTGACACCATCGGCTTGCCATAAGCACCTGCCTCTGAAGCGTGCCCCTTCATTTCTTCAGATCGGGCGGAAGACCTGGCTTCCCTTGCTTCGGCAAAGCTTGAGAGCACCTCCTCAGAGCGTTCTGCCCGTGATCTTAAAGCGTAAAGTAAATGTTTTTTTGTCTTGATGAAAACTGTATTTTTTTTTTTACATATATATTTACTTTATATTTAGCCTATTTAGATTTTTGATGTGTGGGGTACATGCCCTGCAGGGGATATGGAACCTATAGTTTAAATAATCACACAGACATGCCAACTTTAGGGAAAAAAAAGACTTTAACCAAAAAAAAACAGACATCTAGATTCAATATTTGAAAAGACATTCATGGGTGTGTTCACTGTAAACAAAATATGCATTAACAAAGGAACATGTGTGTCAGTAGTCAGTAAACTCCCTTGAAAATACACCTAGTTAAAATGATGCACCGCCTGGTTTATCTTTGAAAAAAAGGATTGGTGAGTTGGTTTTGTCACTCTACACTTTCACTGCACTTTTTCTTTGCATGGAAGAAATGACACACGAGTTTTGATAATAGTTTGGAATGAGTCAATAAATGTCCATATTTTAGTGAACTATCCCTTTAACCTTACTTCTTTCTAACTTTTTAAAGGTCCAGTGTGTAATTTTTGGAGGACCTATTGACAGAAGTGCAATATAATTTACATAACTATGTCTTCAGAGGTGTATAAAGACCTTACATAAATATAGCGTTATGTATTTATCACTGTAATGAAGTTCGTTATGGTGGAAGAAAGGAGGCGGGGTCGTTGTGGCTGGGAAACACGTACACTTTATTTTTAACTCAAAATAATAATACTTCCGGGTTCAAGGACCCGTTCTCTCTGTCCGTTTTACAACCCCTTGGTTGTCGCTTCTCTTTGCTCGGGGATATCCTGGACGCACTGTCTCTGTAGCTCCCGAGTATCGCAGTTTCCCAGCCGCTTTCTCTCTCCACTCTCGCTTCCTCCTTCGTGCCTTAAAAGCGTCTCCTCGCCAATTACTAGAACGAGAAGCAGGTGTTTTCACTATAGCGTTGATCTGCTTACTCACCGTCATTCTCCCGACACGCCTCTCCGCCGCAGACCGTGCTAAACCACGCCCCCCTTGCCACAATCACCCTATAATGAGCTCTTTCTCTTTATACACCGAGGGTTGCCTTACATGGAATTCACCATGTTGTTTTTACAGTAGCCCTAAACGGACAAATTGCTCTATAGAGCGTGTTGTGAAAATGTGTAATCTTCTTCGTCAATTAAATGAAATATGAATAAAATTAAAATTAAAATAATTATATATTGTACCTAACCAACAGTAAAAAACATCATATGAATATTCAATTTAGATGTATTTATTTTCACAGTTGCATTTTTGCAAAGCATTGCACGCACACACACACGCACACACAACCTCAACAGCGTTTATTTATTCTTGTTAACATTAGTTAATGGTATGCGGATGGTCAAGTTAGCTCATTTGTGAGTTAACTAAGATTAACAGATACAGGCCCGGTTTCGCAGACAAGGCTTAAAGCTAGTCCCAGACTAAAATGAATGTGTGACTTGTCTTAAATAATATAACTTGTCCAGAAATATCTTAAAATATATCAGTGCCATTGTTTTGTCTCAAGATGCACACCAGTAATGTATTCTTCATGGGCATTTTTATAAAAGTGACATAAATATCTTAATTCCACTAGGGCATAGTCCTGGTTGATGCTAACCCATGTCTGTTAAACGAGGCCTAAGAGTTCAAACTTGACTAAGTTAGTAAATGCTGAAATGAATTTTTGAAAGCTAAATTTCCTGTCACTAGTTTCAAGTGACTGTAGGTGTGCACATTATACTGTGATCCTTGTCACATTCTGTTTGTCCTGATTTTTAGTTTGTATCTAGAGTTAGTAAACTCTTTAACCATTTCTTATAACCTTTTATTATTTTCTTACAAAATCTTATTTAATTTAATAGAATATTCTGTCTCTTCTTACAGGCTCCTTTATCTGGGCTATTCCTCCAATTGGCTCAGGTAAGTTTCACACAGTTATACGTACAGTACACAAAAACATTATGTAAAAAGTAAAATAAAAATTTCTATGTAACTGTGGTGAAGAGATTTTAAGATAAAATATGTTTTTAGTTGCAGACCTCAACAAACAGACAGCATCAAGTAGGTGCCAATAAATACACACATGCAACCTCATGTACGAATATATGTGTACATGTAACGCTTTCAGAGAAAGCCGTTCCTCCCCCTCCATCTCCTGGGACAGCCCTCTGTCCGACACATCCGTCTGCAGCAAGAAAGGGATAGAAAAGTTAGGAGAGTGTAGGTGCGGCCCGCCACACAGGGCAGCCTTCATTTGGGTAAAGGCCTGCTGACACTGCTCTCTCCACTGGACCGGGTCTGGCACTTCCTTTTTAGTGAGATCAGTCAGCGGGCTTTTTTCTTGTGTTCAGCTATACGATACGGCCTACTGCGCACTACTACGCCTGGCTCAGTCTCGATATGGTGCTGAATGAGATTCGTTCGGCCATGTAGGGGGGAGAACTCGTCTGCAAATTCTGCTTGCAACTTGGCAACGTCATTGAGCTAGGAGGGTGAGAGATTATCTACCCTCGGGGTCAGAGCGTGTGATTGTGTTTTGGTATTCGCTTCGGGCCCAAGATCTTCCTCTCCACTCACTTCCATCGCCAGCATCACTGACTCCACCTTATTCCACTTTTTAAGGAGGTTGAGGTGGTAAATTTGACATGCCTCCCTCCCATCTGTCCGTACAACAATAATTGAGATCTCCGACTTGCCGTGTGACTTCAAACAGTCCTTGACACTTTGCAAGTAATTTGGAACTTGAAGTTGGGAGTAATAGAAGCACTTTATCTCCTGGTGTAAACTTTCATAAATTTGTTCCCCTGTTATACAGCCGGCTTTGCATGCCCTGAGCCTGTAACAAATTCTTCTTAGATAGCCGCCCCAATGTATGGAGTTTTGTTCTCAGGTCCATGACATATTGAATTTCGTTTTTGCTTTGAGAAGGTCCGTCCTCCCATGTTTCTTTTAGAACGTCTGAAACCTCTCGAGGCTGACGTCTATAAAGAAGCTCACAGGGGGAAAACCCTGTGGAGGCTTGCGGGACCTCTCGCACGGCGAATAAGAGGGGTTCCAACCATCAACCGACCAGTTTTATCATGATGGGAATGGTGCAGAGCATCTCAATCAGTTTAATACTATCTGCACTTACATGCCAAATTTTATAGCTCCTATGAGAGCCAAAAATTTTAAATCTAAACCGGAACCCTGGCTTAATAATACTACTCGTACCTTACGTCAGTGTTGTCGGAGGGCAGAAAGAAAGTGGAAAAAAGATAAGTTTCAAATCTCTTATGAGATATTAAGGGATACAGTATCAGAAAGCAGTGAGATTGACAAAGGAGAAACGCGCTGTTTTTGGTGTGTGTGTCTCTTTAATTGCAAGTGAGCTTCTAGTCTCCGCCCCCTCAGCAGAAAACGTGCTGTGAGCCTGTGCTTCCAGCGACAAAACAATAAAGTATTGGGCACATAAAGCGGACGAGAAACAAGGTCTCGTCTTTGAACACCAAATACATTGTTCTTCGATAAGCACACCTGTATCCATTGGGGCCATTCGCAAAGCCCCTCGGGTCCCCTTGGTCCGGTCAAGACCGCACTCAGAAGAGAGAACCGCGTCGCGTGTTTACAAACCATACACACTGTTTTCTGAAGTGAAGATACTCAAGACAAACGCATCGCTATTTCTCTGTAGATTTATCCTCTACAATATTAATAAAATAAGACCCTTCCTATCAGAGCATGCTACGCAAGTCCTAGTACAGGCTCTTGTCCTGTCCAGACTGGACTACTGCAATGCACTACCAGGTGGACTTCCAGCTTGCACAACCAAACCTCTACAGATGATCCAGAATGTTGCGGCAAGAGTTATCTTTAATGAACCGAAGAGAGCACACGTCACTCCTCTCTTCATTAAGCTACATTGGCTCCCTATAGCAGCTCGCATCAAATTCAAGACTCTGCTCCTGGCTTCTACCTATCAGCTCAAGCAAGCTTTCTCATCACAATCAGCCTGGCTGGTCCACCATTAGCAATCACCGCATCTACCCTATCAGCTCAAGCAAGCTCTCCCATAAATAGACAAATCATCTTACCTGCCGCAGCACTCCAGATAAACATCGACCAGTTTGATACTATGTCCGAGACTCCCGTCATTACCGACGCTTTAACTGCTCTCAACCCTTTAGCGCTGCCATGCGCACCCCATCTCTCCAGCTCCGGGTCTGATTCCGCAGCCGATTCCCAAGCTTCGCCACGGGGCCGCCAGAAAAGGGGCTCATCTTCGCATCCTCCGACAAGGACTCTACCTCCTTCACCGGCGTCATCATATGCCTCAGCGCTCCACACGATTCCCGCCCTCCACAAATGGACTGTCCAGGGCCTCCGACTGGCCCTCTCCAATGTGGAAGTCCATTACAGCAGGCGGTTGACCAAAGCGGAGCTTTACACCCTCTACATCTCGTCCCAGGCCGACGCCCCCTCAACGAGGTCTGCTCGGCCGAAAGCCACCGACAAGCCAGGCCTGGCTCGTGGTTCTCCCTATTCCCGGTCGCGCTCCGGTTCCCCAGGATGACACGGAAATCCCAGCCGAGAGCCTTCAGCAGCCCGCCTCATCTCAGCTCGCAGCGCAGGCCAACACCTCGCTCGCAGCGCAGGCCAACACCTCGCCAGCAGCTGACACTGCCATCCGCCCAGGCCAAGCAGGCCGCCAACCACCCAGAGCCCCGGCTCACCCATTCTCCTTCCCTGCCCCAAGCTGTTGGCCCGCGGCACCAGAGTCGATCTCTAGCGTGATCTCTGACCGCATTTATTCAACGCCGTCGCTAGCGTGAGCTTGACTCCGCTAGACGCTCAAACAGCCGCCATTCCATTCCATCCCTTCTCTCTCTGCAGCAGGCACGCCCTCACTTTTCATTGGCCACGGCAACAGCTATACCAGCGCCTTCCAATGCGCCAGCGCTGGAACCGCCACCCATCTCCAGCAGCATCAGAGCACAGATTTTAGCAGGTGAGGACACAGACCTTTATTATCTCCTCTCACCTCTATCATCTCCATCAATCGAGCGGCTGATCACCTACGGCGATTTATCTTTCTCTTTAAAAAATGCATCACCCCATCACTTCCGCACGCTGTCATTCCCAGAATTCACCGTAGCTTTCTCCCGGTACAGCGAAGTCATCTGTACCGTGTTCCCTCATAGGAGACGCGAGCTAAACGATTACCTAGCCATCGTGGCAGAGCTCGCTCTCTCCTATAGGGGTACACACTTCTATGCGTACCATAAGCTTTTCACCGCTAAATGTGCCTTACTGGGGAGCACTGGACACTGAGCTGCATAGTAGAGTGTTTTTGGGCATATGCAACATCTCGTGCGCAGTCTGCCGCTCAGTGGTTCACAACACCAGCTACTGCCCCCCTAGTCACCCCCTCTCTTCCCTCTTGCCCATCTCTGCCTCACCAGTCCACTTCATCAGTTCCGCGCTTGCCAAATCGCCCTGCACACTCAAAATCCCGCGCGCACGAATTGTGCAACAACTTTATCCAGGGAAGATGCACCAGACAGAGCTGTCGCTTCCTACACGTATGCAGCTTCTGCAGCGGTGCTCACGCTCGCATAGTTTGCCCAGCCATGCAATCTTCCAATAAAAACCTAAAAAAGTACCTCTCGACTCCCGTGAACATTTCTCGTTTGTCATTTGTCACCCCGACATCCAGTTCACTGATTATCTCCTGACCGGCCTCTCGAACGGCTTTGACCCAGGAGTTATCAGTCTCCCTTCGCACAACCTAATCTGCCCCAACCTCCAGTCTGCGATCGCCGAACCAGAGGTAGTCGATCTCCTCTTGAATTTATTATCGGCCCCTTCGCGGCTCCTCCTTTCACTGCATTTCGCATCAGCCTCTTTGGGATAGCTACAAGAAAATTTTCAGGCAAAAAACTTTTAATATTCGACCTCTCATCACCACACGGCTCTTCCTTTCCGAACATTAACAGCCTCATTCCACTCGAAGATTTTTCCCTGTACTATCATAATATCGACCAAGCCATCACCCTGATTAAAAATTCCGGTCGAGGCGCTTGGCTAGCTAAAGTCGACATCACCTCAGCGTTCAAAGTCATGTCCATCCACCCAGACTACTGGCATCTATTCGGCATACGCTGGCGCGACAACTTTTACTTTTCAGTCCGCCAAACTTTTGGCTGCAGAAGCAGCCCTAAAATTTTCTACGTATTGTCAGAGGCAATCTGCTTGATTCTCTCTAACAATTATGTAATCCCCTACCTCATCCACTTATTGGACGATTTTCTTATAATCTCACCACCCGTCTTTGTGCCAGCCGTGCATCTCGCCACAGTCCAACAGGTATTCGAGAAGCTCTGCATTCCCCTCGCCCCAGACAAAACATCAGGACCGAGCACATCCATCGAATTTCTCGCCGTTAAATTAGACTCGCTCAAATTATAGGTTTCTCTGCCAAAAGAAAAAATAGACAGAACGATACTGATCGCTTCCTCTCTAATAACCGTCCCCCGCTGCTCAAAATGCGAGTTCCTGTCAGTTCTCGGCCACAATCATTATGCAATGCGCATAATACCGCAAGGCCGCCCGTTTGTTTCGCACCTCCTCTCTCTCGCCTCCTCCGCCCACGCCCTCGAGGACACAGTCTACTTATCCAGCTCTTGCCTAGACGAGCTAAGCTTATGGATAAAATTCCTCGGACAATGGAACGGCTTGTCAAGTGACATGGTCTCCTCTCCCGTTGATATCCGCCTGTTCACAGAGGCCGCCCCTTCCGTAGGTTTCGGAGGTTTTTACCAAGGTCGTTGGTTTGCGTCCACTTGGCCCCCCCAGCTCTCGGAACTTCCGCAGGCTCTCGCATCGTCAGCACTTTTTGAGCTATACCCACTGGTCGTCGCAGCATCCCTATGGGGAAAAGAGTGGGCAGCTTCCATCATCGTCGTGCACTGCGACAACGAGGCAACCGTGCATTGCATTAACAAAGGTCGCTCTCACTCCCCCGCCATAATGCCGTTCCTCAGACACCTCATCTGGACCTCAGCCTGTGACCAGTTCATCATAACAGCCAAACACATTCTGGGATCAAAAAAACAGATTGCTGACGCACTTTCACGTTTTGCCTTCCAGAAGTTCAGGCTGCTGGCGCCCGAAGCGGACCCTATGCCAACACCTGTACCACCTTATTCGGAGTTGATCTTCCTGTAAACCACCCACTGCAAACCCTCCTCGATGCCTCTCTCAATTCCATTACTCAAATGCATCTCCACTCTCCCTAAAGATTATCACTCCACACTCGTTGCCCGCACACTCGACGCCATCTTCACCTTGGCATTCTTCGGTTTTCTAAGATGCTCGGAAATCTCCACCACATCCAAATTTAACCCCCTAATTCACCCAACAGTGTCTGACCTACTAGTACTGGATTAGGAGACGATATCATACTCGATCAAGCAAAGCAAGACGGAGCAAACCAGGAGAGGCCATTTCATCTACGAGTTCAACCTCCAGTCACCAATTCAACCGTACCAAACCCTCCTAGCCTACCTTCACTTCAGGAAATCTCGGACCACAGCCGCATCGGATCCCCTCTTCGCCGACGACTCTAATCGCCCGGCCACACGCTTCTGGTTTCAAAAGCACCTGCTACAATCCGGTAGCCCAGCAGACAACTTTTCCAGTCACTCCTTCCGCATAGGAGCAGCCACAACAGCCGCCCAAAAGGGCCTATCTCAGCCGCAAATCCAAGCGCTCGGCCGCTGGTCATCGGAAGCTTTCAGAAGCTACATCCGAACAGACCTCTCACTCATCAGGGAAGCCCTCATTTCCCGTATCGTCTAAACAACTCCTCAGTCACCCAGCACAGGATCGAACCTCAACCACTTCACCAGTATATTCCCCAGCAGGACAACTCACCATCGCAGCAATCACCTCAGCAATCACCACCGCTTCAACGCGAAGACTTGTAGCTCCAGACCGCATCTGCAGGGGCCAGCACTCGCATCTTGTGCTCTGCAGCGACAGACTTCATAGCTGAAGTCAGCACCGCCATAATAATAATTTTTTTTAATAATAAAAGAGGCCAGCGCTTCCACCTCGAACAAAGAAATCAACATCACGAAGCCAGTATCGCCGCAGCGCTTCCTCTCCTGCTCTGCCGCAGCAGTCACATCTCCTTTACGACACCTTCCAAACACATCCCCGAAGCCAGTATCGCCGCAGCGACCGCCCCCGCAGGGGCCCGTGCTAAACACCTCCCTGAAGCCAGTATCACCGCAGCGACTGCCCCCGCAGGGGCCCGTGCTTCCTCCCATGCTCTGCCACAGGAGTCACAATCACTATCCAATCCCTTCCAATCACCTCCCTGAAGCCAGTATCGCAGCAGCAACTGCCCCCGCAGGGGCCCGTGCTTCCTCCCGTGCTTCCTCCCGTGCTCTGCCGCAGCAGTCATAAACACTATCCAATCCCTTCCAACCACCTCCCTGAAGCCAGTATCGCCGCAGCGACCGCCCCCGCAGGGGCCTGTGCTTCCTCAGCAGACACATATCCTATCCATTTTCCTTCCAACCACCTCCCTGAAGCCAGCATCAATACAGCGACCAACGCAATGTTCCATGCTGCTTCCGGAAATCGACATCCCACCGATCTACGAAGCACCCTTATTTCACCTTCTGAGCCTCAACCATCAATAAAGCGACCACCTCTACAGATGCCCGTGCTGCCAACTTAAACCTACAAACCAACGTCGCAGCGGCGACCGCCTCTACGGAGGCCAGTACTCCCATCAATCAGCCCAGCTGAGGCCCGTACATCCATCACGCATTCTACTACATTGGAAGCCTCCTTCAGTCGCCTCCTTCCAGTCACAGTTTTACCACGGGGTACACCTGAGTAGCCCAGCATGCTCCAGCTGGTTCTGACATCCCCATCATCACAACATCTAACGCAATGTTCCATGCTGCTTCCGGAAATCGACATCCCACCGATCTACGAAGCACCCTTATTTCACCTTCTGAGCCTCAACCATCAATAAAGCGACCACCTCTACAGATGCCCGTGCTGCCAACTTAAACCTACAAACCAACGTCGCAGCGGCGACCGCCTCTACGGAGGCCAGTACTCCCATCAATCAGCCCAGCTGAGGCCCGTACATCCATCACGCATTCTACTACATTGGAAGCCTCCTTCAGTCGCCTCCTTCCAGTCACAGTTTTACCACGGGGTACACCTGAGTAGCCCAGCATGCTCCAGCTGGTTCTGACATCCCCATCATCACAACATCTAACGCAATGTTCCATGCCGCTTCCGGAAATCGACATCCCACCGATCTACGAGGCACCCTTATTTCACCTTCTGAGCCTCAATTGTCCCTGGAACAGTCTCTACCCCAGTTTCCATCTCATCGACCACATTCCCGAAGGGCCCTCGTCCTCTTGTCGCTACCCGCTTCAGGTCAACACCTCCGTAACGCCTAGAATCGCAATTTGGGGGGGTATGCGTACTCCGGCTGCTGTCCAGCTTCATCATGCCTTTGGGGGGGGTGTTCTGGGCTGGGTTCTGAGCCCGGCGCACTTGCCCTAGAGTGCTCCGGGTCCGGATAGATCCAGCGAGCTCGGAGCCGGCTCCCTGTACAGCACGCCAAATTTTTTCAGGGAACAGGGTTACAGCCAAGTAACCCGAGATGCTCCCTTTCAAAAGCTACACTCGATGCTGCGTTTCAAACGCTATGGGAACGAGAATATCAACGCCGCCGCACTGAAAGTGTCTGGACCCCCCAAGGTTGTGTGGCATGTGTGCACAATCCGAGAGGAGGCCTCAGATTTGTTTCTGGGATGTAGACTCCATGACACGTGAGCCTGGAGTAGCATGAACATCCAGACTATAAAATCTGACAAATGTGTGGAGAGGACCAGCCCGCCCCATCACACACTTGTTGCAAGGGGACACCTCTTGCTAAAGCCATAGACGATGAAACCCCCCTTGTGGAATGAGCTCTGACTCCTAGAGGTGAAGCTTGACCGCGCACCTCATAGGCCAGAGCAATAGCATCCCTCACCCAATGTGATATTGTTTGCTTGGTGGCAGCAGCCCCTTTGTTGCGACCCCCATAGCATATAAAGAGTTGCTCTGATTTACGCCACTGACTAGTGCGGTGGACGTAAGTCTGAAGAGCACGTACTGGACACAGTAAGTGTAATTGTTCCTGCTCCGATGTCGTCAGAAGGCCTCAAAAATAACCGGATGCACGGTGGAGAACGGAACTTTCGGCAGATAACTCGGGTGAGGGTGCAGAATAGCTTTGACCATCCCAGGGGCAAAATTTAAACAGGATGGCAAGGTCGAGAGCGCCTGCAGATCTCCAATTCTCTTAAGAGAGGTGATTGCCATTAGAAAAACCATTTTAAAGGTCAGAAGCCTGACAGGCGCTGACTCCATAGGTTCAAAAGGGGCGCTAATCAGACCCTCAAGCACTATTGCTAAGTCCCATGAAGGAACTGTCTGTCTAGAAGGAGGCATCAGCCGCCTCGCTCCACGAATAAAGCGGGTGACTAAAGGGTGTTTTCCCACAGAAACCCCATCAATCAGGGCGTGGCAGGCCGAAATGGTGGCCACATAAACCCTGAGAGTACCAGGGCTTGTCCCTGAGGACAGTTTCTCTTGCAGAAACTCCGACACTATCTGGCAGTGAATTGGGTCTGTATTGTGTGAAATTCACCATCTGTCAAAAACGCTCCATCTTAGGGCGTAGCTCCTTCTAGTGGAGGGAGCCCTAGCACTTAGAATGGTCTCTATTACGTTGGGCGGAAGCCCAGCATCTCTCAGCTGGGGCCCTTCAGGGGCCAGACATGGAGGTTCCAAAGCTCGGGACGAGGATGAAATACTGTCCCCTGTGCCTGAGACAAAAGATCTCTCCTGACTGGGATCGCCCATGGCGAGTCGTCTAGGAGGGATACTAGGTCCGAGAACCAGATTCTGGTTGGCCAACGGGGAGCTATCAACAAGAGGCGAGACCCCTGTTGACGGACCTTCGCCAGGACTCCCGGGAGCAGAGCTGTCGGAGAAAATGCGTAAAGACGCAGTCTGGGCCAAGTATGGGCCATCGCGTCCATGACTCAGAGAGAAGTAAAGGGGACATTGTGCTGTCTCCTGCATAGCAATGAGGTCCACCTCTGCTTCGTAAAATCTTTCCCAGATTTGTTTGACTACTTCGGAGTGGAATTTCCATTCGCCGTTTATCACAGCTTGTCTGGACAGCAGGTCTGCTCCCACATTCATATGCCCCGGGATGTGAATCGCTCTGAGGGACAGGAATTTGCCCTCTGCCCAGGGCAGAATCTGCTGGGCCAATTTGTTCAGGTGGCGCGACCGCAGTCCGCCCTGGGGATTTATGTACGAGACTACTGAACTATTGTCCACCTGCACTAGGACATGGTAGCCTCGTAACTGCCGGAGGAAGTATTTCAGGGCTCGAAATACAGCCATCATTTCGAGGCAATTGATGTGCCAATCGAGAAGGTGACCTCTCCAGATCCCTTGGGCTGGATGGCCATCTAAGACCGCACCCCAACCCGTGAGGGATGCGTCTGTCGTTAGCATCTTGCGACAACAACACGGACCGAGAGTAGGACCTAAAGTCAGGAACCGAGGTCTGAACCACATAGAAAGGGTGCGAAGCCCCTGGCGCGTCACCCTTATATGCCTCTGGGGGCTGGCTTGGATGAAACCCCCTGGCTCTGAGCCACAACTGAAACGGTCTCATATGCAGGGGGCACAGAGGTATCACTGTGGAAGCCGCCGCCATGAGACCTAGAACTTTTTGAAAGTAATGATTTGTCACTTTCTGGCCTAACCTGATGCTCCTCAGTGTGTTTTGGATGGACTCGACACGTGCAGGAGACCGTTGTGCCTGCATTTTGATCGAGTCCCATATGACCCCGAGATATGTTGTATTCTGTATAGGGGTAAGAACGCTCTTTTTGACGTTGAGTCTCAATCCAAGAGCTTTGAGATGAGCTAGGATGACATCCCGATGTCGTAGCGCTAGATCTCGAGACTGAGCTAAAATCAGCCAGTCGTCTATGTACTTCAAAATGCGGATGCCCCGGAGTCGCAGAGGAGCCAGAGCTGCATCCATGCATTTTGTGTACGTGCAGGGTGACAAGGCTAGGCCGAATGGAAGAACCCGATACTGGTAACCTCAGGAATCTTCTGAGTTGTGGCAAGATCTCTATGTGAAAGTATGCGTCTTTGAGATCGATTGTCACGAACCAGTAGTGACACTGAATTTGAGACACATCATGTAGTTAGTTCCTTGTTCTCAGTGTCTGGAACATTCTGTGATCTTGGTGAACTGTTCGGTGACATTTTAGTAAAGGTAAGACATAACTCATATTTGTTAAACATCATAATCTTAAACAGTCAGGATATAGAATAACAATGTATATTGAAATATACTTCTCACAATATATGGGACACAGGCAAAACCTAAATTCTCACACTTGTAAACAGCAAAAAGACCGCAAAGAGGGAGACTTCTCCCTCACAACACATCGCACACACAAAGCGGTCCTTGAAGACAAAAAAACCTGAAGACGCGTCCGCATCACACGTATTTATAACCTGCAGGTGCTGGTGTAATTAGCCACGTCACCTGCCGAGGTTATTTAAAGCCAAAAAATGTTGGCGTGTTTGACACACGTGCTTCACAACCGGTCGAACAAAGACTGTTCTCCCATAGCGTTTGAAACGCAGCATCGAGTGTAGCTTTTGAAAGGGAACTCGTGAATTGAAGGTTATTGATATTTTGTTCAACACCTGGGGCATTTGACATCTATCCCAATTTTTGCCATCTTCGTGTACGAACTAATGAATAACGTTCTTTAACGTGCGATTAAATCGTTCCACCAGACCGTCCGTTTGTGGGTGTAAGAGGATGAATGGTACGAATCGATGTAATGCCCAATAATTCGTACAGTTCGTGTATCGTGCGTGACATGAACGGCGTGCCTTGATCCGTGAGGAGACTGGGAATCCCCACGCGGGAGACTGAACGAAACTCTTAGCGGAAATGTTGCGGAGGGGCACCGTCTCGGAATATCGTGTTGCATAGTCCACCAGGACTAATGCAAAGCGATGTCCTCTTGCTGATCGTTCTAATGGCCCGATGAGGTCAATACCAATTCGCTAGAAGGGGACCTACATTAACGGAAGCGGGCGCAACAGTGCTTTTGGGGAGGCAGGCAGATTTACCAGCTGACATTCATGACAAGATGCCCACCACCTTCGCACGTTCTCGTAAATGCCCGGCCAAAAGAATCGGGCCATGAGATGATTTAGCGTGGTCGCCTGGCCTAAATGTCCTGCCATCGGGTTACAATGAGCCAGCTGGCAAAGCATTTCCTGACGGTTCTTCGGAAAAACTAATAATTGGCTTGTATCTTCCTTTGTCTGAGCGTCTTGGGTCACTCAATACAACCGGTTATTCTTAAAAGCAAAATATGGATAGGAAAGCGGTCGTGCAGGTTGGAGAGGCTGCCAGTCGATACAAATAACTTGCTCAAATGCCTGTTTCAGGGTTTCATCCTGAGTCTGTTCCAGGGGAAAATCATCACGCTCAGAGATATTAAGTCTCTCGATTTCACTCTGTTCCCCTGACTCAGTACTCCGGGATCCCGGTTTAGCCACTCCTGCCTGCACAAGCGCCCCCCCTTCCTCGCTTTCTCTTATCCCAAGACACATCCGCTCACAATTAACCCAATAATTTAGGAAAAGCTGGCCAAGTCGTTCCCAAGATCAGCAGATGTCGGAGGTGCGGGTTAACTGCAACCTCCACTCTATGCTTTTGTCCCCTAAATTTTATAAGCACGGACATGACTGGGTATTTCACTAAGTCCATTCAGAATCTTTCTCTTTGTCTTTGTCTCCGTCTTTGAATAGCCAGTCAGCAGTCCTTCTCTCTCTCTTCGTGCTCTGCTTCTCCAGGCTGTTTATACGCAGGTGTACCTCATTTGCATTTGCCTCACATACTCACCGCTCGTCTCACCGCTCGTCTCCCAGCTCTCTCTCCCACTGCAGAATACCCTGAACCATGCCCCCCTCGCCACAGTACAGTCTACTGTAAATTACTTCTCGGGTTCTTAATATGTAGGCATACACAAATGCAATTTTAGAATTTGCTGCTATTATTGTCATTGTATCATATGTACAGAAACAGTGAAACATACTTTGTTGCCCAAATACATGTGATAAAAAAATATTTTATTATCAGGGCAGACAGGAAGCTTGAAGACTTGAACTCAACACCTGGGTGTGTACAACTACACTAACATACACAAAACTTCTTATTAGTCTGACTTTATGCCTGATGTTTAAAAAGGGACATAAAGGGATTGATAAGGCATATTTATATTTCATT
Organism: Triplophysa siluroides; assembly: GCA_006030095.1. Classification (NCBI taxonomy): domain Eukaryota; kingdom Metazoa; phylum Chordata; class Actinopteri; order Cypriniformes; family Nemacheilidae; genus Triplophysa; species Triplophysa siluroides. Next base: position 838,977 of record VCII01000051.1, on the reverse strand, counting down.
TATGAGTAATATTAAACTGCACCTGTCAAGATGACACAGTGATGACTCTATGTTATAAGTTTTGAGTGGTTATTATTGGATGGAATAAAACAGAAACATCCTCATGCACACACACTATATATATGCTGTAAACAATCATAAAATATAATTTTATTTTCAGGACATTAGAAAAGCATGAAGACTTCATATTGCACTCTTCACCTGGGTGTGTACAACTACACCAACATACACACAACATGTCTTATAAGTATGTCTTTTTCTTATTCTTTAAGAAATTATCATAGGTTTGCTTTTATTAACGCATAACCGCTTTTCATTACTTTTCTACGTTTTTAGAAAAATGTCTCTGTACACTGGGCTTGACATTAACTCTTTTGCTCACTAACCATTGTGACTAGTGGTTTTCTAAACTTTGTGAAAACACGCAGTCTATTTATACAGTTCTTTACATAGCAGCTGATTCGACATAAACGAGTACATCAACATCATTCTAGACTAAAGGCTTTACTTTTATTTGTTTACACTCAAAATAACAACAATATGTCTCCGGTTACTATCGTAACCTCGATTCCCTGAGAGGAGGGAACGAGACATTGCTTGAAACGCTAGTGGAATCCCCTTCTCTTAACCTTACTAAAACCTTATTGAATATGAAATGAAAATGTAACTGGCCAATGTGGTCCAAGACAGCGCTTAGGGGCTTGGTCGCCACCCCTTTATATTACACCGTCTGGACCACATAACCTCAGAATCTTACGACTGAACATTACAGCGCGACGATCTGAGCACGCGAACACAGCAGTTTATGCAATGTCTCTTTCCCTCCTCCCAGGGAACCAAGGTTACGACAGTAACCAGAGACATTCCCTTTTGAGAGAGGTCTCTCAACATTGCGTGAAACACTAGGGGAACCGTATAAAATAACAGTTCCCTTTCTGTCGGTCTCTCGATGTTGTGTCGAACCGACAGATTGGGGTTTGTCTTGAGAACCCATCAACTTCAACTATACTTAGAAAAGTCCAATGAAATTGGCGAATGAAATTTCCATGCCGGATTCCGCCCCCGGATATCCGGGTATAAAACGGAGACGGCATTCTGCATTCATTCACCTTTTGTTCTTCGGAGCTTTCGATTGATGATCGACTTCAGAACTAGCATCTACTACTGCTCTTCAGCTGGATTCTTACGACGTGGTGCAGCGGACTGTCCCTTCCTGCCACGACTTCCCCTGGGCGTCTCTGCAGTTCCAGAAGTGTTCAAGTTTTTTCCCTGAAAGAGCTAAATTTCTTCAGCGGGCATGGTTCATGTCTTTAAAAGTTCAAAATACAGAGACCGGCAACATAAAAGTAATCCCTGCGGCTTCTTTCGATGTATTAATGATGTCTTATTTAAGCGAATCGATTGAACTCTGCAAGAAACTGAAAGTTATTACCAACATTATAACTGGTAATGCACAGTGTGCGAAACTGCTTCGCATGCGTCCAAACGCATATGTTCCCCACTTACTTATAAGGGCAGAGCACTTGATGTAGAGACTTTGGAGAGAGATGGACAATTTAGTCCTCCTCCATGATTTAACTAAATTGGCGGCAGATGTCTTGAAATCTGTGTGACAGAGTTTCTATGCGCGATTTGAGTGGACGGGGTCACGTGACGGGACTGATTATTCTCCATAGCCAATCACATGAAAATTAAACATAAAGTAGCGACGACAATGTGAGGAAAAATAGCGCAGGAAAAGTACCGATACAGCACTAAAAATGTACACAAGTAAAACTACACTGTTTTTAAACTACTTAAAAAAGTACAATTCCTGAATAAAACTACTCAATTACAGTAATTTGAGTATTTGTCATTCGTTACTTTTTTAATAACTTGAAACCGAAAGTACTTTTGGACCAGTTGCTTAGATGCCACATGATTATAAAATGTATGATAAATATTTTTTTTATTATCAGGACAGAGAAGAAGCATGAAGACTTGGGATTACACTCATCGCCTGGGTGTGTTCAACTACACCAACATACACAAAATGTCTTATTCATTTAAAATATAAAGATAGGGACAGATAAAGAAATGAGCACACACTGTGAGAAAAATATTACAAACGCTGTCACTGGGATAGTACCATTTAAAAAGGTCCTAATACCATTTCGGTACATGTATGTATTTATTTGGTACCAATATGTACCTTTAAGACACTAATATGCACCCTTTAGGTTTTTGAAAGGTTACCACTCCAGTGACAGCTTGTGTCCCTGAGCTTTCATGTGTAAAATTCATTGGAATTGCTTTTATTCAAAGTACCACGAGACCAATTCGAAAAACCATAAAAAGTTTGCTTTCGAATCTCTCTCGCGGTACTTTTATGTCATCCACCTGTCGGATCTTTCAGTGCCACATCAAGACGAACAAACCTAAGGACAAAGGGCATTTTCCAAATGGAAGTGAGCATCCTAATGCCCTACTACCTTCAAAGGGCAGAGCCCTTAAAGTGAACTGTTTGAAGAATGTAGGGCATTATTGTCGTGTGTGCGTTTGGAACTCCCTTCACAAAGGGAATGACTCGCCAAATGTTACCTTGACCTGTGACACCTGTGCAAATAATCATGCTATCTAATCAGCATATTGATGTGCCACACCTGTGAAGTGTTACAGCAATGCATGAGTGTATATTAACATTTTTATTGTTTGCCTGAAATGCTGAAAGAGCATTTGGACCCGGAAACGGTGGTGTGAGACGTCAGACTTAACAAATGAAAAGTATAGTATATAGGAGAAGGGTACAGCTCAATAGTACAAATATCTTGTTCTAGTACAGTGAGCTGATCATTTATAATCCAAAAGTAAATATTTTCAAATATTGGTAAGTGGTGTTATAGTTAAGATGCGTTAAATTTATATCAACATCTAATTCTATAAACTATGGTAATATATCTTCTATTCTCTTTTTACAGGCTGCACTACAAACAGCCCAGTGCCCTGGATGCGTAAGTATTAAAATGTAGCAGTGCACATTCAAATGAAATGGCATGGTAAATGATAACAGCGCTCTTTGTGTTTTAAAATCAGTCGCAGAGATATTGCTACTGTATCAACATGGTTGGCACCAATTGTTTGGGAGGGAACCTTTGATCCTACACTGATCGACGCCGTCTACAAACAAAAGAACCTCACCATAGCGACTACTGTTTTTGTTGTGGGAAAGTGAGTAATATGCCATCAAATCATAATTTGGACAGAAAAATTATAATATAAATATATATAGTTACAACAAAACGTCCAAAACAAATTAATCTTAGTGACACTTTTGGTGTTTCTTTTATGTTTTCAGAAACAAACTCTTAAATCGAGCGCTCTCTTTCTTTTACAGATACATGATATTTTTGAAAGACTTTCTGGAGTCAGCTGAAGCACATTATTTTGTTGGATATCGAGTGCATTATTACTTATTTACAGATCAACCAGAAGCCATCCCTAATGTAAAGCTCGGTGAAGAACGTAAGCTGATAGTGCGGAAGGTACCGAGTTCGAATAGGTGGCAGGACATCAGTATGGGCCGGATGGCAGCATTGGAAAAACTAACTGAGAGTGCAATGGACAATGAGGCTGACTACATTTTCTGCTTTGATGTGGATGCGAAGTTCTATGCCCGCTGGAGTGTGGAGACTTTAAGTCATCTGGTAGCAGTGATTCACCCTTGGTATTACAATTATCCAAGGGAAAAATTCACATATGAGCGTAGACCAGAGTCGGAAGCGTTTATTCCGGCTGATGAAGGTGATTTTTACTACGCTGGTGGCGCGTTTGGTGGCTCGGTGCAGGAGGTGCATAAGCTCACCAAAACCTGCACTGAGAAGCAGAGTATGGATCGTGCAAAATCTATCGAGGCACTATGGCACGACGAGTCTCACTTGAACAGGTATTTTCTTTACAACAAACCCAGCAAGCTGCTCTCTCCCGAGTATCTGTGGCGAGATATAAGTGCCAGATCAAATGAAGTGAAAGTCATTCGTTTTACTAGTGTAGCTAAAAATATGGCAGAGGTTCGCCCAAACTTATAGCAACGTTACCAATGGCAATATTCACCTGCATTAACTTGTTGGGACCATGCAGGCCTCAGATGTGCCAAAAGGTCATCCTCAGGGAAAATACAAATTATTTTGAAGTCAAGCGAACAGTAACAGGACATGAAAACTGGCCAGATATAAAGGAGGAAGTTGCGAAAGAAAGTTTACAGAAAAACATAGCTAATATTATTTTTTTCTTGCATCATCAATATTTAAAATGTTGATATCTGATATGTTTTATACGTAAAACCCAAAAATAAAAAAAACAAGGCAATAAATATAAGATGAACAAAACATTTTTTTCTTCATACTGTAGTTTAAGAAACTAAGTGACAAATTAAGTTGTAAAAGTTGTTTGGAATTAAACAAATGATTTCTGTCATATCATTCAGCCTTTGCTCATTTAGTATTTCTAAATAAATTAGCGTAATCTTTAGGTTCATTTCTGTGTGATTGGTTTTGAGTTGGTTGGATCGACGGGCTTCAGGGCTATCTGGAAAAGTAAAAGCTGGTCTATGGTAAAATACGTATAGATGGAAAAATGCTTTTTCAGGGTCTTCTGTGTGAATATGGTCTTTTCAATACTGAATGCATGTAAACAAACAAACTTTTTGTGAAACTCCGAAGCTGGAGATACCTAAAAATAAATTTGCATTATTAAATTATTTATTTTGTCTGTTAGTTATTTCTTTCTATACTAATACTCTGCTCAAAGATCGGTCTCAACAGTTCTCAAATCACCACTACTCTATCATTACTCTATCAATTGCTCAGCCTGTATCGGGTACTTTGCACACCGTTTATATAGGAAACATATATACAATTACTATGATTCATATTTTTTAATAAAATGAAATGTCAGCTATAAGCACTCACACATCTTTATTCAATTTGTTTGGGTGTTTTCACATCTACCACGATAATACGAATGACTGGTTCTTTGAAACAAACTGGTTTCCTGGAGAAGAATCAGACTTCCTGTTAAAATCAAACATATTCTGGTAGAAGGTTGATGAAATGCATTACATATTTCTTAAAGGGAGATATCTAAAACATTTTGTTAAAGGTGTCTCGAGGACTGGATTTGAGAAGCACTGGTTTAATGGTCGCACAGACAATCCAGCACGTTTTTCCCCTCCCCATGTTTCTATGAAACATAAGAATATGTAATATTTACCAGTTCATAGAGTTCAAATGTCCCAGGAAACCAAACCTAACATCTGAACAATGGATTATGAAACATTTGAAAAGGCATTCATGTTGTCAATGTAAAGCCCCACATGCATGAAGCAGCCATAAGTAAAGAAAAGGGCAAGGCACAGTTTTGATATAATGCTAACATTCAGATCACACACCCCACCCCTAACGGAAAATAATTTATTCTGCCTTTACTAGTGTGGGTGAACTAGCTTTACAGATAGCTAACATTCTCCAATAAAGAAACCAGGAAGCATCTTGTTCGTTTGGTGTGTTTTACTGAAGGACTGTAAAACTGTAACATACAGAAACAAAGATAATGCATATCAAAATCTCAATAGAGTTAATAGACAATGCAAATATAACATAAGTAGCTTAGAATTAACTAAACCCTCAAAACGATCTCGTAGCGAGCGGTTAGCACTATGCTAAAATACATGGAAAATGTCATAGGGCTGCTAACAGTACTAGAGCCACATTTTTCCTTACAAATTACGAATAGAAAACATGCTAAAATAACTAAATTTTGGTCTCAACAGGAAGTTAGGATTACTATCAAACAAATACTCACAGACAGATATTGTTTAGGGACCAAAATAGAAGTTTACAGACTTAAACACTCTGTAGTTTGTCATGCTGTGGGACCGATAGAAAAGTAACGGCCCTACGGAAACTCTGCGTGGACAAAACACAAGAAACGCAAACACAAACAACTCTTCCCACAAGGGGGGCAGCACATAATTAATTGGTTGATGTGTGCAAACTGGATTGTCGTGTTGATTTTGGCTCACTAATATTACCTTCTCCTATACATTTTAAGGGCATGTTAATGACATGTTTTTGACATGTGTAATTTTAATGCAAAAAAAAGTATTTTTTCAAAAAATATTTATGGATTTGAATCCTCTGCTCTGACTGAAAAGGTCTGTTCTATGTGTTTTCCCTTTGGTTGACTTCTGTATAACACCCACTTCTATGATTGACAGCATAAGAGATCCACTGCTAAATAATATGGTGGTTTTTCTATTATAGTATTGAGTTTCTTTTATGAAATAATACATTTAAGTTAGTTATAGGTCTCACACTCTTCTCTCATAGCAAAGGCTATGGCCCTTTGGATAAAGCACCAAGCAGAACCATTTGGCATCTGCGTAGCATTACACATACACATACACATACACTTTGTAGACACATACAGTACATTCACTTTGTAGATATAGTTGGTTCAAGTAGGCTATATGTTTTGAAACACAAAGTAGATAGTAGTCTGTGCATTACTATACTTAATTGTTAACTTTATTGTCACAAACACTGATGTGTTCAGTATGAGCTCGTTTGAACAGTAATCTTTGGGTTGCACAGTATTCATTTAACCATGAGCTCATTGTAATAAAAAAAAGGTTTTAGTAAATGACAAATATGATATACATTTGCCTGCTAAAACTCAACTCAACTCAACTTTATTTATATAGCGCTTTTTACAATTTTCATTGTTACAAAGCAGCTGTACATGAGACATTGAATACAAGAAAAACAACTAAAGTCATATACCTGTAAAAACAAGAAAAAGGTGAAAACAACAAAAGACAGACATGCAAATGCTCCACACACACAATATGCATACATATTTTACACACATTGACATAGACGCACACACGCAAACACACTCGCACACACACACATGTATAAGTAAAAATAAAGGAAATGTATAAGTACTCAGCAAACATTGGTCCGACAGCAACGTCTTGTCCCTGGCCGAAAATAGTCGCGTAAGACGGCATAAACCGGTAAAACCCAACAAACATTGGTCCGACAGCAACGTCGAGTCCCTGGCGAATTTAGTTGCGGTAGGACGACATAATCTGTAAAAATATTTGACATAGAACATTTCCTAAAAATGCATTCAGATATATGTGTACATGTCAACAGTTCTCTGGGGTTGCATGTATAATTGTTACTTTGACTTTAGCTAGGTGTAATACTATAAATATTGAATTGGATGAGAGGACGTCCTTCAGTGACGTCCTTTACACGTGCATTTTTAGTCCATCATGACCCTCAAAGCAATTGTGCTTACACCTTGAATAGTACTGCAATGATTAATTTGAGTGTCCCAATTAGCTTTAATTTTTTTTTAAATGTTGTGAATAGACGTCCACTGACTTTACATTTAACGCAACACCCATTGTAAAAAGAAGGAAATATATATATTTTTTAAACGATCATTTGTATTCATCTAAGCTAGTTAAATGACAAATTATATTTGAAAAGCGCCCTGTGTGGTTTAGTGATTACAAAGCCACTGCATTGTACAGTAGTCGTTATCCGAGACGTTTTCTGTAGGCCTACATTACAATTGTATTACTTTTATGAAAGTTATGCATATACATATAAATCAGATATAATGTTATACATATTTCCTTTCACAATTTAAAGTGGATGATTGCCAAATCTGTGCTGCCAAAATCCGTGATCCACACTCCAGCCCAGTTGGTGGCGGTAATGCGCCTTAAATTGGTTTGCCAACCGGTCGCAATAAACTCTAAAGAAGAAGGCTCGAAGGCTATATTACAAATACTACTGGTGGGTAAGTACATTTTGTATTGTTTTATTAATGTGGTTGAGTCTTACTTGTTGGACACGAAGGAACTGAAAGAAATGATGCGCAAATTATCAACTGCCATGTAGTTTGAGTTATGCTAAAATTAGCTAGCAGGCTAAAAGTTAGTAACTTAGGTTTAAAGTTAGGCTTACCCTGAAGGTAGTTTCTACACTTGAGCTGTGCTGTGTAATGCTTCTTGCCGGTGTTGAACAGAAATTTGACTCCCCTACTTCTGATTGGTTCATTCACATAGGATGCTGCTTTGTGATTGGTTCCTATCTCTAAATCCCGCCACCACACCTAATCCTAACCTTCGTAGGGGGAAACAGGGGAGTCGTTATCTCACGGGTAGTCAGAATTTGATAGCAAAATCATCAAGCCCCCAAACTGCTAACTCTTTCCCTGCCATTGACGAGTTATCTCGTAATTTAAAAATCAACCGTTCCCTGCCAAAGACGAGTTATTATTCAGTACAGAAAATGTATTGTGAGCCATCAAAGTCATTAAGCCTCTTATCACAAAACCTTGGAAGTTATAGACCGATTTCAAATCTCCCGTACTTGTCTAAAATACTAGAAAAAGAAGTGTCCACTCAGTTGTGCTCTTACTTACAAAATAATGACATGCACGAAACATTTCAGTCTGACTTAAGACCGCATCATAGCACCAAAACTATGCTCGTTAAAATTAGAAACAACCTTCTAATAGCATCAGATAAAGGTAACATCTCACTCCTAGTCCTGCTTGACCTTAGTGCTGCGTTCGATACTGTAGACCATAAAATACTTTTAGATCGTTTACACAATTATATCGATATTCAGGAACAGGCACTACAATGGTTCAGATCTTACTTTTCAATATGTCCATTTAAATGGGGAATCGTCAAATCTAACGCAAGTAAACTATGGATTACCTCAGGGGTCGGTTTTAGGACCCTTGCTTTTCTCCATATACATGCTGCCCATGGGCAACATTATTAGAAAACATGGAATTAGCTTCTACTGTTATGCAGATGATACTCAGCTATATATCTCATCAAGACCCGATGATTCCCTTCAAGCTATCCAAATTGGCAGAGTGCATAGAAGATATAAAACATTAGATGACTAGTAATTTCCTTCTTTTAAACTCTAACAAAACAGAAATATTACTTCTCGCTCCAAAAACACGTAAACAGAATATCTCAGACTATAACCTGCAAGTTGAAGGCTGCACTGTTACTCCAACAAATACAGGTAAAGACCTAGGTGTTATATTAGACGACAACCTGTCATTTAAAAATCGCATCTCAAATATCACAAAAACAGCCTTCTTCCACCTTAGAAATGTTGCCAAATTCCGAAATATTTGAGATGTGTTGTTGACGCAGAAACGCTTATTCATGCATATGTGACCTCAAGACTTGACTACTGTAATCGCCTACTTAGTGGTTATCCTGTATCATCAATAAACAAACTACAGTTAGTTCAGAATGCAGCTGCCAGAGTTCTTACCACGTCAAGAAAATACGATCACATAACCCCAATTTTATCATCCCTTCAGTGGTTACCAATTAAGTATCGTATTGACTTTAAAGTTATTTTAATTGCTTATAAAGCCCTAAAAGTCTAGCCCCTACATACTTAACAGAGCTTCTATCACATTGCAACCCATCACGCTCTCTAAGATCTCAAAACTCCAGACTTTTGATAACACCTAGAATAACTAAATCCACCAAAGGGGGCAGAGCTTTCTCATACGTAGCACCAAAACTCTGGAATAGCCTTCCTGATACTATTTGAGGGTCAGACACACTCTCCCAATTAAAATTGAGATTAAAGACACATCTTTTCAGCCAAGCTTTCACTAATGGATAATAAATTAACAGCAGCTACGCTAATTATTCTCTTTTTGCCTCCACCTCGGGATGCTCATCCACCAGGCCCAGATGGACGTCATATGCCCACCCCCAACTAGAGATTATGCCAGCTACAGCTGGAATTCCTGTGTCATCCTCCTACGAGAGCCTGCGGACTGACTGGCCATCCCAGCTCCATCTCTGGCAATTCCATCACCACCCAAGAGAAAGGCGACCATCTGACCATCCCAGCTCAAGAAATTCCATCTATGGAACTATGGACTACTTGTCACATTAATGCTAAAGTTACAATACTTGGTATTTAATAATAAACTTATATTACATGACAGCAGTTTGAAGTTATAGCTGCATTCAGTGGCCCTGATTGGAGGTTGATGGGTGAGTGTTTGTGGGAAGTGGGGGGGATTGTTGGATGTGGTTGGGGGATTCTTGTTGGGGCTGTTTGGGTCTTGTTTTGTGGTCGATGTCGGACAGCAGGGGAATAAAGTTACATTACGCCATCACTATTTTCCTTGGTTGTTCCACTGTTGTCTTGTGTCGATCGCGGAGTGGGATCGGGTTGGACCCGCACGGTTTCAGTGAGTGGGACTTCCTGGGTCGCGTGTGGTGGGCTCTCCCTCTTCCTGGTGGATGTTACCTCGGTGGCTTTTGGTCGGGGTCACTGAGTGCAGCTATGAAACGTCAGAGGAGATCTGGCCCTCCCGGCTGAGCCTGGTTTCTCCCAAGTTTTTTTTATTCTCCATTAATCAATCATTGGAGTTTGGGTTCCTCGCCACAGCAGGGCAGTGTTGGCTTGTTCACCGGGAAACTGCATTTATTTAATTATACAAGATCTTGCTTGTATGTTTACCATGCATTGTGCTGTGTTTCTGTTTTTCTTATTTGCTCCTATAAAGCTGCTTTGGAACAATGCACATTGTGAAAAGCGCTATATAAATAAACTTGAATTGAATTGAGTTTTGTGTCACTGCCTAAAAACAGTTACAAATTTATATTAAGTTGAGCAATTTCATGCAACTACAGGAACAATGTGTAAATACCAATTACTCTTTTCTACTCTTAAAAAAAAAAAAAAAAAAAAAACTTCTAACTTAACTTAGCACTGTATACTGTGGTAGGCTTTATGAGGCCACTTTTATTGATTGCACTTATGATTTTTGTTGTACTTGCGTTGTCCGAATTGCTTCCATTGTTTACCCCATCTGTAAGTCGCTTTGGATAAAAGCGTCTGCCAAATGACTAAATGTAAATGTAAATAGATCAGGGGTTCCAAACCTTCTTCCTTAAGGACATCCAGTCTAATTGTTTGTAAACACAAAATGTGAAAGCAAGTGTCACATTCAGTTTAGAAGTACATTTTACATTTACATTTAGGCATTTGGCAGACGCTTTTATCCAAAGCGACTTACAGTGCACTTATTACAGGGACAATCCCCCTGGAGCAACGTGGAGTAAAGTGTCTTGCTCAAGGATACACTGGTGGTGGCTGCTGGGATCGAACCAGCAACCTTTTTTGATTTACCAGTTCAGTGGTTTAACCCACTAGACTACCATCTCAAGTAGTCGTGTGTCCAGGTGTATACATATTAATGAACAAATTTTTCTTTCAGGATTGCAAAGGAATATTTTCCATGCTGTTCGGTTTTGAGTTAAACTTCAGTGAATAGCTTGCATTCTGTCTACATGTTCTATTAAGAGATTGGATTGTGAAAAAGAAAAAAGTCGAGAGATGTGTTTTTTGAGTGTTATGTGTTTTGCGACTCTCTCGCGAGCGAGAGAGAGAGAGGGAGAGAGATCGAGAGCGAGAGAGAAGAGAGAAGAAGAGAGATGAGAGAGAGAGAGAGAGAGAGAGCGAGAGAGAGCGAGAGAGAGAGAGAGAGAGAGAGAGAACGAGAGAGGAGAGAGAGCAGAGAGAGAGAGAGCGAGAGCGAGAGAGGAGAGAGAGGAGAGAGAGAGCGAGAGAGAGAGAGCGGAGCGAAGAGAGATCGAGCTCTCGAGACTAGATCTCTCTCTCTATCTCTCGATCTCTCTATATCCGCTCCTCTCTCTCTAGCTCTAGCTCTCTCTCTATCTCTCTCTCTCTCTCTCTCTCTCTCTCTCTCTCTCTCTCTCTCTCTCTCTCTCTCTCTCTCTCTGTATATATATATATACATATATATTGAAGTAGTTAACTCTCTCTCTTTCTTTGATGAGACTTTGATGCAGCAATGGCGGAACACCAGAAGCACGCTGGGGCTGATGGATATCAAAATTTAGCCATAAACAATTTTAACCGACTTGAAGACATTTTGTTAACCATAATCCAGTATTTTGTTGTTTACTTGTTTTAACAGTAATACAAGACTGATTATTTTTCTTTAATTTTAACAAATTAAACATAAATGCATTTACAATTCTTGACTGCTAGATAGCAACTGTAGCCCTACTGAGACTTCTGACAACGCGAGACTTGAAAGTTAGTAGCGATCACTGATGCCAGATCTCGTGAGAACGCGTCTTTTGAATTGAATTTGAGAGAGAGCTAATCGGAGAGTGGAGTGTGGAGAGTATCAGACTTATCGGACACACACAAACAGCAAGCATGATAGAATATTCCTGCTGTTGTCTTGTAAGTATGTGTGTTTTCGTTTTGATTTGTGTTCATTATTTATCTACTATATTTGTTATTATGTGTGTAGGAACCCTAACATTTTAGTGGCTAACAGTGTGGAGCTAAGTTGTGGTTAGCTTAAACATGTTAACTCACATGCAAGTGTTTCCGTGTGCCCATCAGTGTTGGCTGTAACTAGTTACTAATGAATTAGTTACTGTAATTTAATTACTTTTCCCTTGAAAAAGTAAAGTAAGGGATTACATTTACTTCTGATTTAATTTAACTAAATACTTTGTAAAATATTCAATAGTGGAAATGACATCAAACTTATATGTTTAAATGTTTTCTTCAATGTATCCTTCTCACATTTTTAAACTGAATGAAGAATCCCGAGTATCACGGGAGAAACAACAGTGGATATTGGCAAGTTGAGATGGAGCTTGACAGTATAGCTAAAACTGCCTTTGCCACATCCTCAAGATTGTACGAATTCCTACGCTTACCATTTGGGCTTAAGAATGCGGCAGCCACATTTCAACGTCTGATGGAGTTTGTCTTGAAAGATGTGAGAGGCAAGAGTTGTTTTGTCTACATTGATGACATCGTAATTTACTCCAAGTCCGAAGAAGAGCATCTAATCCATCTGAAAGAAGTCTTCAACTGCCTACACCGGGGAGGGCTTACATTAAACCTGAAGACTGTAACTTGATGCAAAAATCTTTGAAGTTTTTTGGGACATGTCGTGTCTGCTGAGGGAGTTAAAACGGATCCTGTCAAAGTGGAAGCTGTTTCGGATTTCCCTATGCCTAGATCACTGAAAGAAGTTCAACGGTTTTTAGGTTTGGCAGGCTGGTATCATAGATTTACCCCTAAATTTTCATCCAAAACTGCCCCTTTGCATGCTCTAAAAAATAAAGGAGCAATATGGAGTTGGATGAAGGAATGTCAAGAGTCATTCGAAATAATCAAACGTGAGTTGACCCACACACCCATTCTGATTCCTCCTGATCCATGAAAACCTTTTAAAGTTCAAACCGATGCCAGTGATCTGTCAGTGAGTTCTTTCTTAATTTTTCAAACTGCTGGAAAGAGCTGAGAGTGGTGCTGTCGAAAACGAAGGTTCTGCAGATGAGGCCTCGCCCAAACCTTTATCCGTATTCATATTGCAACAATATAACAACAAATGTATATAGTACAAACCAAATCTAGAACATTCATCTATATTTCATGATCTTCAATGTATAATCTATCAATTTTCACATAATTATAAGATTACATGTGTAAAATTTACCAAAAGCACGCGTTTGGGCCTTCTGCACCTGGATGCTTACAAACAATCAGCCATAATTCAAAACAGGTGCGATAATAGAGATTGGGTGACACTAATGTCAGCAGAAAAGAGCATCGGCTGAATGGTTGGCTGAAATCAGATGAGCCTTGGTAACGGCGAAGACATCTATGGTTGTCTACCGAGACTGTCCTGCCTGTCTATTTTTGGAAATTGAGTGTGCTATTCTAGCAAGATAATTGTACCAACAGTAACTACAATTACAAAACCACCAAAATTTGTATTGTATTACAAAATTCATGACGTAAAAAACATGATCTATAATTTCTGTGTCAAAGATAAGAACACACGTGTGATAAATGAGTCAGTTACTGATCATAAATACCAGATTTTGTAATACATTGGTCAAATGTGTATTCTGAGTGAGTCTCAGACCTTTCCAAATATATATGGTTTGTCATGATTATAATGAAAATCAACTGCAAAATATTGAAGTAAACATGATTGTTCAACTGTTGGAACAATGACATTTAGCAGCGTGTAATTTTTATGCACACTCTTGTCATACATGAATCGGTTACTATTCCTACATAATAGATATTGTAAAACACCCATCAATTATGTATTCTAGACTATTAAACCTTTCCGAAGATTTCTAGTTTGACATGATAGTAAAATGATTTAAAAAAAAAAATGATAAAAAAACTGCTAAAAATTGAAGTAAATGCAAGCGCTCAACTGGTGGAAAGTATTACATTCATGAATTCTCTCGTCATAAGTCAATCCGTTACTTTCTTACATAATAGTTACCAAAAACATTTTTTCAGATATATATTCTAGAGACCTTTCCAAGGATATATAGTTTGTAATGATTGGAAAGAAATTCCACTGCAAAAATACTGAAATAAACTTGAGTACCCCCTGGTTGAAATTAGAAGCACATTGACATTTTTAGGCAGACTTTTGTGATAATTTAATTATAACCTGTTTCTTACAGAACTTAAAAAAACTGTTTAAATCTGTTTCAATATTGGAAAGGTGAAAGTTAATGCAGCGCTAACCATTAGTTCTGCATTAGTTCATAACTACCTATTAGGTATGAAACAGTATTATAAAGTGTAACCACAAAAGGTTTTTAGACCAACCTTTTTCTCTCACATCACATCCCTTGGATCTTTCATTACACAGTATCACGGCAAGGATGTGCAGAGTAATTCGGGGTTCATCATCATGCGGGGTTATGTGTAAAACCACAGTTGAGTATTGTGTTATGTCGTTTTGCAATAAAAAAATTATCTAAAGCTATTTTCCAGTTATTACATTCGTGTTCCAGAATTTAAATGTATAAAGTAACTAAAACAAATTAGCGTGTAATTCACTACACCAAATCAAGTACAAAACTTTTTTTTATTTTCAATGGTCAAACCTGCAAAACATCTAGAAAAATATACAACAAAAAAAACCTTACCACAACAACAAACATAAAAGAAAGAATATTCACATTTCCCCAACAGAGATAAAAGCACATTCTTTTGTTTGTTTAATTTTTTGAAAGCACCACTTCTGCTCGGTTCCCTCACATATCACCACAGTAGCCGGAATCGTTGGAGAGCTGGGAGTTGGAGCTACGGTTTGAAGAGGAGTTCCATATGTCCAAATTCATGTGAGGTCCAAAGGGATTGAAGCTGGAGAACTGCTTGCCTGGGCAGGCGCCGCCTGGCTCGCGGCTGAAGGGTGTAATGGGTGACACTGGTGAGTGGGGTGAGACAGGTGCTGAACGTTCTTGGTGGAAGTGGCTTTGGTAAGGTTCACTTTGAGGTGTCCAGATAGACCCAAATAGACTGGACATGGGTGAGAGACTTCTGGTTCCTGGGAAGTATGTCTGGACCTGAAATGGTAAACATGGCCATAACGACATTACATTCCACTGTTAACAAAGCATCTGGACAATATCACTAACTAGTCACTAATTATTGCGGTATTGAACATTGAACAGACACACATATAAAATAAAACTAATGTAATTCTCACCTTGCTGCCAGTGTCCCACGTGGAGTTTATGTCATGGGCTCCATTATCACCCCAGACAGGTTGGTGGCTGTGTGTCATAGTTTGGCTTTCATGGCACAAGAATGCGTTTTGGCAGTTGCCGTTACCTTACATTGGCAAAACAAAGGAAACAGTCACGCATCTTTCAATAATTACAAATTCTAGAAATACATTTAATTTAAAGTGACAGAAACCTCCTTACCAGGTGGCATGTTGTGTGTCTGATCACTATAGGGATACTGGCTGGTACACTGGCTGTTCATGTTGTTCCAAGGAAAGCTTCACAGTAACAAAATAGAAGGCATTTTCATTTTTAGTTTTATAGAGCTTTTAGGTGCTGGCTCATTAGTTTTATTTTGTTAAGTTGCAATGGAAAAAATATATGAGGAAGTCTAAAAACATACCTATTATATCCAGGGACAAATGGGTATCGGAATTCATTGGTCAGAGGAACTGAGGGGGCAGACCATGTCTCTTCTATTACATTAGAGCTCACAATATCTGCAAAGACCAGGACGCATTTTTGTTTAAAAAAGGCAAAGTCGACTCACAACGCAACATGAATCATTATTCTAAAGATTCAAATCCCTCACCATGGTTCTTGTCCACACCGGCGGCTACATCAGCAAAGCTTTGGGTAAGTGAGGGGGCAGGACAGACCTCTAGGCTTTGGCTTGTTTCCCTGACATAAAGATTGTTCATGCTGTAGACAAAACCAACCACAGTTAACCTTCAAGACGTTTCGGCCTCATTTGACTACCTTCTACTTCACAGGCAAAAAAAAAAAAACACATCTGAACTTTTGGTCATTTTACCTTTGAGTTTTGAAGGTATAATTCATGTTCCGGTAACATTCACGGTCTGTTGGATATGGGTTGTACTGGATGTTGTCTCCTAAAATAACACCACCACTATATTGATTAAAATTGTTATATTTCTTATGATTAACGTTTTTTTTCCATAGAAGTGTGTGTGTGTGTGTGAGAGAGAGAAAGACATACGTTTCCTGCCAGTATGTCTATTTGGATCCTTCTCTCCCTCTATGCTGCTGGCACTGCTCCAGCTGCCCCAGGACCCTCGGCTAGCTCTCACACTGCCCGATGAACTGCTTGAATC
Source organism: Triplophysa siluroides (assembly GCA_006030095.1). Lineage (NCBI taxonomy): Eukaryota > Metazoa > Chordata > Actinopteri > Cypriniformes > Nemacheilidae > Triplophysa > Triplophysa siluroides. Next base: position 822,204 of record VCII01000051.1, on the reverse strand, counting down.
AGAGCCAGACTCCCATTGCAGACGTCGCTCTGGACACTTGCGTCTGGCTCTGGCTAAACATGAACCTGAGAATAAAATATTACAAAAAATGATTATCAGCTTTGTGATTGTCTGGATGTTTTACTGGTTCCTGTGGCCACATACACACTGCTGTTAAAAGTCACTTCACCTTTTAGTGCTTAAAGGGATAGTTTGCCCAAAAATAAACATTTATCATCGTTAATAGTTTACTCACATTCAAGTTTCAAATCTGTATAAATTTCTTTGTTCTGATGAAAAAGATATATTGGGAACAATGCTTTCTAACCAAACAGTTCTTGGACTCCATTGACTACCATAGCAAGAAAAAATACTTTAAACGTTTTTTCTTTGTTCTGTTGAACACAAAAGAAGATATTTTGAAGAATGTAGGACCGCAAACAGTTCTGGGTCACTTTTGACTACCATTGGTATTCTTCCTGTTATTATAGTCCATGGCGTCCAAGAAAGGTTTGGTTACAAGCATTCGTCCAAATATCTTGCTCTGTGTTCAACCAAACAAAGAAATGTACATAGATTTGGAACAGAGTAACACATAAAATATTTTTGGGGTGACCTATCTCTTTACTCTTGTTCTGTACACGGGAGTGACAATCACTTTCTTCCAAATTAACTCCCGAAAAATACTTGTAGTGACAATTTTACAAATATTCTTCACAGAATGTAAGGAACCAAACCCAACAACTAGTTGTTTATGACAAATTAAAATGCACATCCAATATGTGTCTTCATCTGTTATGTGAGGTGCAAGAAAGAAGTCTTAACTTTCGCACATTTTGACCAAGACCAAAACATTTCTAATATCTTAAATGACGGCTTTATTAACTCCTAAAGTGGCTAGCTTCATGTATTAAAGACCAAACAACAAGCATAAGGCGCATTTAAATAAGTGGACATGGCAACACCACAAGAGAGCATGCTTTTTAAAGCGCAAGCAAAACAGAACAAAACAGAATAGCAGCAGTTCTGGTAAAATTGTCGGAAAAAACGAGTCTTTAGCTAAAAATAAATACTAAACAGGTTCATTTCTTATTCCCAAGACGCAAAATGTTGCTGTGTTTACTCCTGTCAATCATAACAAATGCCTGAGTGTTTTGTAAATAATAAAATATGTACAATTAAGATATAGCAAGAAATCGAAATAAAAATGTATTAGTTTAAATTCAAATCTAAAAGTATAAATATTTACAGAATGTGTGTGTGGAAATTCTGAATTAAGAGAAATCTGAATGAAAAAACTGAATTGAATAACATAAGTGATAGAAGTATAAGCAAGGTAAACAGAGTGTAGAAAAGCACATAGACAGAATGTTATCCTGGTCGCTCTGCTTAGATTGTGCTTTTTTGTTTTTCTTCTTAAAATAATATGTTTTAGAGGCGACTCGAATAAAACGGGAACATTTTGTCGCCTTAGAATGATAAGCTTCTATCTGCGTTCTGAGTAGTTTTGAGATATTAAGCTTTAAAGTTTTGGCCTTTCATATAGCAAAAATGATATTGGGAATAAATCTCTTTCATACATGCGAAAGACAGAGACCCTACATGTATTCTAATTGTACAATATCGACATTTTCTGAAATTTGTAAATGCGGATTTTTGGAACAGGTCAAAGATTGAACCTGATTATGAAAAATCTATTTCTGTTTAGAATTATAAGGTTCTATCTGCAAAACACTCATTAAAGCAATACATCTTCAAGCAACACAAACAATTTACTGTTTGTTATAGAAAAGTTTAATTTTCATGCTTTTATGAGATGTATTTAATATTTTAGGATGCATAACTTTTTGTTCAAGTTAGGCATAAGAGGCAGTGCTAAATGTTTCATATATAGTGCAGATGGTAATTTTAGTTATGTATATGGTGGGTTATTCAACACATTTTTGCAGGAACCAATAAGTTTCTGTTGGTTTAGACAGAAAGTAGCTACTGTAATCTCACCTAGACTGTATTCTACAAAAGGTGTGAAAGGTCAAATTAATTCTAGATATGAGTATGACTGAAATTACATGATGATGTTTATTGTTGTAATTAAGACTGTTGACATTGTTGACTATTTGGCTGTTAGGGCTTTATATTGTAAAATTTAAGGCATTAATCGCATTATGGGGGTTCATATAAAAAACTAGGAATAAGGAAGATTACAGTTAGCGCTGCTGGCTAGTGTTGTGTCTATAGCTGAATATTAAAATAATTTCCTCCTCAAAACCTAAAACAAAACAAAAAAATGTATGTAGTTTGAGCTGCTCTCCTTGACAAGAGTATCAATAAAACAGTCAACCTTGAGGTTTCTTTTAAATATTGTTTTGATTTGCACTGTTTCTAAGATATTTCCCACTGTCACTGAGCCCGATCACATGACAAAGAAAGCTGATCCTGATTGGTCGTCTTGTGTGCATTTAAAGTGATGATTGGCTCGCAGATACTTAAACAACCAAATTATAATTCTATTTTGTATATATAATTTTTTCCCCCCTTAAAAACAGTCCCAACATTTTTTAAATAACATGGCATAATGTAAATAAATTGTCACAGAATAAGAATTTGTGAATAACTCAATTTTGGCAAAAATGTCAGATAGAACCTTATAATTCTAAGGCGACAAATTTTATGGAGTACATAAAAATGTTGAAAATTTAATGAGTAGCGAATTAGCACTGGCATACACGTTACTCATGGGCCACATACACGCTGCAAAGTTTCCGGAGTATCAACAACATATAGGACACGTTAAATTCTAACAACACAAAGACACATGAAACAAAGACTGTTTTACATCATTTCCTCACCACTGTGTTTTGGAGGGCTGTCTGGATTGGGTCCGGTTTTGGGTAGTTCAGGTTTTGGGATACGGTTTCTAGCTACATTACGTGGAGGTTCTCTCTCACTCTCTGTAACCATGTCAATGCTGTTTTCAGGAATTCTGTTAAAAAACGATAAATTATACAGACCATTAATTATTTTCCTTTATATTTAAAGATTTGTAAGGTTTTCCAAATAACAAGGTATGATAATGAAAGTGCACTGCATTTAACATTTTCCAGCACAGTTATTGTACTCACTCAGGCACGAGTTCAGCAGCCTTCCTGCGACTCCTGCCAGTGTTTTTCTTTCCTTTGGTATTAGTGGCAGACACTCCAAGTTCTGCATCTTTCTCTGGTCTTTTTTTCTGACTGCTGTCTCTCTCTGTTTTCTATGACAGACAGATCATTTATTCACATTATTAACTTTAACGGAAAACTTCATGTTATTTTAATGAAATTCAAAAAGACAGCTGTTACCTCTTCTTCTGCATTTTCCCTTTTTCCAATGGTTTCTCTGTTGCACTCCTCCTGTATGATTTCCGCTGCAGGCTGAGGGACTTTGTTTGGTACATTTTCAGGTAATCCAGAAAGCGTTTCCATGGGAAACATATCAGCTGGCAATGCATCCTCCTCCCTGGATTCTCTAAAGTGCTCTTTCTTGTCAGGAGGAAGCAGGACTGCATCTAATATGTCGTTGTTGTTATTACAAACCTCCAGATCCAACTCTCTCTCGGTGGGAGGACTGCAAAATGTAGCAGGACTGCTTTTGTATCTACCGTAGAGAAATGACACTTTAGTTTGCTTTTTCGGAGGCTGAGACGATCCCCCAGAAATTTTCTTGGACGAGGACTGAGACCGAATCGTTCCATTGGCCACAGCTGGAGAGCCCCGCCCTTTGCCTTTGTCAGAGGGATGGTTTGTGTCGGTGTAGTTCTTACAACTGCCTTTTCCTCTACTAAATAAAAGAGACAAATACTCAAGTGCATAACTATACATTTGTAACATCGACCTTCCAGGTTTATTCATCAAGATTGGTAATGTCTCACCTGACACCGTTTGAGGAGCTGTGGTTTATGCTAATATTTTCACGAGGTACAGAGTTGTGATTGGTACGGAAACTGGGTGTGGAGAAGTCGCTCAAAATGTGCTGAGCTTGATGAAAAGCCAGCAGACACACCCCGGCTAAAGAGGAACTACAAAACACAACAGGATATGTTAATTCATATAACAGTATTTGATCTATTTCAGGTTTTATGCAGACATGCACCACTTTGTGGTGCGTGTATTTTAAAAGCTTGCTAACCAGGTAAAGACCAATGTGATGACCCAGAAGGACTCCTCCCAGCTGGGACCCGGTACCACTTGTGCACACAGAGGCAACATGTGGTGAGGCAGCGTCACATTGAGCGTGAAGTGAAAGGAGGAACCACGTTCTGTCACCAGAGTCAGATCTCTGATCACCCATGAAGATGTGAAGTCTGGAGTAAATCTGGAGAGACAAAGAGAACAATGGTTTAGAACAAACAGAAGACAAAAGAAGCATGATGGGTAGTGTGGTAAAATAACAGGCATGGAATATGAAATAGTACACAGGCATTAAGAAACATAAAAGGAAAATGATAAAAGCAAGGCAGGGAGAGCAAAGAGTCTAAAAGACTAAATCTAACAAGACACTGAAATCAAATGCAAAGATGCTGTTACTATGAGTTAATACAACATGTTTAGATGGATTAAATAACCAAAGTGACTTGGAAAGAAATAACTAGAAAGAATAGGAAACCAAAATAGCTCAGAAATTGTTTTACTTGGTTCATTGAACGTACTTGGTTACTTATGTAACCTCGGTTCCCTGAGATACGGGAACGAATAGCAGGACGCTATGGGAAAACTCCTTTTTCTCCGATGACTGAAGATTTTCCAATAACGCAGTGAAACGGCACGGTTTGTGAAAAGTAAAACTTTAAACCAATGGCAGCGAAGCTGCACGGACTTATGGCAATGGAGCCCGCCAATAGGGGCGGGGCTTATGGCTATATAAGCAGACACATCGCCGCAGTGTCCTCAGGTTACTTCGACTGAAGTGACGACCATGCAGCTTGTAAACACGGCAAGGAACGCAGTATTCGTTCCCGTATCTCAGGGAACCGAGGTTACGCAAGTAACCGAGTACATTCCCTATCAATACGTCACTCGTACTGCCTAGCAGGGCGCTATGGGGAACCAATTCAATCTGTGCTACAAGAGGAACCATAACTCAAGACTATCCCAGAACTAGGTTCGGAGGCCAAGCATGAGCAGGGGAGCCCTGCCGAGCGGACAGGACCAAGCTAAGAGGTGACCCAGTACGTTAATCGTCCCAATGACAGTGTGCCTAGTGCACACTGGAGCAACCATAGGCCGGCAACCTAGTGTAAGTCCTTTAAGCAGAGAGGACCCAAGACTGTAAGGCCGGGACATCAAGACTATAGAATCTGGTAAATGTGGACGGCAAAGCCCAACAGGCCGCTGCACAAATCTCCACTCTATAAGCCCCGCCCCCATTGGTGGGCTTCATTGTCATAGGTCCGTGCAGCTTCACTGCCATTGGTTTAAAGTTTTACTTTTCATAAACCAATGGCTGTGCCGTTTCACTCCGTTATTGAAAAAAGGCTTCAGTCATCGAAGAAAAAGGAGTTTTCCCATAGCATCCTGCTACGCAGTACGAGTGAAGTATCGATAGGGAACTGGCTATATTAAAATATTTTTAAAAAACAGAGGGAAGAAAAATTTCCTCACCCAAAGAAAAAGACAATTTAGGACAGACGTTGTACAGAATGCAAAGTATAGAAAATGTAGGCTGCAGTCACTGTCAAATCAGCAAACACACTTACATAATAGTGATTTCTGAGGAGGAGTTGTAATCCAGTCTGAAGGATCTGCAGTGCTGGAGCTCAAAGCCGTATCCCTGACATTTATAACCATTAATGTTCATTGATACTACAGTCAATGGCAACTCGCCTGCGTTCTCCACTTTAAAACTCTTCTGGATGGCAAACAAGGGCCTACTCGACCGCAAACCTGTGACAAAAAATGCTTTTACACTGGTATTCCCCTATGTATTCTTAATTCTTCTTTTCATAACTTTACAAATGATATACATTTTATTAATAAAAAAAATTGTTATTAACTATTTACAGTTTCTGTAGGTCAATAAAATATTTGGACAGATTTTTTTTTTGTTATTTTAGCTGTGTATCAAAGTGTATTTGAGTTACAGTTTTATAATGGATATTGTCTTAAAGTGCACTCTCATCTTTTTTTAGAGTGTATTCACATCCAGATTAGCTGAAGAATTTAGGAATTACAGCTCTTTAATATGAAGCTCCCCCATTTTTTAAGGGACCAATAGTAATTGGACAGTTGAACCAAAAGCTTTTATTCACAGGTATGGGCACAGGTATTTCCTTAAAGGGGTAAAATGACATGGCTAAAACGAATATTATCGTTTGTTAAAGATGTAATGCAATGTGTATACACGATTTAAGGTTAAAAAATGCGGTATTTTCCACATACCGTGCATGTTTGTATCTCCTCTTTGTACCCGCCTCTCTGAAATGCGCAAATTTTTTACAAAGCTCATCGCTCTAAAAAGCGAGGTGTGCTATGATTGGCCAGTTAACCAGTGCGTAGTGATCGGTCACATACTTGCAAGTGTTTCACGGAAATGTAACGGCTCTTACCATATTCAGAACATCAGGTTCCAAAGCAATTGTACTGACAGGTGATAAAATGTCATCTGTACTTCCTTATATCAATTAGAGTCCGAATCTGATACGGAAAATGAAAAATGATCAAGCCGATACATCAACTTTGCCAGTGCGACTTGAGCAGGATGTAAAAGATTGGTAAGGTTTTATTTAAAAAATATTATGTTAAATAGTTAAAAACTATAGCTAACTGTTTAACCTTTTATATACCATGTTATAAAGACTATAAAGAAACAACCATATTGTAACAAGCAAGGCGGGACGAGTGCCGTGAAGGAACGACACGGGGCCGGTGACGTGACTGGTAATGAGTGTCAGCTGCCTGTTGCACCAGTCCTGCATCTCTCATGGAGGATATCGGAAGCATAAAAGGTGGAGCGACAGGAGTGTACGATGAGAGAGGACCAGGCCTGGACATTATATTTGGTTTTGTTGTGTTTGTGTTATATTATTAAAACTTGGTAAACGCTCGCCAGTTCCCGCCTCCTTCCTTGATTGCTTTGAACTGTATTACACATATACATCAAACATAGTTTGTGTGAGATAGAAACAAGCTCACATTACAGCAGGGAATGGCAACATAATAAATAACGCGAGCACGTTGGCCCTTCTTGATCAACCAGTGTTATGCCACGTCTCGTCGCGACTCAACAAAGACAATAAACCCCATTATTAACACGACATTTTGCCTCTAGTTGGAACATTATTACTGATTATTAGGACTTATGTTGTCTTTTTTCACGTGTCTGCATTTGCAGATCACAAACACACGACAAACTCAACCCGCGTTAGTCCGTAACAAAGTCTTTTACAATGGAAATATACGTACAGGCTGCGAATCTGAAGCGCCTGTTATTGCGAAGTTTTAATTGTTGAATAGCCCCACTTTTTAACCAAAGCTTTCGTTCCTAAGCCGGTCTTGATCTCTCCCAGGTTCATGAAGCAATCTTCAGTGAAATGCGCTGCACAAACTTGAACATTCGGATTGTACTTTTCTGGAACAGTGTTGTAAATAAAATGTAACCATTCGTTTTTAGTTGTCTCATCTTTAGGCAGGGCAAACAAAGAGTCTTTCTTTTTGCAACGAAACACACAGCGTCTCCACGACATGGCTGCGGCAGTGACGACACAATGAGATTTACAAGTACGCCCACTTTACTTGTGTTTAGATTTGGGCGGTCTTAGTCAACTCATAACACGAACTGATGTAGATTTGTGGGGGTGTGGTTACACAAGGCGTTTCAGACAGGTCTGGGTGAGCATTTGCTTTTAGATAGAACGCATCTTTTGTTCCGACACTTTAATTTTAGCAATTTTACGTGTCTAATACATGCATGGGCAACTTATAACACACCAAAGACATAGAAAAACACGTATTCGCGCCATATGACCTCTTTAAATAATTTCTTCATAAATGAAGCATGTTAAAGGTCTGGAGTTGATTCTACGTGTGCCGTGTGGAGCTTGCATTTGGAAGCTGTTGCTGTAAACCCACATCATGGGGTTCAGGGAGATCGCCATGCAAGTGAAACAGATCATAGTTAGATTTAAAAAACACAACAAATCTATCAGAAAGATGCCAGGAACATTAAGAGCAGCCAAATCAACAATGTGGTACATTCTGAAGAAGAAAAAAAAACACACCGCTGAGCTCAGCAACAAAAAATCCTGGGCATCCATATGAGTAAAAGTGGTGGATGATGACATTATCCTCTCCATGATGAAGAAAAACATCTTCACAACATCCAGACAAGTGAAGATCCGTCTCCAAGAGGTAAATATGTCAATGTTTGTCAATCAAAACAATACAGAGAATACAAGGAACAAGGTGTATACTTCACAACAAGGTGCAAAAGCCTCAAGAATAGGATGGGTAGATTAGACTTCTAAAATAGCCAAACAAGCTATAATTGGAATTTTTGGGAGGAATCAAATCTATTTCAGCCTGCATAAGATTAAAAGAAAAAAAGATATGGAGAAGGCTTGGAATACATCTTCAGTAAAATAGTGTTCAGGCAGTGTGATTCCATTTCCATGCATGACTTCCTAATGCACTAGCTCACTGGTGTTTTTTGGTGATGTAACAGAATACAGAAGCATCCGGATTAATTCTTCACTTGTCTGGATGTTGTGAAGATATTTTTCTTTACCACTTTCATCTCATATGGACACCCAGGATTTTTTTGTTGCTGAGCTCAGCGGTGTGCTTTTTTTCCTTAGAATGTACCAAATTGTTGATGTGGCTGCTCTTAATTTTCCTGGCATCTTTTTGATGAATTTGTTGGGTTTCTGAAATCTAACTATGGTCTGTTTCAATGGCATGGATGTGGGTTCACAGTAACAGCTTCCAATGCAAACACCACACATAGAATCAACTCCAGACCTTTAACATGCTTTATTTATGAAGAAATGATTTAAGGAAAAGCCCGAACCTGCGAATAAAACAGCTTTTGATTCAACTGTCCAATTACTTTTGGTCCCTTGAAAAAGGGGGGGGGGCATCATATTAAAGAGCTGTAATTCTTAAAGCCTTCAGCTATTTTGGATGTGAATACACTCTAAATAAAGCTGAGAGTGTGCTTTTAAGACAATATCCATTTCAAAACTAACTCGAATACACTTTGATACACAGCTGAAATAAAAAAAAAAATGTGCTTCTATCCAAATATTTATGGACCTAACTGTACATGAGGCCCGATTTAGTTAGTTAAAGGGATAGATCATCCAAAAATGAAAATACTGTCTCAAACCTGTATACATTTTAGTTCTGTTGAACACTAAAAATCTTTTTTTGAAAAATGTGAAAAACCAAAGCGTTCTAGAACACCATTGACTACTATAGTAGTTTTTGTTTCTGCTATTGTAGTCAATGGTGCCCAGAAACTGTTTAGTTACAAACATTCTTCTCAATATCTTTCTTTGTGTTCAGCAGAACAACAAAATTTATACAGGTTTGGAACAACTTGAGGGTGAGTATTTTAATTTTTGGGTTAACTATCTCTTTAATATATGGCGATTTATGACAATATGATATGGTTTGTGTTAATATTGTACAGATTTAAGATTCAAAAACAAGATAATCTCAAATTTGCGGGGTCGATCAGAAGCTTCTCTTACCATCTCTGCACTCCATGAGGGTGGACTGGGGCACATTAAAGCGCAATGAGGCTGCAGCCCCGGGGAGTTTCCCTCCCAACCTCAGGAGCTCTTTGGCCCCAAACCCTTTAACCAGAACCATGTCAAACACTGTCAGGTTGTTCCTGTTAAAAAAAATACAGGCACAATTAATACAGTATATGTTAAGAACTGGAACATGATACAATTTGGCAAAAAGTAAAAGCACAAAGCTTTAATAGCTTTTAATATTTCTTTTCACATTTCACGTTGTGTGACATCACTAATTACATACAACATATACTGTCACACATTTTAACCAATCACCGTAGTACTGCCTTTAGATCCAACAATAAGATAGGATCCAGGTTATTAAAATACCTGATCAGAAGCAGTGAGGTAACTGGTTTATGTTCTGTGGGTCGAAAAGCCACTGAAACGGTTCTCGACTCCCACGGTTGAAGGAGGAACCTCAGCACACTGCCTCTCTCACCCTCCTGTTTCATACAGTACCAGAGTAACTACACATCACTTTTACAATAGACTATACAACACACCAATGATCGTGCAGCTCCTATTACAGGCACAAAATCATAATTAACACATATTGATAGTGTTATTCACAGTACGTGACCTCACCTTATGGTTCCCAGCCAACAGAGAAAATTCTGCTGTAGTGATATTTACAGCCAGTGGGCTAATATTAAACCTGGAACAGATATGTTAGATCACATTAACCTTGGGAACAAATACATGTCTAGGTATTATTGCACACAAAGCCTTATAAGATTAATTAAAGGTTCATATTGTATTTAGTTTTCAATTTTATAAGGCTATGGTGATTCAAGTTTACAGCATAATACATCTATATCATTCTAGCGAGTGAGAGTGTGTGTTTGAGAGAGGGAGAGTTGTGTGTACCATTTGGTTAACATGTCGAGAGCTTCCAGTGGAGCTGGATATGAAGAGAGGGTTCTGATCTCCACAGACACCACTGAACCCGTAGGGTTTTTCAGAGTGACATTCTTAACCTGTGCACAACAATAACATTAGGGTATGCACAATGTATTGTTATGATATATATGAGCTATGTAATAAGGTAAATACTCTAGTTTAAAACTAGCATTATATCTGTCTGACATGATTTTGTCCAGAATTGTGCTACATATCATAGTATAAACTATGCCAGCCCCACTTCATAAACATCTTAATTCTAAGTTTCAGTAAGTGCTTGACACAACGACGCAAGTAACAGATAAAACACCCAAACATCAAATTATCACTATTTATTCACACTTTCATTTCACATCATGACATTTAAATTCTAAAGCGGAGTGTCATAGTTTCGATAAATCACTTGACTGGCTTATGAGAATCTGAATTTAGCAGGGCTAAAAACTTCAGACCTTTAGCCGTGAGCGCAAAATCAAGATTCGTTTCCATTGTCACGCCAGTAGCGCAGCAGTGTTACAATGAAAACATGCCTTGAATAGAACTTTGAAATAAACAACAAACAATCCCACCCATTTCGTGGAAAGAAGTATGTTGAGATAAGAAACTAGACTAGATCAACCTGTAATTTTTGCCTCTCTATCCCCATCTTGGTTAAAAACATTCTTGTGAAAGTTTGAAACAGTGATTGTTTATGAACAGTACTTGTTCAATAACAAAGTCATGAGCTGCAGCTTCAAATAATGCATCAAATCAATAAACAGTTTATAACCAAAGTTTTGACAGCAATGTTTTTTTATTGATGCATTAGACATTGAGTGCGTTTACATGCAGCAGAAAACCGTTTGCTTTCTTGTAGCTCAGTGGTAAGAGCATTGGTTGTGGGTTCGATGCCAGGGGATTGCAAATACTTAGAAACAAATGTATAGGATAGTGCAATGTAAGTCGCTTTGGATAAAAGCGTCTGCCAAATGCGTAAATGTAAATGTTTGACAAAAAAAGTTTCTTTCTCGGAGTAATGGGCAAAAAACTACCTCTGCCGAGCGGGTTTTGCTTAAGCCGTTTATGACCTTTCCCCGATAAAAGAAAACATTTTTACACGTTTACATGACCTCACATATATCAGCTTATTAAGCATAATCGGCATCAGACTGTGCATGCAAACACGCTCAATGTCTGTCCGTCAGGGACCTTTTCCTATCAGTGGTGTCAACCTATTTACATTTTCTGAGATGCAAATAAGGACCCATTCATCAATCAGGAAGTTATTGGTTTAGACTCTAAACCTGAATAGGACCTTATTTGCATATCCAAAACAAAAGGTTTCTGTCATAAAATCATTACAGAATGTGCCCATCAAGCATCAGGTTTTTTTTCTGTTGAACACCCAAACAGGCATGATCAATCCCTGAAAGTGACAGTGCAAACATAAATGGTCCTGGCACACATTAGCATGCTCACTTTTTGCCAGGTAGTGGAAACGCGGCTAATTGTACAGCCTGCAAAGGCTGACCCGGTTCCAGAACCAAACCACTGAGGGTGCTTTTGAAAATTATAGGAATACAGACATACTGAAATTAAGAGTTTTATTCGAAAGGTTGTGTTTATGTATTAATTAACTAAGTTGTTTATGTGTGCATCTGCTTTTATTGGCTTATTGTAGTTCACATTATTCATAATACGCTTTTCAAATATGCTATTAATAATTTCATCTGAGGGTGCTTTTCCTTTGGTTCAAGCATCCTCGTAGAACCAGGCCTGTGCATAGGTGACAATGGGCCAAGCCCAAAAAAACTGTCCTCATATAAACAAATTTCATGGGGCTTTTTTATGAACAGTATGAACTACAACTTGAATCATTCATTAACAAAGATCACCTGCAACCGACATACCTTACTATCATTGACAGGTGTGGCCTCAAAATCTAGAGGTGAAGAGTGGTCTGCAGGGAATCTGGGCCATCTGAATCAACCAAACACGCAGAAGCATAATGTAAGCTGATTTGAATATACTTGCATGTTTGACAGTATCTCTCTATATAAAGACCTTCAGATTTACATTGTCTACATATTCATCTGTTTGAATACCACAAATAAAATCTGTATGATGTTTACAGGTTCATGTCTACAGTTTAAATGTGCGTTTTGGATGTTTACCTGCAGGAGAGCTCTTTGCTACAGTGCCAACGGCCACACAGTGCAGAGGCCAGGCTGCTGTCCACCCGCCAGAGAGAAGAGGAGGATTCTGGGAGAAGAGATTGCTGCCACTCTGCCCGTCCTACACATATGATAACTTTAACTGTGAGCAAAGTAGTTGTAATGTGCAGTGTAGAACAATGCTTAAATGTGTTTGGCTGTGTGCGTCACACCTGCTCTGGACATGCGTAGAGGACAAATCCGCTCACACTCCTGGTTTGATTCAAACATAATATCTCCCTGCTGAGAAAATAAATAATTACGATGCAATCTCATGTAATGTCCCAATGGGAATCTTTCCTTGGATCTATTTTTAAAGTATGTTCGAAAGACCTTTTAAAGGAGGAGTTAACCTTCAAAATAAAAACTCTGTCATCATTTACACGCCCTCTTGTCATTTTAAACCTGTATGACTTTCTAATCTAGTCTCTATTGTAACCAATGCAAGTGAATGGGGGCTGTTACCAACATTCTTCAAAATACCTTATTTTGTGTTCTGCGGAAGAAAGAAAGTCATACAGGTTTGAAATGACAAGAGGGTGAGTAAATGATGACATACAGTGGGTACGGAAAGTATTCAGACCCCTTGCAGAATCTGGAAAAAGCTGAAACATTTGGAAAATTAAGAGGATTTTTGAAAATGAAGGCTTATTTTTAATGTAGTCCTGCCTGAGCAAGTTATTTCACTAAAGAAATGTTAACATAAAGTTCACACTAAAGAATAATAACAGAATTTCTCAAAATAGCCCAGTGCAAAAGTATACATACCCCTGATTCTTAATACTGTATGATGTTACCTAAACAATCAATGAGAGTTTTTATGTTTAGTCATAGTTGTTTAAGGGTTACTTGTTGGTCATGAGTCATTAGATTGTCCACTGATCTTCAAAACAATCACACAGGTCCTCCACAATCTTTGCTTTTTCAGCATTTCTTGATATTTGACTCATGTCCAGCAGTAACTGTAAGATGTTGAGATTCCTCTTTTTACATTGAGGGACAATCAAGAGACACATACACAACTATTACAATAGATAGAAACATTCAGTTCTGCCATCAAAGTCAACACCATTCATTTAAAGTCATGTGGGTGTAAACCTATGAAAATGGTTTTGGTGGACATCAACATTTGTTTAGGTAACATCATACAGTATTAAGAATCAGGGGTATATGTATACTTATAATATTCATTTTGAAGTTGAACTACTCCTTTAAGGTATTTTAATGCTAAAATATTAAAAACAAAAAGTGGAATCTGGTCTAAAAAAACAAACAGCTTTAACTACAACTTTATCATCAGGTTTGAGCCTGACATTTTTTTAGTTCATGACAATTTAGAATATAAAGTTTTGCACATGACATGCTTTCATTCTCTTCATTAATAAGACTCATTTCTTGATGGTTGAAGACATTTTGTCACTCATCCGATGTGATCTAAGAGAGCCTCACCTTTGCAGCAGCGGGGAACGTCTGGAGGTGAAGCTCCAGTGGGAGTCCCACACTTGTTGTCAGGGTAACTGTGGTCCTGACGTTGATGGGTAAAGATTTGTTGAGCAGCTGAAGAGACAGAAGCTTCCAGCAACCAGACCTAATCTCCAAGGACTCTGTCAAATTTACCATCTAAAAAGAAATATAAATATACATTTCATTAAATGTAACGAAAAACCTCAGCAGTACTGTTAAAGTAATGTTGAAGCATAACACCCCTTGGAAAGAATTTTTGGAAAGAATTTCAAATGTAAGTTTTTGTTAGAGTTGTTTCTTAGTTGTGTGTGTTTCTGTGTCATTTTTGAATGGATGACTCATGTGTACTTTAGAAATCTGAAGTGAATAATGATAGAGTTCTGCCACTAGGTGGCGCAGTAGCTCAGCTCTGCGTCAACTAGTTGCAGTTCATACAGTATGACAATACCTGCACTCCGATACTCTACATACTGACAAAAAACAACAAAAAAAGAGAAACACTTCTCTATCCAGTCTGTGTCCCAGTGTTACTATGTGTTATTAGTGTTGTATAATGACATTTCTTGCTAAAAACAAAGCTAGGAAAATCACATAGTATTTATTGAAGCACAATATGCAAGATGGGCATTTAAATATCCCCAAAACCACCAGCACAGTGTTTCATAATTTCAACCAATGGAACGCCCTATTCGTCGCCTGTTTATTCCGCCGCCTGTCAAAAGCATTGTGTTATCTTTGGTTTCCACTTTTACTGACAGAAATCACAGAGCCTTTTGCAGTCGAACACACCTCATGGCATAACAGTGAGTCTCATGAATAAATCCAAAGTAGTAGTTGTAGCATCTAGACACGCCGCTCTGTTTCAATCATGCCGCTCAGCAGGCCTACATTACAACAGGCATCCATGACCTTGAGTCCCATGACTTCCATCGGCAACAACAAGAATCTCTAAACTGCTTAACAGCACTAACTTTAAACTTGACATTCCTTATTCAATCACTGAGCATTCTGCAACCCATTCCCCTGCTCAACAGACAAGTGAACGCCATTTCAAGACTGAATGTCAGGTGAGAATTACCTTGAAGAGTTTGTGCTGGGAGAGGGAGATGTTAGTGATTCTGAAGGTGATGGGAAGAGGGTTGGACAGCCACAGCTCCACAAACTCTGAACCTCTCTGCTTCTGTCTGACCTGAACCAAAAAGCCCAGCTCATAGTCCCACCATCTAAATCACACAATGAAAGAAAAAACTAGGTAAAAAGACAGTCTAAAAAGGTTCTGGATTGTAAAAAAGGTTTAAATAAATCAGGCAGACAGCTTTCGAGAGCTCACACTCCCGGGCAACTCATGTATTATTTATTTACTTTGCCCTCAACCTTGGCAATGTTAGCACTGCACTCACCTTGTTGAACCAAAGGGTTAAGCGTAATATTACTTTTTTGGGCGTATCCATATTCGTTACCTTAAAGCTATTCACTTTTTATTTTTGTCTTCAGCTATGAATGCCCATTTTCCGTTTATACAGAAATCTTTACCTGCGTGTGACATCCAACAGTGGATACACATTCACTGTTCTGTCTGCTAATATCTTCAGGCTGTAGTGACCAGAACACCTTTTATTTTTAGCTGACAAAGACCCTGAAACATAAGAAAATATGCATATAATAAAAGAAGGCTTGATATTTAAATTACACATCAGAATGATAAGCTGACAAAAACGCACTGACTTCTACAGAAGAGCGAGGCCACTTGTGTGAAGTTAGCAGCGGACGGCTGGAGCAGCTTCTCATTTAGTGCTACACTGCTGTCTGTTCTGGACATGAGCTGGATTTCCTTAGAAACAAAACACAAGACGTGTCACGCATGATCAGTGGGCCTCTAAAGCAAACAACATACAGAAAATCATAAGAAATCATAAGGATCATCTGTGAGTACATACCTTAACAGAGAGCTTTTTGACCCCTGAGTTCAACATGTACACTCCTATTCTGGGATCTGCTGTGGGATAAAAATAAAAAAGAGGAATGGGTCCATGTTTTTAGGGCAATACAAACACACTCGGAAAAGAAAAACACAGTATGAAAACCACAGGGTGGCGCAGTAATGCCAAGAAAAACATGACGTGTTGGGGCTGGTGGTACAGTGCTTCCAAACAGTTTAATGTTAAGGCAACCAAAGAACTGGGAAGTGACAGTTCCTTGGTGACATGTTTTTTTTGCAGAAATGATTAGGTGTAATTTAGCAAACAGTAGCACAAAGCTGGTATGATAGTTGTTGGAAGTTTAAAAAAGGTTGATTTTGAAAGCAAAGCTGATATCAAAATCTAGGTTATAAACGGTATGCAAAAGTTTTTACATTCAAAAAGCATTATTAAATTCAATGCATTCAGATGAACTCCACTGGGTTTTATTTTACCAAAGACATTAAAGCCCAGTTTTACATACAAGGCTTGAGGCTAGTCCCAGACTAAAATGAATGTTCGAGCTGTCTTAACTGAAAATAACTTGCCCTGACATATCTGAAGACATATCTAAATATGGCAGTGCCATTGTTTTGTGTCAGGAGGCACAACAATCATTTTCCAAGGCATTTTATAAAAGAGGCTTAACCTGTCTCTTCATTAAACAGTTTGTTTTTAAGAACAGTCTCCTTGTACTTTGGATTCTGTGAGCTCAATTTAACCGACTTCGTGTGTAATAAGATCAGAGGTTAATCGGCTCAATATTTATGACAAACATGGAAAGTTACAAGTGCACTTTAGAATTTTCATTAAAAAGTTATTAAATAATAAACAGTACTTCTTACAAACATATTTCAAACTACTACTACTACTACTACAACAATTAACACAACTTTTGGTACGCTTGAATGTTTCAACCAATTGTGCAGAATACACCCCCACCAAAGTCTTAAGAATCATTTAAATTCAGAAAAAAGCATGGGAGGAGATTTCATACCCTGCCAACAGAGACTTGGTATTTTATGCAAAGTGTAATTGTGAATAATAACTACTCTAAAACAATTCTATAACAAGTCTTTAATATTTGCTACTATTTTGCTGTGATCGATATAATGAAAGAAAGTCCTATCGCATCACATGTACACCCATGTGCAGATCGCAATGCACGCGTTTATATGTAGGCTATACCAAACGAATGTGCAGTTAGTAATTTCATATCTTGTTTATTGTATGTCAGTTTTTCAGAAAAAAAGAGAAAGCATCACAGAAGTAAACATTCTGGAAAGGATAAACTGCTTCGTGTGTTTGTTTGCTAGCAATCTAACTTCTTCAGAGTAGCGCAGTTGCGAGGACAGTATAGTCAAGAGTTATTTTAGTGGCGGAGTGATACAAACAGTCAGTGAAGCGGTTCAACGGTGATGATCCTGGTTGAATATCTCACGGCTATCAGCCAATCAGATTGAGAACTGATGAGCTTTCGAAAAGGACAGATAGTCAACCAATGTCTTTTAAAAGGTTAATTTTCAAAATGCTTCTCTATTCTGCCTAATAAGAAGACAAATGTGATTTAAATAAATATAATAAATACCAATAACATAAAAAAAAATTATCTTGCAGTGCTTGTTTTTATATTTATGATGTGATCATATGCTCCTCTGTCACAAAGACACCAGCATCAACCTATAGTTCGTTATTATTCTTATTGGTCGAAATAACTAATTAAATATAAGTATTTGAAGACAATGCAAATAAAAGACAATGCACATTTAATGCTTTACACCTTAGCTTTGGGTACCTAAAACTAAGAAAAGTACTAGATGCATTTTATTATTCTAAATTCTCCTGTATTCATGTTTTATTAGCTATGCCAAGACTACATCTCTTAAAGCAGAGCACTCTGGTCGAGCAATTTACACACAATTGTAATCCTGCATCCTCCTATGAGATTGGGTGGGACTGAGGGGCCGCTGCTGAAACTTTGAGTGGCTCCTCTCCTAACAGATGTGATCTCACTCCAAACTTGATAACCTGAGATATAGATGTCAGTAACAATTTCCACTGGGATGAATATGAACCAGCAAAGCAAGTAAAAAAATGGAAGTTTGGAGTTTAAACCTACGTGAATCACTTTGGGGTATTTCTGGCACAAATCATTATGAGAATACTTTTGTAAAATAAAATGTATACTGGTGAATGTACAAAATGCACATACAAACAGCATCTCCTGGTGGCGGGAGGACTAGCAGCACCAAAATATTCTCCAACACGTACGGTTTGAGTTTATCAAGGTGGGTAGGCATTTCCCCTTTCTCAGATAGACTGATCTGAAGTGTGATTCTGCCCTCCTCTGATACTAAACACCAACCCTGCAAGAATGGGGAGAGAGAGAGAGAGAGAGAGAGAGAGAGAGAGAGAGAGATATAAAAACTAAGCATAAAAAGTCATCAGCATGCAACACACCCATCCACACAATTCAAAGGAATGCAAAACCTTCCACTGACAAGACCTGCCCTGTCTCACTCTTAAATCACCAGCTAACCTTTATACCTGTGACTAGATTCCAAGACAGATAATAATACAAGAATGAACAATGTGAAAGTACCATACGACATATGTACTGAAGAAGTGTTATGAATTTCAGTCATACCTGGGGCTGATTGTACAACATTTTTGGTAAACTGCAGTCAAGCAGCAGACCTAAAATGGTTATATTAGAAGCATCTTCCTGCAGAGACAAGAGAAAAATAAAATTCAAACTCACCGGCTGTTAGGACCAATGCAGATCAGAAAAAGATGTGTACAACATTAACATGTATTCAGCACATTCAACAACATCAATGATTCAATACATTCCAAAAGCCCTCCCTCTCTGAGATGGGACCTTTTTAAAACAAAAGTCACCATTTCCCAATGCCTGGAATACACTATACCAGGGGTTCCCAAAGTAGGGGTCGGGACCCCCCGAGGGTCGCAAGGCTGTGAGGGTGGGGTCGCAAGATGATTTCCAGAAATCTTTTTATTATTATTAGGAATAGCGTATTTAGAGTGTAGCAAAGCGAAACAAAATATAAAAACATTATTTAAGTAAAAAAAACCATGCAAATAAAAAGCCATAAGCCATCAGAATCTCCTCCCCCTCGATCGTGACCCGAGGTGATTACGTCACACTAGCAACCGCATTAGGTTAGGTGCAGCAAGTCAATTTACAGCACCACGTTAAACATTCCCATACGTTAAACATTCCTGTATGTGCACGCAGATTCTTTTTTAGACTAAGTTTAGGATATTTTTATTTGTCGGAATGAAACGTTGGTTAAGGCCAGCGGAGGAGGGCGGAGAAGCACTGCAGTCAGAAAGGCTATTGTCCTCAGGTTCGAAAAGAGACCGGCGTTTGCATAAAGAGGACATTTGCATAAAGAGGACATCCATAAGCACTTGAATCAGTTTGATGAAAATTGACTATCTGTAGTAATAGTTCATGGTTAATGTATAACAACAAGTAAAATAAATGGGCACTGTACACTAAACGACTGAGGATCACACAAATCACTGGCCCTTGACACTTCAGCAGTTTTAGGATAAATATAGTATGAAATAGCATTAATAGAAAATATATAATAAATAGTTTGAAATAAGGTGATGGTGATAAGGGTACAAAAAGCAATGGGTCAAAAGGGTGGTCTAGTCATTGTAGACTGGTTTATCTAGATTTTTGTTTAGATTTGATTTCTGATATCTCAGTTGCAGTGTGTAATATTCTTCTACGTCTCGCACTGTGAGCTCCTATACGTTTATCAGTCCAGGCTTCAAATATAAATTGATATAAATATTTCTCTATTGTCTAAATATCACAGCGAATGTGAGAGAGCTAGAAGAACAGAAGAGAGCGAGATACAGACACACCCTGAAGTTCAGTGCAGTGGCTTCATCCAAACAGTTCAGAGCTCAATTTGAAAGTGGCCGCTAAAACGGAACAGCATCTATATTTAAACTTGTTTATAGAAGACAAGCCCCAGCAGGACATCCATTTGAGATCAAACAGACTACATCACCTACAAAATTTCTGAGACAGGCCTCGTCCCCACTAATAGAGTAAAGAGATGAAACAAACAGTGGGTCTGAGATGTTACACTCTTTAGTTTTACATGATCCGATGCTCAAGTGCTCTGTATGGATTTTTGTCACTTTTGCATCTCATTTTACTATTCACACATAAAGATTATTGTTTAACATACATATGGACAATTTAACATACAAATTGAGCAAACACATGCTTTCATGCAGGCAATAAAAAAAATAATACAACAGGGAGTGTTGTCAGCTGCATTCCTGTCATTATTTCTTGTATGCATACCTCTCCCTGTGTGTGTGTGTGTGTGCGTGTGCGTGTGCGTGTACGTGCGCGCGTAATAGCTAAGGCAGTAAGAGCAGAGTGAATCACTCAGCTGTTGCTGGATCTCATATGTCATGTAGCACAAAGGATAGTAAACTAATACCGAGAGTGCATTATAATATAAAAATAACATGAAATGGATGATGCAGACAGTACCTGAGTTTGTGTTAGCTTAATGCTTTGTATGCGAGGAAAAATTAGAATGCTGTCTTTTTTGTGGATGTCCTTGACAGATCCATCATGGACTCCAACCCCAAAAAC
Source organism: Triplophysa siluroides (assembly GCA_006030095.1). Taxonomy (NCBI): domain Eukaryota; kingdom Metazoa; phylum Chordata; class Actinopteri; order Cypriniformes; family Nemacheilidae; genus Triplophysa; species Triplophysa siluroides. The sequence continues at coordinate 801,279 of VCII01000051.1, read as the reverse complement.
CTGAAAGACATTGTACATTTGGTCAAAAATACATACAATACTGTAAGATTACTTGCATTTATTTGTCGTTTTCTATGTATTGGTTGTGAAGTAAATCTGTTGTATACATATAATGTACATTTCTTTAAATTATAATAAACTGAATTAATTTACACTACACAGCGGGGTCCAGCACACGTTTCAATAGGTCATCAGGGATTTTAGATAAAACATCATCAGTATGGAAGACATTTGCTATGTGACTTGCTTGCTTAACCTAAATGTTCCAATGATGCCAGAGTGCAGATTGCTCAGCTGGTCATTTTACTATGGTGAATATGTTTGATGACACAGTACCACATTAATATGGTAAAATCAGATTGTCATTCTGGCCAGACAGGAACGTTCTGTATCGTGAAACTATTTTTCAGCATTGTGTAATGTAATATTCATAACTGGCCTACATTTCGGACATGGCTCAATGTGGCATGTTTGGGCGGGTGGTTGATTCAATTAAATTTGCTATTATAAGCAATTTGTTGTTATAACACACATTAATAATCCTATTAGCCTCCATAAAAACCAGTGGTGGTTGGGTAAATATCAGGGGTGGGAATCTTTTGGTACCTCACGATTCGATTCATTTCGATTCTTGGGGTCACGATTTTTCGATTTTTTTATAACGATTCTTTCTCAAAATTAGATGTGATATATGTTTCTATATGATATAATCATTCTATATATGATTACACTCACCTAAAGGATTATTTAGAACACCATACTAATACTGTGTTTGACCCCCTTTCGCCTGATTGATTCAACAAGGTGCTGAAAGCATTCTTTAGAAATGTTGGCCCATATTAATAGGATAGCATCTTGCTATCCTATTTGTGAGATTTGTGGGATGCACGAAGCTCCCGTTCCACCACATCCCAAAGATGCTCTATTGGGTTGAGATCTGGTGACTGTGGGGGACATTTTAGTACAGTGAACTCATTGTCATGTTCAAGAAACCAATTTGAAATGATTCGAGCTTTGTGACATGGTGCATTATCCTGCTGGAAGTAGCCATCAGAGGATGGGTACATGGTGGTCATAAAGGGATGGACATGGTCAGAAACAATGCTCAGGTAGGCCGTGGCATTTAAACGATGCCCAATTGGCACTAAGGGGCCTAAAGTGTGCCAAGAAAACATCCCCCACACCATTACACCACCACCATAATTGCATTAATGAGAAATTGAACAGGTGTTCCTAATAATCCTTTAGGTGAGTGTATATGTACTCATGGTTGGGTCAAATCGTCATTTTTAGGTTAACTTGAATCAACCGTGTAGTAGCCAAAATATAACATGCCAACAAAAAGTTTAACAACAAATCGTAAGGCACCTCAGAAATTCTGTCATTAAATATAATAATTAGGTCTTAAACCATTTATTGCAACAATTAGAAACATTAGAATGCATTTTTGTCAACGTTTTGTCTATTGTTCGCATCAGGCATTTGACTTTGACTTCTCTGTTCTCTTTACGATTTGTGTCATGAGTATTAATTTCTTTGACATTAACTGCATATTAAATCTATGTCAAAATAAAATTGCCTTGGTAGCATACAGCAAGTAAGTCCTAGTCATCAGATTAATATGCCATGATCAATTTGTGAGTGAAAGTATCATGTGATCTCAGCATGACAGCTCACTTGAGGGTAAAATAAAACAAGATTTTTTTTGACAATTTATACGACTGGAGTTTTCAAGTGATTCAAAATGACTTTTTTGATTAAAAGAAATTTTCATAAAATTATTTATAGAGAGAAAAATAAACAGTGCACTGAAACAACCTCTTAAAGGTCAAGTCATTTCTGCTCCACATGCAGCACCAAACGAATTGCTAAAAAAAATATTCTTGACAAACACCCCCCACTCGCTAGAATTAATTTGGCAATAAATATTTAAAGGGCCATCATATGCGCCTTCATCAGGGCAGACCGCCTCCATCTGCAATTAGTTGGGTACAGATAGTCCCGTTCCAAACTCGTATCATTGTTGAAGCCAATGTTTTAAGGTGCAGCTCAAACAGACTGCAAATCCATTTACTGCTGCCAGTGTCACAAAAATTACACACTTCACCTTTAAACAGCGTTATAGAACTTGCCTGGTATGATATCACCCCATGGGTTGATGTGTTAATAAATAATGAGATTTCTTCATTGCCCTCCACTGTGGGGAGGAAAACGATTTTAAAAGATGTTCTCCCTCTGGGTGGAATCACCTGTAATGGGAAAGACAAGAAACTCTTACCACAACAGGAAAGTCATTTAACTCCCACAGATGCAGCATTACATTTATGTGCGGAATCGAAAAAAGTACACCAAATGTTAAACGAGGCAAGCACATACCCTTCTGTGGAAGGCAGGCATGTGAAAATGTCTGCTGGATGTAAACACAGAGAGCAGAGAGACAGGGAGCTCCTGGCTGGGATTGTAGATGTATACCGTTTCAGCTCTTGGCAGCCCCACAGGCCTGCAAAAAACAGATTTGCAGTTAGAAAGGAAAAACAACTGCACTTTTGACGTTAAAATCACCTTTGTTTGAATGTATCTATTGAAGCATGTAACAATGAACTTTACCACTGCACAGTGTGTGAAAGGGAAAACCAGCTTTAAATGACCGGTATCCTGTAGAATGTTGTGCTTACTGCTTATATTAACATATCATTGCATTGAAGTATAAACATGTTCAAAATGAGACCATTTATGTATGTCTCCTGACACAAACAGCAAACAATAAAAGACCATCTATCTTCTACAGCACACACTTCTCCGTTGCGCTCGCAGTCACACCACTTGTGCTAAGATGAAAGTAAATGTCATTCAAAGCCACACAGGGCTGCAGCGCATTCGTCTATTAAAAGACTTCAGTTGACCTTTCAAAGCCGATTCTAACCACAGAAAGCTTAGCAGCTTGGCTCTCGCAAATGTTCCTTTGGCCAGCATGAAAAGATATATGTGTGACTTTCATTTTAATATTTCGTTTACAACCCTTTTAAATTACATACTAAAACAATATGTTTAGTTACTTACTAAGACGAGTTGTGGGGGTGTTCTGAAGGAGGAGAACGGGTAGGTTTTACGCAAACTATGTCATATCAAAGTTGCATAATAATAATTTCACTGGAGCCATTTATAACCATACTGTATTGGGTTATTGACGCGATGCGTAAAATGCAGACGGAAGCGTGGAATGCAGGCATAAAGCAAAAAAGAAGATAATGATCTAAAGCTACATACAGTTATGTAAACAATTACTAAATTTCAATATTTTAATATTTTAAATGCATGAAAGACGGATTGACTTTAGTTGATGGCAGAATGAGCTGTAAATGCAGTGAAGGCATCTTGAGCACACTCAATAAAACTGAGATGAAAATGTCTCAGCTTCTAGATTCAAAGAACTGAAATGTCTTTTATTATAATGTTTATCATAAAAATGCGCTTGAACAAACATGATCGCTTGGCACTGTTATCTGTGTGCCCTTGCAGAGTTTGCGCAGATTCCTCAGACAGAGTAATTGTGCACAAACATTGAGCCGACTTTCATCCGAGCATATCGCTTGATTTTCCTCAACAAGAACATGTAAAATAATATTAACATCATAATCACATGCGGACTCAAGTGTTTAGCCTATGTTCTATAAATTAGCTAATATGGGCAGTATGCTTTATTAGCTGCTTTTTCATTCGCTCTGCACGAGATCAAATGCGTTCTGTAGCTTGTTCTGTACTTTTTCTCCATTGCTTTCTATTCGCTTTGTTTACACAAATTGCTTTGCTTTATAAATTATAAAAGCCTGATATAATGTAGATATAAAGTCTTGTTTGTTGAAAGGCTGTAGGCCTACACTAATTATAACTTGTAGGCTACTTATATTGCGACATCATTTAAAAAAGCAATGTTTTTTTCATTCAACATCATTTAAATAAATAAATAATGAAACATTCGTCTTTAGGCTTTTAATTAATTGTTGTTAAATATTTTAAGTTTCACGATTGACACTCTTTAACTAAAATTTTATTGAACTTTTAGAGTACGAAAAAACAGACTTAAAGGAGAAAATAAAATGGATTTTGTAAGCCCTAAGCAAACAAATGCTCATCGCGTCACTTCTTGCAGCCGCTAGAACGATCCAGTCAGGGTTGGCGCATCAGCAAATGCAGAAATATTAATGATCATAACGTAAGGAAAGTGGAACATATATTACTATTTTTTGAACAGTTTGACAATGTATTAGATAGGCCCTAAGCAAAGTTTTTGGACCACCTTCTGGGGCCATTCTTAGTTTTAGACTGGTCAACTACACGGTTACAAAACTTTCGTTTAAACGACTTTCAAATTAGTCGTAGCGCACATCCCAACTCCATTTACACTATTGGTTTAGACTTACAACTGTGGACACAGATGATGATGATGTCAAAAAAACACTGCGTAACAGTTTTCACTTTTTTTTTTATCTGTGCAGTTGCACGAACTTTCACGCGCTGTTCAGTTTCACCTTCTGAAAAAACAAGGGTCATAAACCCTGAGCCCTGAACCAAAAAAAGGAACAAAAATGCTTCACATATGTTTTTTAGTCTTGTGTTTTTTAACCCACTACATAACTTATGATATTCTATTCTAGGTTTTAACAAAGCACACATGTTGTGTGTTTTATGGCCACATAAAGGTGAAAAAATTTAAACAATTCCAGATGGTAAAACGTGAATTTCTGGCACTCAAATGCATGACATCAAATGATAGAAATTGATTGAGAAAGAAACAATATTATTTGTTTTAATAATTATTATCCCTTAAATATTATCCCTTCTACATTGCAGGAGCCTTAAAACAGCCAAAGTGGATTTACATGGTGATATTTTTACAGATGTATCAGCAATTAAAACGGATCACTTGCCCGTCACCAACTGTATCAATCTATTCAATACTGACCTCATAAATATGCAAATTAGTACAACAAATAAAATGCCATTGTAACCTTTAAGAGTTATTATTCTGCAAAGTTATTTTTCCTCATAATCAAGGCTCAAATATCACATTCTTCGTCCTCAGGCTCACTTAAATCTGTTACAGCAAACAGCACATCATAGTAATACGCTCACGTTGTGTTTGTTTATTTGACAATAACTAGCGCTAAAATCCCGAGACTTCCATGGAGTTTTCTGCGGAGATATGCAGGCGCTTATTCCAGCTCTGGAAAAAACGGAGAGCAGAGCGCTGGTGCTGAGCATGTGGGAAAAAGCCCAGCTGCTGGTGTAACCGTTCGCCCTGCTCTACTAGGCATGGAAGTCCGGCGCTCTTACGAGGAAAGACCACAGCCTCTGGTGTCTGTCGCTAGAGCACTTCTTGGGGTCGGGAAGTGAGGTTTACCTGCACAGCTCTCGCTCTCTCTCTCTCTCTCTCTCTCTCTCTCTCTCTCTCTCGTTGGCATTCAGTGGCTTTTTTTTTAAGTGCGACACTTCCGTTGGGAACACTTTAAAAACAAGTCGCCAGTTGCGCAAATTAATATTTTTTTGTTGCAAATGCGACCGTTTTAGTCACAGTCTGGAGCCCTGCTGCAGCATGTGAATGTTTTGTGTTAATAGCTCAGATAATGTGGATGGTGTTGCGCAGTGGTTCACAACTCTGGCCCGCCAGATCCATTTTCCTGCCGAGTTTAGCCCCAACTCTGATATAAAACACCTGAGCCCCACATTAACTTGAGCGCGTCTGTTCCTGAAGTGGCAGAATAGCTTCTCGGAGGTGTTTTATCAGAGTTGGGGCTAAACTCGGCAGGAAAATGGATCTCGCGTGCCAGAGTTGAGAAGCAATGGTGTAGCAGGTACTGAAGAAATTAGCTGCCAGAAAAAACAAAGGTCTGTTTGTTCATTATCTCTGTTTCCTGCAGAAAGGTATGGGCTAGATCAGTGGTGTAGTCGGGGCCATAGGCACGCATACGCCGTATGCTTACTTTTTCCACAGCGCTGTTTGCGTATAACGACTTATAAAGATCTATATTAGCGTATACACACTTGTTCTCCTGCTTAACGTCTCCAAGCTGCCTTTGTGGTTGCTTTCCCTTTAACCGTATCGCGTTCACAATTCATTCATACAATTGGTGCATATCTTAAGAAAATACACAAAATTTCTTGCGGCCCCGCCTCCGACAACCACGCCAAGCGCATCATCTTCAGTGTTGACATCTCGCCTGCGAGGAGTTCGTCCCGTCAGTGACCGAAAGAGTCCCGCTTAAGCCGTCAGGTAACATTGATAAAACTGCTCACTTTTAGTAAAAGCTGGTTTATAGGGCAGTCACTGGCAGTTGCTACTCTCATCTGTTCCAGGACTCCGGCTCGAGAGAGATTGACCCTGAATTCACAGGTTCTCTTGCGCTGCTTTATCTCTTTACGATATTGCAGTGCATCGCAAATCTTTGATATCTGTCACAACTTTTAATACTAGCTTTCTTTAAATGACATGCTGGAATGAAACAAAGCACTTACATAGCCCTACTGTTTAAAGTCAGAATCCTTACATTTTCTCTGCATCCTCGTTCCCTTTACAGTCATTGTGAACCTCCTTGTTATTATTCTACGTTTAAAAAAATGTAGTCTGTTTTTACCACAACGGTAACTTCATACATTAATATCTTCCCCTTAAATTATTAACAAGTATTGACACAGAGATCGCAGTGATGACAAAGTTACATCTCTATTCTGTAAAATCTTGCATATGTTTTTATGTATTCTTATATATGTGATGCGTTACAAAGATATGATGCTTTGTAAAAATATTGTATTGTGATGGACAGTACTGGCATAGACCTGTTTTTTCCAACCTTTTTCCACCAACTTATTTTTTTCCAAGCATAAGCGAAGAATAATGCATAAATATTTAACTGAAATAATTGTCATATATTACTAGAAAAACAAATCAAACAAACACACTGACCCCTGTCTTTTGGCCATGTGCGGTCGGGGTTATCGTTGTATAGTATAGTACACCACTTTTTTTGTTAGGACTACATCACTGGGCTAGATGGTACAGGAATAGTTAAAAGAAAATCAACGACTAGTTCTCTAGCCCCGCACACTGGCTCACGCATGAGAGTTCTGAAGTAACACAAGTGGCGCGGAACCAGATAGCTAAATATTGTCCCATCCCTGGATGTGTAAGAATACAGCCGCTGCATAAACTTCCTTCGGATTCAGATATTAGGAGTGCGTGGTTGAAGTTTATTTTTAAAGACGTTCCAGCTCATGTGGGAAAAACATGGAGCGTTTGTTCGTTTCATTTCTCTAAGGATTCCTTCCTGAACAAGGCACAGATTTTTGGAGAGACTAAAATTAAAAAGCAGTGCAGTAAAACATTTTTGTAGTATGCGTCACTATTGCTTTAGAGATCACTTGATGTGCCCTAAGCACTATCCGCACCTGGGGACCCCTAATCATTTGTATTAATTGCAGAGGTTGTCTGTGATCTTAACCCCTTGCGAATCAGGATCTCTGTGATTTGGAGGGCTCATATATCATTTTTCAAGGTTTTATTTCCACCTTGGAGGTGGATATAAAATAATGGAGGCTGTTTTGATTTTGTTTTGGTATTATTTCGGGTTCTGGGTGTGTCCATAAGTTACCGGGTTACCGTTTGTTAATTTATCATGGAAACTCTCATAACATTTGAGACCCGCGATTGCGGTGATCTTTTGTCCGGTCGCGATAAATTTGTAAATTTGGGTAAAATCATCCCGTGTGAATGCGTCACATGAAATACTGATGTGGGGAGGACATTTATAAATCACAGGAGGTCTCCAGATAATACTAATGCCGTGCGCAAACTGTGAATGGTGCTAATGTGTAACCTAACATTACGTCTCTAACCAAACTCACAGAGGGCTCCAACTACGCAAACTGCAAACCAATCAAAACAGTGTGCGTTTACTTATAAAGTCTTCAATGCGGCACGTCCATTAAAACCAAGCGTTTGTAGAGCTGGCCTCAAAACCCGGGTAGAAAATAGCCTATAACTTATTGATTTTGATGTTTTTGAATGTAAAAATCATATGAACGTCATAAGTAGACCTCATACAACAGTATAAAACAATAAACAAGCCCATTCATCCCACCTTTAAAACATGTTAAACATCATGTGGGTGAGTAAAAAATAACCTAATTTTTATTTTGAGAAGAACTTTTCCTTTAAAACAGCTCAAACATTAATTTTAGTCTGGGACTAGCCTCAAGCCTTGTCTGCAAAACCGGGCATAAAAGTCTTTATCTCACAAAGCAAAACCTACATATACAGTAGCTTGTCCAAACAAAGGTTTGCAACCATTAATAAACCATATTTCTATCAGCACTGGAGCAGACATTCAAACACAACTAGCCGCATTAACATCAAAGAAGTGAAGTAATCTCCAAACTCTGCCAATGTCCTCAAGTCAGAAGAAAACCAAGCCATATTTGGCTATCCTGTCTGCAGAGGAAGCAACCTTTAGCTTTAAAACAAAGCAGACATTCTAAAACCACATGATGATGTTCTTCAGTAGGAGGAATATATATACAATACCTGTGGCATGTGGTTCATTACCTCCGTTTGTAAGAACAAACAACAAAAAAGCATCTACGCATGTACAATATAAGCCTATAAGGCAAAAACCCCAAATAAACTAAAAAGTTCCACCATGGCTGGGGGACCAGAGGGCTATTGTGTGCAGGAGTGTATAACAACGTAAATAAAAATATTATTCTGCATCTCTTTTTGTGTTCCACAGATCTGGATTCAGTGGTTAGAACAAAAGGGTGAGTTTTATTTCGAGCTCAAAGGGGTGCAGCATAAAAAACTGAAATTGCATGGAACTATTGTATGAAGTTGCTGTGTACTTTTGAAGCTTGAGCATCTCCTGTGCATTTATGATTCAGAAGCATGGACTGGATCCACTTCGTTTATGTGCATGCACCAGAAAAATCAGTTTCAGGCCATTTGGATAAATGTGATAGATCACCAAAAAATGAATATTATGTCATCATTTACCCACCCTCAGATTGTTTCAAACCTGTATACATTTCTACGTCCTGCTTAAATAAAAAAAGATACTTGGAAGAATGTCAGTAACTGAGGCGATCTCGCCCCCAATTACAAACTGCCATAGTAGGGAAAATAAATACAATGAGAGTCAATAGGGGATGAGATTTGCTTGGTTATTGACATTCATCCAAATATCTTCCTTTGTGTTCAACAGAACACAGAAATGTATACAGGTTTGGAACAATCTGAGGGTGGGTAAATGATGACATCATATTTTTCATATCCACAGGTCTGTAATTAAGATTATCACTAAATCCTATACAATTCTACTGTACACTGTAAATTTGTAGTGTCTGAATAATTTGTATAACTGTATAAAATGTTGTTTTTGTAAGATTTTGGTAATGATAATACCCATCAGTAGCGGTTATCCAGTAGGGTTATCCACAAGATCACGGAGCAATCGCAGTTACATAACAGTGACATTTTATCAGATAAATGGTCAATTTACTGCGGTCAGTTCCATATGTTTAGTTCACTGAAACGTTACTAGTTGAATATTAAGATTTATAATAATCATAGTTTATTCTCTGGTGAATCTCTGTTTACAGTCTGCTAGTGTAGTCACCTGTTTTCTTTGCTGAGAGTGCTCTTATGAGGTGTCGCCTTTTAAAATGGTATTGTGTACGTTAGTCTGTGTTGGTTTTTATGATCAGATTGGGAGGCAGTGTCGGTCATGTGTGCAACCCGGTCCATTATTTCATTGAAAAGCACATACACGCGGCACGCCAATCATAATGCATATGTGTAATAATGATTTGTATTTGTATTGCGTGTTATTTTGACGATAACTGTCTTCGCTGTGCTGTTCGGCTTGTTGCATTTCAAGTCTGGAGTAGCATTGTTAATGTATAATTTGGTAAGTGTGATGGTATAATGATGTATGCACACTTCTATAGGAAAGCACAGTAAGGTAAAATACCTTAAACATCACGGTTCGCTACTGATACCCATTGGGAAGAACTGTGTCCAGAAATGGTTTATGCTGAGATTACTGTAACTTCATGAAAATCTTGGGTTGCTATAACCAGTCTATAATTCTCAGGTGGCTCGATATAATTGACAAGGTAAATCAATGACAATGTGTGTTTATGTAACAGCTTAGCATGTGGACCATACACAAATAAGATGCTGGCTTTGGTCTGTGCTGCTGTTTTAGAGTCAAATGTTTAAATGAAGAATTCTTACTGTGTTCCAAACTCCAGTGAAGGCGGCTGAAACAGGAGCTGTCTCCCCACTCTCCTGTATGTAAAATGTGGAGCTAGGAGGAGAAGAAAGAGAAATGATGATGTGAATACCAGCAAGTTTTAAATGTATGTATGTGTGCACATATGTGTTTATATACAAACAACAGTTTAAAACGTAGCCCATGATTGTGTGCATAAAAGATTATGCAAACCTCGATTAAATCATCATTATGAACTCATTTAGTTTTTCTCATTTTAGACTTTGACCTAAGAAACAGATTATGCAGTTTGCTGATTCAAATAGGAGATATGGGAATGGCTACCACACGTTGTTATCGGTTCACATATGTGAATGTTAGACACAAAGGCTGCAGGCTTTGCTGGCATTATTGTTGGGGCATGACTCTAGTCTATGCTGAGTCACAAGTCTGCCAAACTACCTTATACAACACAACATTAATGCACAGTGAATCACAGTGAAAGCTCATTTCAGAATACTCAGGTTCAGACTAGGATAAAATGTAGGTGATTTCAAAACCCTGTTACACATTTGGTAGGCACTACCATGCTCTTTGGTTGACATTACATCAAAGACTTGCCTTTTCCGTTTGTATGTCTTTTTAAAACCAAAGAACTATAATGAAATAGATGATACACCATACAGTTGGTGTGCAGTAGGGCAAAAGGAAACAACAAACAACAGGAAGCCAAAGTGGGCAGCAGGTCAGCACTGAGCCACACATCAACGTGTTTATACTTCCCTATTACTTGAATTGACTTGAATTGTCTGATTTTCTAAATACTTTTATGTTATGTTATGTTCAGGGAAAACAAATCTGCCGATAATCACTATCATTCGATAAAAGCAATTTTACACACTATCGGCTTATAAACAGTCGATGATCAGGGGCTATAAACCCTGTCAATAAAAAGAGAAAATGAAATTGAAATAAGTTTGTGCTCTGTATATAGAAAATGTTCAGAAACATCACCAGTTTGATGTTCAATATTAATAGTCAATATAAGAATTAATAACATTCAGAAAATTCAGAAATATTAATTTAATCTTCAGTATCGGCAGATTTCACTTTAAACAATCGCTAGCTGTATTGGTGGACAAATTAAGTATCGGTGCATCTCTAATAAAATATAACCTTAATTGAAATCAAACTTTGATGCTCATTATCTCATAATTAGATTTTGAGACCTTGGCCTGGTTTTCACAGATAGGGTCACATATAGCAAAAAGATCAAAGTGTGATGATGACACACCCCCTTATGTACAGTAAAACACCGGGTGTGTTTACTGTATGTGTGTGTGGTAGAAAACAATCAGACATTGTAGACTTGATGACACATCTGTCCCATTGCTACAATAAATCAACAATTCAAAAGTCAACGCCCAAACATTCTAATTACAATTGTGTTATGTAGTTTAACAATCTGCTAATAATATCTGTGATAAGTCACTTGTTTATAAGGTAAATGCCAATCTTCCTTATTTCAACATAATAAATATGAAATGACCATCTAAGAATTTTAGGAACCGAGCAGAACAGACCATCTTTTGAGTCGCGGGATATCCTTCCATTCTGCATATTATCAGTGGCTTATCCAGGCTTTCAACAGCTGGGATTCCTGACAGCAAAACGCATATATCAAAATACTGCATTACTGAACACTAACCGCAATAGAAGAGGTCAATGTACAAGTGCCAGGAAATAAGATATGAAACATACATGATATTAAACTAGCACTTCTTAAACCAGGCATTAGCCAAAGCTTCTGATGACGTGTTTATAGCTGTAACCAGCTTTCAATTTTCTCCATATAAACAAAAAAAATTCCAAGTCAACCTGGAACAGCACCAGACATGGATCCACTTCAAAAACAGGTCACGAGTTCTTGACCCTAATATACCCTGTCTACCATTATCACAGTGGTAAAACCGCCTTACAGACACGCTCGTACACATTCACAGCATTAACAACCTTCACGGCAGCCACCACAATCTAAACGCTGGACTAGACAGAATTCAAGTGCCTCAGCTATCGCTGAGTGAGGGTATAAAAAGACACAGGGTAGATCCGATGCCTGGTCAAGCGGAGTTCAACAGCAGCACGTGTTATCAAATGGCAACTGGCCGGTGGTAAGAGCGGCTGTAGGACCTATCAAGATGCTCTACAATCCCATCGCGGCATAGAAACACCAACTCGACTAAAATTATATAAAGGAGCTCCTTTAGTCAGCGGATCAGTAAATGTGTGCCAACCAATCTGCAGATGAGTCAGATCATCGCAATTGACTCCTGACCTCCTTTGCTTCAGTTTTTCCCGACTGTGCCCGCTCTAAATTCAGTGACCATTTGCAGCCCCCATTAAAAAATGTATTCTGCCCTAGTGGGTAACTTTCGGGTGGCATGGTACCACTATTTATGACTGATAGTCTATCATAAGTTAAAAATGCATTCTATTATCAGATCAATTTCCAACTACAGTACAGACTTGAATCTTCAAAACTCTATAGGTCAATGTTTCGCTCTTTCCGCGTGTCTAACCTCCTCTAAGGCACACGGGATTTATCTCTGTCATCTCAGTTGTTCTACACCTTCATATGACCCTAACTAAAGGCAAAACTGCAGTGTTGATGCAACAGTGTGCATAGGTTCCAAAAGTAAACATTAAAAGAATAACATGATGACTGTCCTACAGTTGTGGGGAGCATTTACGGGCTTGTCCAGAGCATTTAAAACCTCTGCAGGGCAAATGGTTGCATGAACCGTCAAATGATTGCCAAACAAGATACATGCACGTCCAGACTGTGCTATAACAGGAAGCATCATATTCTTAGATTAGTTTTGTGTAAATAAAATGTTTAACCTACAACATTTCGTAATGTCATAGCCTTGCCTAGCGAACCTCTGACTGTGCTAAATCAAACACGGAGCCTTTCTGGCAGCAACGACAATTTTTTTCCAAAGTGACAGAAAGAGGTTTCAAATAATGTGTGCAGCCCATTTCCTGTCTGAAACGGGAAGTTGTAGGTAATTTGAATAACACAGGGGAAGCACTGTACAGTAGAAACTACACATGATCTGAGTTCAGCATTGTTTCACTGTCATTTCAGTACTTGCAATAGATCTTTAAATGGCAATATGACATCACAATCATTTTTTTCCTGCTATGATATTCTGCCCTGCATCTACCTTGATTGTCTCTTGCGGCTCAATCCCTAAATTTAAAACAACATAAAAACAATTTATAAACTATTTCAACCTTTTAACTATGGCTGTGATGATATATATCGCGGTTGACACTAATAACACCTGTCTAAGGCAATTCTAAAATCGCAAACGCTTCGATTCTGTGTTTTATGTCCAACTCTTCCGTGAACGACGCTCTTTCATTAGTAGGTAGTACAGCTCTATCTAAAATCACTACGAGATTGAATAGTTTATAACGTGCATTTGAAAAATCGACACTTGTCAGACATCATCATTATAAATATACTTCATCATCATGAAAATACCTGAAAAGGCATTTCCTGGAACTACGGCTGTGTCCAAAATCGCCCCACTATACCCTGATTCACTATTCCCTATATTAGTTCATTATATATGAAAACGAGAATTCGGACACTTGGTGCACTGAAAAAACTGCGGGCGCCATCTTCTGCCGAGACGCGGGAATTAATTCAGCGCGAACGTCACGATAGATGGCTAGCAGCTAGCCATGAGTGTACATCGGTTGTACACTCGTTATTATGATGGATCATGGGATTGAATGAGTGCACTCAATAATGTCCACTATGAATTCGGTCGCCACTAAAAATGGAAGTCCCCTCAAATAGTGCACTAAATTAGTATATGCCTTGCAAAATTGCCTTGTGCATTAACGGGAAAATTCACCTAAAAATTTAAATTCTGTCATCATTTATTCACCCTCATATAATGTAACACCTGTATGTCTTCTCCTGCAAAACACAATAGAATATTTTTTTTAAAATGCCAACCGAACAATTGTGTTACTTATTCACGTCTATTGTACGGACACAAAACCAATGCAAGTCTATGGTAACCCCCATTGTTCGGTTAACAACATTCTTCAAAATATCTTCTTTTGTGCTCTGCAGCAGAAATAAAGTAATACAGGTTTTGAAAAGAGGTTAAAGAGTACATAACTATGGATTTTAAGGTCCTAATTTGGTTTATGGAGAGTCCAAAAACAAGTTTATGTACAGAAGGTTCAAAAACACTATTATTTCATGTATTATTTCATGACTGACTCTCAAATGATTCGTTTCGCGATTCGTCTGTCTAATCCCCTCCTTTCCTCTAGCCTAGTCTGATGTGATTGGTCAGATGGTCTAGTCTGCTGTGATTGGTCTACCGGGAATGAGGCTCACGAGCTACATTGTTTGGGGGAGAAGAGTGAAGTTTATGCAGGCAGTCCTAGCAAAACGTAAACTGGGACTATATGTAGTGACTTAAATCTGCGGCGGTTCGCGAATCGGACTAGGGACGACTCGTTTGCGTGATTCAGAGTCAAAAAAAATTCTCCAAGCCAAAAACTTTGATATTCATTCACCTTCGGATTTCCAACTTGGCAGACTGCTTACTTTCAAAAACGGCAACATTACACACTGCGTGAAATGTCACTTTCATGATCTCATGTTATGTACTCTTTAAGTAAATGATGACAGAATGATAATTTTTGGGTGAACTATCCCTTTAAGAATCTTTTGAGTGCATCTAGGAACTGATCATTCTTAAGACTGCAAGCAACATAATGGAATAACGTTACTGATCTAAGCATTCCTGCAGTTCTGATAAATCATGGTGCTCCAGAACACTTATCAGATCCTTGATCGGTACTTCTGCAGATTTTTGAAAAAATCAAATGCACGCACATACACGTCAGCACATCTTGGTAATGGATGACCACAGTTACTGGTGGCCAACTTGTCAAACAACCACATCACGTGATAGAAAAAAAACTAAAATGTAAAATACACAACAGCTTATGGTTGTTTTGACAATTGCTCCCTTTCCCTAATTTTCAGTTGCATACTCAATGACATAAGAAGAAGTTCCCAGAATTCAGTGTTTATGATCGAGAGGAGAAACTGGTCTTGTGGAATATTTTGAGTTAATGGAATGTAGTTGATGCCAGAGCTAAAGCTATTTCTGGCCTTGGCAAAGGAAGAGATGAGAGGGCGTAACACAGCAGGAGGTGTGAAAATTTGCACTAACAACCAGAGAGAACGAGAGAGAGGGAGAGACAGAGAGATTTGAGGTCTGGGGACCATTCACATACCCAGGGCTCCAGACAAAAAAATCAGTTAAGGAGCCATCGGCTCCCATAGGAGAAAAAAGCAGGTACCAAATTTTTTAAAGAGCCATATAACATGAACTAACATTTTTCTGTCACATACTTTTAGTTATCCTGTTGTGTGTAAATCTCCCCCCTCATAGGTTTTCCTCACATAAAGTTTTTCTTTCAAGTTGTTTTTCCTTATAAGCAGGGTCATACGGAATCTGCAGACTGTTTGTTAATTCCACGCTAAAATTTGGGGAAAATCTGCAGAATTCCACAGAATAGTTTTAAATGTGTCTACAATTGTACACAAATATAAATATGTGTAAATGTGTTCAAATAGTCTTCAAATGCTGCCTGTCTATGCATTTAAAGGCAGATGACAGCAGATTGGGTTCTGCTCATTTTCTGCTCATATCGGTATCGGCCGATAAATGGTCATTTTTAATGTTAACGGTATCGGGCGATAATAAAATTTAGACCAATATATTATAGCCGATAAATTATGAATAATTTCCTCTGGTAGAACCACTTCAGCTGCATGCTGCTCGCAGTTAAAATACAGAACAGCACTGCCCTTCTGTCATGATCATTCACATAGTGCTATTAGCAAAACATTGTTGATGTATTATGTAGATATTTATGAATGTGTAAATTATAGCAACAAAAATAAAATAAAAGCATATTGTTTGAAGCCGACTGCTGTCTGAATGCTTTTTGTCTTGAGACCTATTAGACTTAGTGGCTATTGAGAACACCCTTCTGGGTTGCTCTGGAAGAACCTCATTAATTTGTTTATTAAATAAACATTATACCAGAAAAGTTTAAAAGTTAAAGAATCTTTCATTAGTTTAAAGTAGACTTGGTATATCATTTTCAGGGGGAAAAAATATAATATATTAGTATTTAGATACTGTATATCAGGCAATCTATCCGTTATCGGCTCCCAATGTTCAAGAATTGTTGGTTGTCGGTATCGGCAAAAATTCACTTATCGGTGCATCCCTAGAACAGACTTTACAGAGTAAAATAGGCCTTTATGCTTCAGGGCTCTAGACTAAGATTTGAGAGAGGTGGAACTGGTGTTACCAAGTTATTCAGTTGGTGAATAACTCTTTCAAGTGATTCAAGGATGTACATGAAACAGCTTTTTTTAATTCATTCAAATAAATAATATTAAACTACATAAAGTATTCTTATTTACTAACCAAAGTATTACAAATGTGAGAATTATACATTAAAGCACGGATTTTAATGTTAGACTTTGAATTTTGATGTCAATTCCACTATTGCACACACATATATTACACAAAGTATTTAGTTGAATTACATCAAAAGTAACTGTAATTAAACTACAGAAAAAATAAGAGTAATCCCTTACTTTACTTTTTCAAGGGAAAAGTAATTAAATTACAGTAACTAACTACTTCACTACACCCAACACTGAACACGCACCATAGACTGACGGAGAATATATTGATTAAAGTCGTTATTTTAGTTTGCTTTTCGCACATAAAGTATTGTCGTACTTTCCAAAAAACAGCCACTTTGAGTGGATGGACAAATCAAACGATTTCTTAAGTACTTTTCTGGACCTTGACAACAACTATAACCATGATGTCTATGAGAAGGCCTGGAAATCTCTCGGATGTCACCTAAAATATCTTGAATCACCTTAAATTTTGATTTTGAGATTAACTTTTCCTTTAAGAATAACTTATTTTTTAAAATTCTGTAAATGGAGGATTATAAAGCTGTTATTATTATTTAGTGCTGATGTATACTATTCTGGTGTTTTAAAAGAGAAAAAAACATTAACTATGTATACCGAAATACCGAAAACCGTGACCACTGGACCGTAATACGAACCGAACCGTGAATTTTGTGAGCCGTTCTACCATTTCAAATCTTAGGAAAATGTAACACTTGTGCAACTGCAATGTCTTCCCTTTAAATTGCTTTCATGATGTGTTGCAGCCCGTTGCACAAGTCCAGCTCATGTGAAAACTTTTCTTCTTTATTGCATAACACTTGGAAGGATATGATGTCACAAGGAGGAAATGAAAAACCTCTAAAACTGGCATGATTTAAAATGTGAAGTTCATGGATTGCAGTTCAGGATTTCATTAAACTTCCATACAGAATGACTAAGATAAAGCAAAACAATTTGTGAAATTCCCTTTTAAAACGTTACAAGAAAAAAACAAGCATGTTGTTGTTTTTATATTGCGAATAACTACGTGTACAGAAATATTTTGAATAGTCTCTATGGAGCATTTAAACAGACCATGTTCCTGTAGTTCATTTGATAGAGCATGGCCCCAGCAACTAGGGATGTAACAATATTATTGATATCTTGCTATCGCAATAGCAAAATTGTCTCAATATTATCGTGGTCACATGACTGTATGAAACGATAGGTCTTCCGGGCCTTACATAGAAAATGTTAGAAAAAGAGAATAGATGTTACCTTTGGCAAGGTCCATCTGGTGCAATTATTTTATTTTATAAAATTGATTTTTAGGTCTCATACTATTACTCGTATACCTCTAAGCAACAGTTATGATTGGAGGATAAAGAAAAGAGGATGCTTAAAGCACGTTTCCATGTCATCATTTGTCATTTTAAATATTGCAATAAATATCTTACTGTGGACTTTATACAGAGGTATTATCGCACAGTGAGATTTTGATATTGTAACATCCCTACTAGCAACACTAAGGTCATGGGTTCAAATCTAAAGGAACCCATATACTGATGAATTATGTATCTTGAATAACAGCATCTGCCAAATGTGTGATTGTAAATGTAGTACATCTGAAGGTTAATGAATATATGAGAAATGTATACATATACCATGGAGGTCTTTGCCTTTAAGAATAAATGAATGGTATCTGATCATTTCTCAAAATATTTCAAAGAAAAGTAATGTGTATAAAATGCCATGCATTTGATTAAAAAAGGGACAGTTTTAATTACCCCCAAATTGTGACTGTAATGTCTCTAGAGAAATTAACTTTTAATAACAGAGCACTCTTCATATTTTTCTTTAGTACACTCACTGCCAGGCCAAATTCCATAATGTGCTGTTTTTTTAGATAAAAGGTAGTCGTTGTGTATGTATTGTTGTGTATTCTATGCATTTGCCATGTTAACTTTTTATGCATACTGCACAGTGTTTCTATAGTTGTACAGTTGTTGCACTCTTCTGCTGGTTGTTGTTGTGGTAGGACCAGGGGCATGGTTACCATTTTGGGGGCCCTAAGCAAATTCAAGACCTGAGGCCCTCCACACAAACATTTTTGTTTGAATTACACAGCAGTATTGAGTACATGAAATTAATGGGACATATATACATACAGATATAAACTGGATTTATTTTACGTTGAACCACAAAACGGCACAAAATTCTCTATAGTATGTTATAAGAATAAACCTTCTTGGTTTTGGGATGAAAATGTGTCCTTTGTTTTATTCAGAATAATACAGAATGCTTTTACCTACAGTATGTTAAGTAAAAGGTGCAAGATTCTTCTTTTCATGCTTCTTTTAATAGCATTCTTTTGCTATATTCGTAAAATTCGTATTAGATTTCTCTTCTTTTGCTTTCTTTCGTTTTTAAGAGCCGCTTTGATATGTGCGCTTCATTGCGTATATCCGAGTGTCTAAATCAGGGGTCTCAAACTCGCGGCCTGGGGGCCAATTGAGGCCCGCGGGATGATATTTTGTGGCCCCCTACTTGACATCAAAGTTTAGTGTTAGTGCGGCCCGCATGTTGTTCTCAAACGCACCTTTTTCTTGCCACGCTTTTATTTTTTTTATCTCTTATGGCAGGGGTCTCAAACCTTTTCTTTAGCATATGCGCTGTTAATGCAGCGTTAGAAAACTGTCAGTTTTTTTTTTACTTTCACTTTCTGTATGACTGAAGTCAGGGGCGTCCGCAGGACTTTATCTCAGGGTACTGTTTAATTATAAAGATTGAGAAAACTCTAAAGATCGAGAAGACTGGATAAGTTGTGCTCCTCTTTTTTGGAATAATTGAAACCCTTTTTTTGTGGAATACTTAATGCGGCCCAGCATGACCCAGACTCTACCTCCAGCTGCCCCTAAGTAAATTGAGTTCGAGACCCCTGGTCTAAACCAAGCGTCTAATTATTTTACCGCTTGAAGCCACTAGGGGGCCCCCAAGCTTGCGGGCCCTGCGCATTTAACAACGCTACTGGGTAGGACTTGACACCTTGCAGCCAGGTTTGAGATTGTTGGGGGATGTTGATGGAAAATTGCAGTTCTGTTTTCCACTTTGTTTTGTTTGCAGTGGTGCCAAAGCTGTCTTCTTTTGTTAGTCACGTCTGTCTTTTGTTTCTGTTCACGCGTTTGATTCACAGAGAATGCACATAATGTTAAAAAGTTTTTGAACACAAGCGTCTGTCAAATGCATAAATGTAAATGTATTCAGACGATTTATATTCTCGGTTTAGGAACATACGTCATTCCTGTTTACTTGGTTGAGATGTTTTTGTTTTTAATTTGATTTGGTCCAGCTGTCATCATATGGCTTTGCGGTGGACAGAGTATATTGGCTTTTTTATTTTAGTTAATAGTGAGTACAGTCCCTAGTTTCCTCTACAGGTATTATCAATTGCAGAATTCTACCAGAATCCCAATATTGGGTGTTCGTCCTATTTAGCAAACTCTTGGTATGCAGGGCTCCAGACTGCGCTTAAAACTGTCGCATTTGCGACTAAAAATATTCATTTGCGGGTTATATTTTTGCACTCGTTTTTAAAGTGTTTCCAATGGAAAAAACACAACAGGATAACAAAGTATGTGATTAAAAAAAAATGTAATTTCATGTTAAATGGCTCTTAAAAAATATATATTTTTCCCCTATGGGAGCCAATGGCTCCTTAATTGCTACAGTATTTGTGTAGTGTGACTGTCTGATGGTCCCCATTAAATTATATAAAACCCTATAAATCCAGATTCATTTCTCTGTTTAAAAGCCCAAGATGGATCACTTCTGCTTGCCTGAAACTGACCGATTCAAAGCTCCCATAAATTCATCACCAGGGTGCTGCATGTGAGATAACATTTTGTTGCACTCCAGGTACAAAAAAAGTCATAACAAGGCTGGCACACAATGAGCAAAATGTCAAAATTCCACTTTGCAGGTATCAACAGACTTTGACCGACAAATATTTATTACAGTGACACATGCAAAACTTATTTATCGAATATTCTGACAAATCTAATGCTTTCCGCCAACAATAAGTCTAGTGGTCTCAGTTCCTTTTAATACATTGAAGGGCTGGCCGATGTGACGATGTTATCGTATATCGTCGATGTCTCGCAAATATCCCGGTGTCGATTACAACAGACAGATACCAGACGATAATCGATAATAATGGCAAATACGTGTTATAACATCATCATGTGATGTAGATTTTAGTGTGAACGTTCATGTTCATATGCCCAGGCAGTCAGTAACAGTGACAGAATTATGGAAACGCTGTTTTGTTCGGTCAGTTGAATGTGCTGCTGTTTTCTCGTCGCTGAAATGCGCATATTTTTTACAAAGCTCACGTTAACCAGTGCGTAGTGATTGGTCGAATACTGCAAGCATGTGGCGGAAATGTAACGCCTCTTACCATATTTAGAACATCAGGTTCAAAGCAATTGTACTGAAAGGTACGCCCACCTTAGTTGCATATACATTTGGGCGGTCTTAGTCAACTCATACCATGAACTGATGTGGATTTGTGGGGGTGGGGTTACATGAGGGGTTTCAGGCAGGTCTGGATTAGCATTCACTTTTAGATAGAACGTATCTTTTGTTCCGATACTTTAATTTTTGCAATTTGACGTGTCTAATACATGCATGAGCACATCAAAGTCACAGAAAAAACGTATTCGCACCACAAACACATCGCCCCGCCCTAATACATTGAATCTCCGAAATGGTTTTTCAAAATCTTTATTCTTTTATCTAACAAAGTGAACTCAACCTCTCGGTTTTAAAGCCCAGACGCACCTCAACAAAGTTCTGTTTGAAAAAAAAATCCATATACACACTGTACATAAAACTAAATTGTCCACATTACTGATTTTAGAAAAATCTGCATCATAAGAACTCTGTATCATTCAGACCAAAAGAAAGCATTTAGTTTCAACTGAATGTTTCACAACATTTTCAACAATATGTATGTAACAGCATTTTCCTGTTGATACAGGAAGTGCACGTTATTGTTGAAGCTGCCATGTTAAAAGAAGTCATTGTGCTCGCTGGTGATAGTCCCTGATTAAAACTTAACCACAGCGCATGCTGCTAACACAAGTCATGTCAAGACAATGAAAGACAATGTGAACTGGTGAACCATCTGCTACGGGAGATTGGGGACAGATAGCACGAGAGGATGTGGCAAAGACACATGAAGAAAAAGTTAAGTGCTCTGTTACTTAAAGTGTGAACAGAACTTACATGCAGAGGGGATATCAAAGGTGTCAGGCACAGATGCTTTCAGCCACAAATTATGACTGCAAAAACTCCCTCAAAAAAGAGAAACAATGTTCATTTTTAATATAAATGTTTCCACAACAAATAGAGGTTTAATGTCCATGTTTTCAGCTGCAGCCCTAAGAAAATAATTCCAACAACCAATAATCAGCTTAATTGCTTTCATTGAGCTTAAAAAACACCAATAAAAAGCTGATAGTCAGCTGACACTAACAGCAAGGTTTTGTGAAAATGAATACATGATATTATGTTCTCAGTTTAAAATTACTAGTGGCGACAATAAATGCTACTGCATTTGTTCTGCACTGAACAGACAGAACAAAATGTGTCAATGTATGCTTGATTTGCTGTGTATTTTGAAGAATTTTGTAGCAAACAGTACGGCTTATATTTGTTGTTAGCTGTCGGGTCAACCAAAACTGGCTGTAATTAAAAAGTATAAACTGAGAAGATAACAATAAAACAATTGATTGTGGGAGGAATGTAAAAAAGAACAAGGTATTTGTAGGCGTACTTATCATGTATAAAGTAACCGTTTTAAATAAAGACCGCATTTGTGCTTTGAAATATGCCAGTAATGTATTAAAGGAATTGTGGTTTGATGGAAAACTCTCACCTCTCCTCTCGAGGCACATTTTCATTACTGTGCTGCTCCTCTGCCTGGAGAAAGTAAAAACAAAGATATTTTTAATAATAATATAATACATGCGAATGTAAACATTTATTAGTTATAACACAAAGAATAGAAAACTGGTAACAAATAGATAAAACAATATGAAGTTTGTTTTGACTGTGATGTTAAGGAAGAATGTACTATTTTTACATTTATTACCACAGTACTCTGAAAAATGCCTGTAACACATGCCATTACAGTAAGTAGTACTTAATACCACTAGTAGTACTAAAGCCATTTAATTGAGTGTTAAAATCACGATTTTAAAACCATGACCCAATGACTGTCTCAGTGCTCTTTTAAAACCTGGTTTCCATGGGAACTAAATATAGTCCTCCAGCCATACGATGAATTCATATAGAGGCCACTTACACGTGACTGTTAGGTACACATTCTACAGTGATTGAATGACTATCCTGACCCAAGAACTGACAAGAGGTTTCAAATATAATCTTCTTTAAACTGACAAATCTACTCATTTCCAGTTTAGCATTTATAACTATTATTAGAAAGCATGCTGTAAATGCAGCACCCATCTATCAACATATGAGGGAGGTTCTCTTTAAAGAAAATGCTGCAGGTCTCCTCCATCACTCCTGACATCTATATTGACTACAAATGAATCAAATTCTATTTATGGGTCTGCCCTCAACACTGTTGTGAAGCTAATAAGAGAGTCTGCATAGAAATCTGTTTGTGTCTCTCATTTTTTTGTTTCAGTTTGCTGAGAGAATTTGACAGCACGTCCACCTTAGTGACCACACTAAATCACACTAACCAAAATAGTGTTAAATATAAATATGACAATATTCAATTTAAATTCATGACTGATAGAAAAGTTATGTTCAAATAAAAAAGGATTTCATCTGTTTTCTGGTTTAGAGAATATGAAGGTAAATCATCAGACCTGCTGAACTAATTCAGTTACACAATAAGGGAGAATAACCTAATTTCCTATGACTATCCCTGTAACTCCATTTATGTAATGAAGCCCAGCAGTGCGTACTGACAGGCGCTCAACAGCAAGTGTAAAGAAGGCCAGATAATGTGTGAAAGATCTGCAGTAAACCTGCCTACCCAATCTCAAGAGGTGCTCTAGCGACAGTCGCTACAGGTCGTGGCTTTGGTTCAGTTCCCCCTTGGACAGGGTTAGAGGAGGACAAGTTTCCTAAGGTCATTTAAAGGTACAGTCCACCCAAAAACAAATTTTCTCAATTTACTCGCCCTAATGCCATCTCGGATGTATATGACTGGGACAGGAACAAATCATTTTAATATAACATGCTGTCATGTTATCTTCCTTAAATTGAGACTCGAAACAGGGTCTCTACAGATATAAGCAATTAAAATGCAAGACTTTTTAAGACCATTTTGGTGCCACTTTAAATGAAATTTAAGACCAAACCTGTGATGGACATACACATTCTAATACATATAAATTTCCTATACACAGCCTCTGAAAATTTAGAGACCGCTCAAATTACCAGCCGATTGTAACGTTAACCCCACTTCGCATCAGGTCACAATCTTAGGTCTGTTCAATGATTTTAAACTCATTTGATCCGTCAGATGGAAAGATTTTGTTGCAGAAATGTGACCAAAATATTTAAGACCGTAGAAACTGAATTTAATACTTTTAAAAGCCTTATATTAGGACAACTTTATTTAAGACATTTTAAAACTTTTTAAGGACCCGCGGCCACCCTGCGAAATATTAAAGCTCGAAAAAGCACATACATCCATCAAAGTGAGTAATCCAAACAATTCCACTGAGTTCCTACACACCTTCTGAAACAAATCAATAAATAATTTGAGCTTATTTACCAAAACAAGAACATCCTAGCCAGCACCCATTTCATTTAACATCTGGGAGGAATTGTGAGTAAATGATGAGATTTTGGGGTGAACTAGCCCTTTAAATATTCCCCTTACGCCGACTTCCAAAACATTCCCCGATATACAGTCAGCATCATCAAAAATGCATTAAAATATATTCAATGCCCATATTGCACTTTGTTCTATCTATTTAAATGGACCAATGGTTACAATGCC
Organism: Triplophysa siluroides; assembly: GCA_006030095.1. NCBI lineage: Eukaryota > Metazoa > Chordata > Actinopteri > Cypriniformes > Nemacheilidae > Triplophysa > Triplophysa siluroides. Next base: position 776,441 of record VCII01000051.1, on the reverse strand, counting down.
GCATTTGAGCTAATGGTTACATTTCAGTAAATCATGTGGCACACAACATATAGGCCTAATATATACAAATGTTAAACTAACACGGATACTAGTACATCATTTCCACTTTTGTCAACCAACCAAACTAAAACAAATGTTGAACTATAAATGGAACTTTCCATCCCCTTTGACTGTGGTCCTTCTCAGGCCATAACATAAATACCCCATCAAAAACAGGTCGCTTACGCAACAGTCAAGTGGCAAATTGTCTCTCAACCTCGGAAACAGCAACCGCATGTCTGTGTACCTGGAAACAACAACTTTACGGTCACATCACAAGCCAAATTTACATCCAAAACAACTTGTGTCAGCTGCTGAGTAAATGTCTAAGGCATCACTGCATTGCTCTAATCAAGTTGAAAGATGGGAATAATCGGTGCTTTACTGCATTACATCATGTAGGACTAGCATCCCACAGCAAACTTTTTAAAAGCAGCAAACATGAGGCCAAACAAAGGTCAGGATAAGGCAGCAACAAGACAATAATACAAAATGACATCAGACTCAAAGAAGCACTTAACCAGTTATTTACCCGATTACATATACTGAGCCATGACGTTAGAGAAGATAGAAGATGTGCATGCACTTTATGACCATAAAGTATATTTTTAGTAGAGGTAGGCCACACGTGAAAACATGAAATGACATATTTGGCTGAAAGGGTGATGGGGCTGCATGAAACAACTCTGAAATGATTATCCATGAGGTCCATTCTGAAATCCCACACTCCTCATGGAAAGATGCCTCGCTCTTCCCGCCTCCAAATGGAAACACATTTTCACCACCCCTAAACAAGTTATCGCCCTTCCCTTGAGCGCTGAATGAAACAACATATGCCGAACCACATTCACAAAGACAAAATGAAAAGCCCTGTTTTCATTTTAGCTGCATTTACAAACGCAACATTTTAACAAATGTAATAATAGCAGTGCGCACGTGCTCACAGCGAAGCAAAGTTACAGTGTGATAAAACATTTATCTAATGACGTCATGTGTTAAGCAGTTTACGTACCTGCGACGGCATGAAGAAGTCTGCGTCCTCTGCCTGCCAAACTTCAACCACGCTGGACATCCGAGTCAGAACTTGAAAAGAAAAATGAAAGACGTAAACATACAGACAATCGTGCAAACACGCAGACCAACAATTCCCCGCGCTGACCGTTGTCTGTAAACAAAATCGCAAAAATGCATATTTTACACTAAAATAACCACAGGTTGCATGTTTGGCATCGTGTGCGTAAACCGATATGTTTGCAGTAGTTTAACGGTGAGCACTAGAGGCTGGATGACAAAGGCGGAAAATGAAACGGACAAGCTATTTTAGTCCGGAGCTCGCACCATGTCAACAATCCGAATACATGCAGCTGGAAACGCATCTAAATGTGCATTAATGTTGCATTTAATTCGCGCTTTCTTCGTGATTATCACGCACAAATGTTTTGTGAGTTTCCACAGGGTTGCGATGAATAACAGCTAACGTTATAAGCGCTGAGCTTTGTGGCACATTGCAGACACAGGAAATCGCACAGAACCATAACTGCTCGGTAAGGTCGAGCTGCATTTCCTTTTATTCGATTTTAATCGAAATATAAATCGTACGAATGCACATAGGCGGATTAAACCCCAGCGTCAGATCAGAGATGAGGTATGGTATTGAACATTATACTGCTTTAGTACAACTGCACTTGAATACTTGTCAAATCAGCCTTCGGCAGTTCTTCCGACATTTTCAGTCTCCGCTTGCATTCGTCAACAAAATAAATACGACAAATATGCCTCCCAGACCTTGAAACTGAGCTCCTCCGTGTTGAATGTAGGGCAATAAGAGCTGTAGGAGTCGCAGAAGGACATTAATCCATGTTTTTCTGTGCGTGAAGTCCCTTTGGCTCGCCATGCTGGCTGTGTTGAGCTCACTGGCTTCACTTCTTTCTCTTTCTCACACCCTCCCTCCTCTCTCAAACAGTATCTGTGTGAATGTGCGCCCACTAGAGACAGAAACATCATCTACACCGTGTATGATCGACAACACTGCATGACGCGACGCGTCAACCGAAAATGCTCAGTCTCCGCGTCATTGCTCGCGACGCTTCCAGTGTGGATTGAGATAATTCACACATATGAAACGCCGTTTAGATCGTTATGATATCATTTCTTTCAAGTAACTGAAACATAACAACGAATCAGATAGCCAATGAAATCCAGATATCATAGTAATGATATGTCAAAGCAGCAACAAAAAGATTATGATTACAAAATAAATATGAATATGTCATATCTGATTTTTAACAAAAAGCTTTTCGAAAAGTCAATACTAAAAAATCAGCAACGCCCACTGCTGGTGTGGCAAAGCAACGCCCACTGTGTAGCCATGCTATATACATTACTTTAAATGTACTAGAGCAACAAAACTTATTTAAAATAATTACAATTATGAAGGGATTGTAGAAAAAAATGCAATACAACAAAGGGCTCTCAGAATCAAATCTGTAAAATAGCACTGCTCCTGCATGCAAGAAAAAGAGCTGAGGCAATGTTTTGAGAGCCTAAACAGGTTGGTGCATGTCAATAACAAGAGATGTTGCAACATGCACAAGGTATTATTTGTCTTTAACAAACCTTAAGTAATCAAAAACATATTTAAAAATATATAGATATTTTCACAAATATGAAGACCCAGTTAGTGGGCAAATGTACAGGACGTTTGGCCGAAATAATTTCTCAAATAAAAAACAGTAAGGAAAAAGGAAAGATAAAAAACAGTTGGCGTGATAACTGTTATTTATTAAATCAGATTACACATAGCCATTGAAAATCATTTTTCATATTTACAACATATATACAAAATGTGCAATTTGAAAAACATGCCCAAAAATTAAAAAGATTTGAATATCTCCATAACAGATACACAAAAATAAACTTTTATCCTTCTTTTAACTTAACCGTGGATAATCACTTTATATTGGCCATTCACATGCACCTTAATTCAATCCTCTGTGCATAGCTCAGTTTCTCTATCAACAGGTGTCCAAACAATCTGTCCAGGCTATTGGGTGCCTCAGAGCAGTCAAGGGTTAACATATCATCTTCTCCATTTACACACCAGGAGCATTTCCACTGTCGCTTACCCTTTTATGCTGACAAATCAATCTTGAAGTTTGCCTTGGACTAGACAAGGTTAAGATTTCCAGGGTGGGGGGTGGGGGACAATGTACCAAACCTGTGACAAACCAGTCAAAGCTTTACATTTAACACAGAACTGATATTTGAATTCTAAAATAAACTTGTGTAGTACAAAAGCGCCTTTTGATTGTGTAATGGTTTAACGATGGGGTCAATCAATTATCAATCAATATATCCAGGAGAGGCTTTTGGTAGTTAGTTGATATAGTCAAAGTCCTCTGGTATTCCAAAAGCTTTGTCTAAACGGTTGTTCTCAAAGCCAAACTTCCTCTTTGCCCAGGATTTGATTGCAAAAACATTATCTGAAAAAGAAAGAATGTAGAAAATGACACATTTAGGATGCAAAAAAGTGACAACTTTTATCAGTTATGAAAACTAACCAACTTAAGCGTACGTTATAGCCGTGCGTAGGACCTACGCCTGTGCGTAGCCGGACATGCACCTCTCCTAAAATGTAACAATGCGTCAACTCAACACGGACCCTACGCGGACCGCAAGCTCTGTGATTGGTCTTTTGAACCCTTCCCTTAGGTAAAAAACACATTTCCAAATTAATTATCTAAGTAAATTATACGTTTTTCTGTATTTAACATCTCAAGCTGCAACAAAAGTGACTGTTTACTTGCCTCGGTTCTTGACTTGGTTACACAAGCAACACACGCGTGGACACTGATGCCTAGTGGTCATTGCCTGTCGACGCAGCCAACGACGCAGAAGTATAAAGGAAAACCATATAACTCACGCTTTAAGGGGGATATATACTTCTGCGTCGGAACTACGCAGTAGCCTCTACATCATAGTCAACGTGCTGGTTTTTGTTTACGCTTGTGTCGACAGGCAATGGCCCCTAGGCGTCAGTGTCCACAGGAGTGTTGCTTGTCAGGCAACGGCGGAGAGTATGTGTCTCTGCAGAAGTAAAAATCCACCTTAAGTGTTGTGTAATTACTCAGAAATTTAGAATCTGTGTTGATAAATTCGGAGTAATACGTTATTACATTACAGCAAAACAGATGCATTTTACATTCAGATAAGATATTATACTCTGCAAGATTGAGCAACTAAAAAAATTATGTATTTGTTTTACTGGATTTAATTCAAAACAGACACATTCAGTTTTTAGTGCATTATAACACCGTGTCCACACCGGACGCGACGCGACACAACAAAAGACATTAGAAACGCATTAGAACCCATTATAATTTCAAATTTTGTCCACACTGGATGCGGCACGGTGCGACGCGACCATGGTGTAGACACGGTGTAAATGTCACGCATAAAGAAAAAAGTTCTGCAGCACTCTAGAAACCTCCACAGATTATAGCAGAATTGTGTTTTTTACTATCAGCTTTATTAAACATATCTTTCTATCTGCATATCCATTCCAAACGAATTCTGCATATTTCTCACCGAAAACCAGCCTGGAAAAAATTGAGATTTCCCCTGGGACTGCATTTTATCCAGTAGAGTACAAAAACAATGAACCCTTAATTGGATAATATTTTAACTTTAAAGAACAATCCAACAATGACACAATCTGTTTTATATGCAGAATCACTACTATCAACAGCAATGAAAACAGGCAAAGGAACTAACAACATAAGCCCCTGGGCCTCCACAGATGTTGACCAGTTAGTCTCCTGAGAGAAAAGCTTGAGATCGAGGCAGATAATTGAACTAAAGCTTAACTCCATTTACAAAGGCCTTGCATACCACCAAGTGTGTGTGTGCGTGCATGCACTCTTAGTGCAATATGTAAGTTGTGTTTGGCTCTGGGGTGAAATCTGATCTGTTGAATGTAAACCGAAAATTGACTCAACCCTAAACCCTCCCCATCCAGCATGACTGCTGTGTTCCCAAACATAACAGTACAAATGTTTTTGTACACTCTTCATCTGGAAGTTTGGTAGTTAAGTAAATAAAGACATTTCCATCCAGAAATGTAAGTGAAATAAAAGTCTGTGTCAGCAGCATTCCGCAAAAATCATGCTTAAAGAGGTCATATGGCGCGAATATGTGTTTTTCTGTGTCTTTGGTGTGTTATAAGTTGCCCATGCATGTATTAGACACGTAAAATTGCAAAGATTAAACGGTCGGAACACAGATGCATTCTATTGAAAGCGAATGCTCACCCAGACCTGCCTGAAACGCCTCGTGTAACCACACCCCCAAAAATCTACGTAATTTTGTGGTATGACTTGACTAAGACCGCCCAAATCTATACCCAAGTAAGGTGGGCGTACTTGTAAATCTCATTGTATTGTCGCGGTCATAGCCATGTCGTGGAGACGCTGTGTGTTTAGTTGCGAAAAGAAAGCCTATTTGTTTGCCCTTCCAAAAGATGAGACAACTAAAAACGAATGGTTACATTTTATTTACAATACTGTTCCAGAACAGTACAATCCAAATATTCAAGTGTGTGCAGCGCATTTCACAGATGATTGCTTCATGAACCTGGGAGAGATCAAGGCCGGCTGTGCACTAAAGCTTTTGTTAAAAAGTGGGGGGGCTTATAAGGGGGTTGTATTGTCACAACAAGTTTTTTAAGTGCAAAACATGACACCAATGGAGCAGCAGCTAATCACATGACAACAATTTTGAGCTACAGGAAAAATATGGATTTTGTTTGAATTTGAGATTTTCATAAAAAATAAATACGTTGCCCTCATCTCACGATCCCAGTGCTCCAAGTCATAATTAAACATCTAAAATGATCTTCATTTGTTTAAGTTTTCTGAGAGGTGCACCTATCCTAATACAAACTGGATGTGTGTCCATTGGAACCAAAGCGTTTGCGCGTCTGGGGTTTTGGTTTCGGTTTTAAAACATGCAGGATTGAGAAAATAAAGTGCAGGACTGATGTTAAGAGAGTTATTAAGAGAGATAAAGTGCAGGACCTGATTGATGCAAGTTATAAGAGCTTTCATAAAAAAGAAAGGTCAAAAAGCAGATACAAGCAATACAAAAGTAATCCCCGCGGCTCCTGACGACATATTAACGTATTATGAAGCGAATTGATCAGTCTCTAAAATAATGATTAATATCATCTGTAAACTACAGCTTCTGCGACTGAAACTTGGACGAATATCAATCTCACCCAAGTGTATGAGGGGCCGTTTAGGCCTTAATTATTTAAGTGAGTCTTACAAACACTAGTGAAATAAAAATATTGATTGAGCTTAGTGGAATTCATCCATATGTATAACTGAAAAGTATTTTACAAACACCAGTGAAAATCATTCACGTGTATTACTAAATAACCTTTTACAAGCACTAGTGAAATTCATTCATATGCATGCTGAAAAGCCTCTTATAAACACTAGTGCAGTTTTGAGGCAACATATTTTAGGTATAGTTGATGAAAGATTTCATTGTAGTTGATGAGAGCTTATTTCACTTGAAAAGGAAGCTGCACCCGAACTTCAGTTCGCGAAGAGACATGGCGTAACACTGGTTGATCACTTAACGGCAAAACTTAATAACGTCGTATATAAAAGGTAAAACAGTCATCTATAGTTTTTACTATTTAACCTGATATTTTTTAAACCTTACCAATCCTTTACATCCTGCTCAAGTCGTGCTGGCAAAGTTGATGTATCGGCTTGATTATCTTCTTTCCGGATCAGATTCGGGCTCGAATTGATATAAGGAAGTCACGATGACATTTTATCACCTGTCAGTACAATTGCTTGGGAACATGATATTCCAAATATGGTAAGAGGCGTTACATTTCGGTCACGCGCTTGCAGTATTCGACCAATCACTACGCACTACGCTTTTCAGAGCGATGAGCATTTCGCGCATTTCAGAGAGGCGGTGCAAAGAGGAGATACAAACATGCACTGAACAGTATGTGGAAATACACCATTTTTAAACCTTAAATCGTGTATACACATTGCATTACATCTAAAACAAACGATAATACTCGTTTTAGCCTTGTCATTTGACCCCTTTAAAATATCAAATCATTAACAAAATAGTAACTTTTAAGCTATACTGCCAACAACAAAAAGTCAACAAATGAATAGCGCAGCTATATTTAAGAAGGTTTAACAGCAATCACACCTGCAAGCATCTTTTTGACTGACAACAAAGCAGTTTTTAATTATATTTAATAATTGATGGGAAGATAAAACAGACAACATTTTTGCTAAACTGCAGAATTAGTACATACAAAACAAGATTGTAAGGGCCTTCTATAGATCTATCACGTGACTTTCATTAGCAAAGAGATTTACTGGCTTGCTTTATTTTTAGAATTGTGTATGCAAAGACTTACCTGTCCATCTAGACACTGCCTCCTTTGCTGCAATGTTGGTTTTACCTAGATAAAGCATGGGTATGTTAGCAAGGTCAGGCTTGTTGGGTTGCATTTACACTTTTTAGCAAAGTTACTTACATTGCATCAGATGCATAGTTTCTATAAATTTGCTTCATGGTAATCGAACACATGGTTGCTTTTGAATTGCTAATGTCAAGCACTTGCTAAACCTGTTAAACTACAGGATTATGCTTTAATTCTTACATAGCTTGTCAATGTTTGCTGAATGCAGCTGGTCCTTTGGTAAAACTCAGCTGTGCAGATCCATATGATTTGTGAGGAACCCAAAAGCTCTGCAGATGGTTATAAATCACACAAGCTGGTCCCTTTTTTCATTGAGACCATTGATTTACGTGTTAGACAGTTAGCGGATGCACTTTTATGTGCTGCCCAGACCACTTCAATTTCAGAGCTAGATTAACAAACCCTCAAAAGCCAGTCCAAGGTTTTGGATTATATTAAATCTGAAAAAAGCACATTAATCTGCCCAGTCGCATTGAAAGTGCCTTGTGTCCTCTCTGTGCGCCCTACATTAACATTTAGTCATTTAGCAGACGCCTTTATCCAAAGCGACTTACAAATGAGGTAAATAATGACATAAGAGCAGTAGATGCATGCAGTCCAAAGCATTTCGCACTTGATAAGTCAACAAATAAAGCATTTCTTTTAAAATCGCAACACTGTGGATGATGTGTTTAAAGCCCCAGAAGCAATCAGGGTTATGTGTACTGCTCAAAGGCATCATTAGCCCTCGTACTGACTTAACATCCCCTGGGTGCCGACTGGGACTCGTACCAGCAACCTTGTGATAAGTGGTTTGGAGCCCTCGGTTACTAAAGTGGAAAAAAACAATCAACGCAAATAAGGTTGCCCTAGAAACATAAACTTCTGCTTCATAAACACTGATAATAAAGAGCCGCGACATCTTTAAGTGGATCTCACTTATCCAATTTATTGCTAGAGAACAGCTGAACCTCCTGGGTGTTACAGACACATCCTTGTTTATGTTTATCATTTCATCATCACCTCTAATAATGATGTAAAGAGCAGTACTGCTTACAACAGCACCGCCTCCACTGCAACAAAAAGCAATTTAAGACAAGCTACGACTGCATAGATGAAAAAAGTCCAGCCTTCAAAGTGCAGTGCCACCTTGCTCTTTATTTTCCTATAGGACACAAAACGAATTTCTTTGCGAGTTTTCAGAACTAGTCTGTAAATAAAAGTGTTTTTTAGCTCCAATGGCGAGTAAGCTTGAGTTACATTGTTTGCTGTTATACAAAAAAAGGAAAATAGTTTAATGTTCACAAACATCATTTACAGTAGGTATGCCAGTGTAGTTAAAGCAGTGAAATTAATCATAATTAGATTTGGCTTACAACATTACAAAAAACTAAATAATCAAGGATAAATGCTTATTGTCACATTCCGTTTCGCAAGGATTTTCTCATTTCTTGTTTATCATGTACAGCACACGTCTTTCCTTTCCACAGCACTGCACTTTCGCCCCTCCCAAAAAGCCCAGGTTTAGTCAGGCGTGTTAAATGTAGATAGGGCTGCCCCCAAATAGTCAACTAAACGTTAGTCGATGTGAAGGAGGCTTGGTCGAATACGTTTTCATTGGTCAGTTAGTTGCGAGAAGAAAAAAAACCTAATTTGTGATGTCACGCAGTCAGAATGCGCGTTAAAACTTCACGGCGCTGCGCAGCTTGGTCAGTGTATGACATCAAAAGAAACAACGCGAGATCAACGCGAACACTGCCTATGTTAATAAATATGAAGAGACGCCATTTGGTGCTGCGCAATGATGACAGCCTGACCACAAAAGCACTGAAGATACGACTCGCAGAAGAAATTGACAAGAGATGGGAATTGACGGGAAATCTCGTGACCAGCATTTATACACAAGCTGCAGGCTTAGACCCACGTTTTAAGAGCTTGTCATTCCTTGACACTGACCAACCAGAAGATGCATACTCCACAGTGTCGGATCTGTCAGAAAGTTTATCTACAGAAGCTGCGCAATATTAGGATCTTGACAGCATTAGTACTGACTACATCGGAGGGTGAGCCCGCACCAAAAAGAAAAATCATGCCGATATCCATGCTGATGGCCATTTATGAGGAGGAGCATGCAGAAGAGAATAATGAAATAAAGATGTACTTGGTGGACAAAACAAAGGTTGATTCGGGACCGTTGACATGGTGGCAAAAAAATGAAGAATGATATCCAAAGCTCGCTTAAGCAGCTAAGCCCCTGCACTGTATCCCCTCCACATCCACACCATCAGAGCACAACTTTTCGAAGGCCGGCTTCATTGTGAATAAGTCAAGAAGCTCACTCCTTCTCAACAATGTGGACAAGCTGGTGTTTCTGACGCGTAAAAAAACAAAAAAAGATTGGATGGAAAAATAGTGACAGTAAATAACGTTTCTGTTTGCTATCTGTTTTTTATTTTTATTTATTCGATTTTATATAATAAAGAGGTTGCTTTTATTCCGTTTGGAAACTTCAGACTGATTTTTCTATTCGTTGTTTCTGGTCAAGACTCATCCATCGGCTTTATATGGCAGTTTGTGCAGATATTTTTCTGGAAATCCTTCAATTTGATTTGTATTCGTTTAAATTATTTGCTCCACATTTGGTTTAAAATATATTTGTGCTAAACAAAGAACTTATAGGCTTTTATTTGTTTGCGTTGTTTTGTACAAAAATGTATTTTTTTGTAGCCTGTTCTAATGTTTTTGCTTTTTTATTTGCTTTGGTTAAGTGTTTTTGCTATTTATTCATTTTGTTTGCCTTGCTTTGTTTATGACTTGTCCATAGACCTGTTTTTTTCTTTTATTATTTACTTTATTTGTACTTTTTACTCTTCTACTTAATATTTTATTTTGTACTAATATTTTAAAGAGTTGCCATTTGTGTGTATTTATTGGTTTTATTTATTTATTCACTTAAAAAAAGTTTTTTCAAAAGGTTGTTTTATGTTTATGGTTATTTTGTTGGCAAGTTCATTTGGCATGTAACTGATGTTATAGTTTGTATTTTTGTTAATAAATTATTTAAATGTACAGAGAGTCTCCTTGCTGTTTTTCCAACACATGATAATTATAACTTTTTCAGGTGTTGCTGTGGCTCATTTATGTGTCCGTTTAAGCTCTTAATTTATATTTTAAACGCGTAATTATTATGATTTAGCATTTCTCTGTAATATTGAAGTGTTTAATATATTTCTCAGCCGGTAAACTAAGACTATTCTTTTCCTTGTATATATACGCAAGTAATTATGTTAATATCATAAATCTGCGATTATTCGACTAATTACTGAAATGAAGGACTACTAGTCGACTAGGAAAATCATTAGTCGGGGGCAGCCCTAAATGTAGATCAACATTCATCTACATCTTTTAACATATTTGATCTCATTTGTTTTGATGTAATTGATTATATTCATATTCAACTCTATATTACTTTGTTGTATCTATAGTTAACATTTATTTTTTTATTTGTTTTTCAGTTGAACCCACTGTTAAAAGGCAAAAAATTCCTACTAGCCACTGCAATCGTATTTATCATTGTTAATAATATACCCCAAAGATGATTTTAAACACGACTATAATAATAATAATAATTTGCCAAAATGACAAATCCCTAGAGGCAAGGACCTACTGACATTGCAATGGATTCTAAAATGTAGAGCGGTTGTTAGAAACACACAACTGGAAGCATGGGGTGACAAATGATGTAAAGCGAGGTTACAAATGTTATTTTCTCTAAAGAGACATGAGTCATTATCTCCACCAGCGCCTGCGTTGAGATGATTATTCTAGACTGGTCAGAGGACTGACTGGAGTGAATCTAGAAATATTCAAAGTTGAATCTACTTGGGAAACAGACCAGGAAAGACACAATAATTGCAGTTATATGTCGGTGTGTTTGTCAGATCAAACAGGTGCCAATTTTGCCTCTGTGTTATGAAAAGATGTTAAATATAAAATGTATTATGAAGGTGTGTTGAAGCCCTTCAGGATTTAACCAAGCCGAATTATGGCACAAAACAGCAGTACAGCTTCAGGCTGGTTCTGCTTCAGGGTTTAAAGAATGTTGCAAACTGTCAGGTTTTAAATACAACATTTGCCAGGACTAAGCTATGGCCTAAGAGGACCTATTGTGACATATGAGGCAAATCATGCTTTTAAGAAGTGACTATCTTATGAGAAATGATGAGTGTCAGGAGGATCCCGTTGCAAAATCAATTAAAGATACATTTTTAAGAAATCACAGTCAAAGCATTTCGAAAAGAGAAAAGCTGTCCAACATAAGACAGAAGTCTAATTTGTCATGAGAAATGTACAAATGTATAGGATAATGCAATGTAAATCGCTTTGGATTAAAAAAAAAAAAAGCGTCTGCCAAATGCATAAATGTACATGTATATGTGTATACCACAGAGCAAACTTGCAGTATGTGATGAAATGAAGCTCTGTTGTTCTGTCTCATAAGGACAAACTCCTGTCCAGCTGCAATAAAAGCATTTAAACTATACTTCATTGATAAAGAGGGCCATTTTAATGTTAAATATAATCCTGCTATTTGAATTAGCCTAGTTGAAAAGACTAATTCTGTCATTATGTTTGCTACAATATATTAGGCTATCATTTATAGTATGTTGAACGGTAGAATAGTCATATTTTAATAACCTTAATAAACCTGGAGTGTGCACCTAGCACTAGGAAAATACAAGTATCGGATCGGAACTCGGATCGGCAGATACTAAAAATAAATGACTCGGATCGGGGGCACAAAAAGTGTGATCGGGACATCCCTAGTTTACACGATAAAAACAAAAAGGTTTTCCTTTGCCTTTTTAAAAAGTTTAATGTACACACGACAGAGTAATCAAAACTATCTGCATTTACATGGATCCGCATGCCTACAGACTGAACGCGTAAAGGGCCAGGTACACTTGACTTTCCGCGTCCGTCTCGCGCACAAACACGTCCGCACAGCTTCTTGAGCATACTTAATCGTGGATGAGCGCAGATAGATGAGTTTGACACATGCGCGAACAGTCGTCACCGAGACATGGCTGATAAAAAAAAAATTTGAGCATGCGCTGGTGTAGACGTTACGTCCACACGGTCTCAAAAAATGGGCTGCACGCGGACAGGGTGTGCGGACGACCGCAGACCCTCCTGATGATGAAAATTACGCCATGCGGGGAGCTCGCGGACGGCCGGACTATATTTTTGCATTAACGCGTATGACGTCATCGTTTTTGGAAAATGCCGTCTTCAGAGTTTACACGGAAATGATAATGCCGTCGTTTTCAAACTTGCAATTTGAGACCCGTTTGCGTTAATGTACCCCAAAATGTTGTTATTGTGTAAATGAACAGCCGAAACACATACAAAGTCTTCGTTTTTTCCTTGAAAACAGTCTCGTGTAAACGGCCTCTTAAAAAATCTGTAAGATGTGATGCAGTAGGCAAAGATATCCGTTTGTGTGACCAATAGTCAACATAATTTTTTTTAGAACAAACAGCACCTGCTGGCATCATAGAATGAGTTCAATGTTAACAGTTCCTCTGTGCTCATTTGTCAGAGTTTAATCTATGCTAAAACATCTTTGAAATGTGGACACAGATCAGAGTGGTTTACTCACGAATCTCCTCCACCACCTCTGGATCACATTCTTTGTACTTCCCCACTTCAGCCTTCATCTGATCTCTTTTGTCTTTCAATGCCTCAAGCTCCTTCAGAAGAGCTTCTCTTTCCTCCTATACACGCACAAACATCATTCAGAAAAGAACTCTTACACAAATCAACTAAAATTGACCTAGATGGATGTGCTAAGCTAAAAGTATTCTTAAAGTAAATATTATATGGTTCTTGAGTTCAGAGAGACAGAGAAGTCAACACGCACGTTAATTTCACGCCCAACTTTGGCTTTGTCAGTCGCTTGCTGAAGGGCTATTTTGCGCTGCTTTCCTTCCTCACACTACACACACAGAGAAAATTATTTCTACATCACACTTTATAAAAAAAGTTCACTCATCGTAACTGCTGTTACAATAAAAAATTAAGTTCTACAACAACCTGTTTAACAATACACCAATTTGGAAAAGTGTAACAATATCGAGGAAGCTTCACCTGTTTCTCCAGCTCTTCCTGTCTACATTTACGGGCATGCATGGCCTTGCTGGGAAAAGCCCAGTAATAGTTAGAGGTGCCAACTCTTTCTGTGTCTACCATGTTATCATCCACCAGACTCTGCAGAACTTCTTTTACTGACATGGGAGCTGAAAATAAACAAGAAATAAAACCTCCTGTAAGGATTCTTCCACTAGACTATATATACGATTTAAGCAGCAACAAAAACAATTTCTTTTTTTAAACTTGTATCAGTCTAACTTCTCAAATAGTATTTCCACAAACACAATTATTTTATCATTTCTAAAGCGCAATGACGCTTGTTTCTTTTTAAGTTCATTGCCACATCAGCCTTAAAGGAGCAATGTGGAGATTTTTGCAGCATCTAGTGGTCAGGTTGCAAATTGCCATTCCATTTTACCCATAGACATTTGGAAAATCGCAAAAAATGAGCTCTGTGATTAACAAAGGTTTATGATGTTTACATGTTTTGTCTATCAAGATAATCTTTACAAATTAAGACAACATTTGCTACTTTTGAAGCCGAAATACAATCGGCAGAAGTAAAATGCTAACACAATGCTATAAACAGACTCCACTAAGGTCGCTCGATATCAACGTCAACACCACCTGACCTCCGACAACTTTTTCAAACTTTACTAAAAATGTGTTCCCTGGTAAGTAATTACTCAGTGAATGAATCTGAATCTACGTTTTAAGAGATTTGTGACCATGTTGCATTATTTGTGAGCTTTAAATGCACGATAATATATGTCCCTACCAAAGGAAGTAGTTGCTTTTAGCAATTTGTTAGCAACCGCCGTTATAAAGACACAATAAGGCTTTTAAAAAAATCACAAGCGGGTTATAATTGGTGTGTTTTATGTCATAGATTAAACCTGAAAATATTTTAAGGTTTTGTTTACCACAGACCTTATTTCAGGCGATTTACCAAAAACCCATACAAATGTTGGAACCGGAAATCCTAAAATGCTAACTCGCTTCCAGGGTTTGCATACAAAAAAATGTCATCTCTGAGGCTCCCTACTGACAGAGGACAAACATGTGGTCATGTTTTCGCTACTTTGCCCAAGGAGATAAAAAAAAATTCAAAACACGTCTGTAGAGCAGTTTGTCCATTCAGGGCTACTGCAGAAACAACATAGTGAATTCCATGCAAGAGACCCTGTGATGTATATAGAAATAGCTCATTCTAAGATAATAAAAACATAACCCATTCATTATGTAAGGTCTTTGTACACCTCTGAAGAAATGGTTATGTATATTATATTGCATTTCTGTCGATAGGTCCAACAAAAAATTCACACTGGACCTTTAATGTATTGTTAAGGGCAAATACAGTCATTAATCAAACACTTAATGATAACCAAAACAGCCATCGATCTTGTTTTCTAATTATTAACTAACTATATTACACTTACACAGATCTTTTAAAAAGCATAGCTTCATGTACTAACCTTAAAAACTAGATAATTCAGTGACACTGGATTAAACTACTTTTGTAAAGAACGAAAATAATCCCAGATCAGTTGTACTTACTGATTCCTTTGGATTTGGGGGCAATTTTTTCAATGTCCTTCAGCTGAAACACATCTTTCTGATAGCAAGGAAAAATAAATGTCATCCCTCCAAGTTTCAGTCCAATGCACAGATTCATTGAAATTACTATGAATTTTAATTACTTTTCACAATACAGTAATAATTACAAGTGATAAACAAAATATCATGAGGTGTTAACATATCTCACTCATATATAATCATAAAGCAGGTTAATGCAAATATTTGTATGTTTAATAAAGCACACTTACAGTTTCAAAAAATATTTCCATCATACGACTTCTTTTTTCTTCCAAGCTTAGTCCTTTCTTTTTAGACTGTGTGGATTATAAATAAAAACTTTTTATGAGGCACTTTTATATGCAAATCAATACAAAAAAAAAACCTTAAAGGTACGAATTACAACGTGTTCAGTGTCCTTTTTGATTACCATCTTTGATTTTAAGCAACATATTTTGTTTCAGCAACACTGAATCATGTAATATTTTATTCAGTATATCAAAAAGCTTCATATTATTATTTATGGGAATGTTTAAATTAGCAGAATTTGCAACCACATTCAATGCCTCAAACTAAACGTAGGGCATACAGAGTATGTGGCACTAACACTCTAGAACAGTGGTTCTCAAATGGGGGTACACGTACCCCCAGGGGTACTGCAGGGGTATGTGAGAGAAACTGACATTTAGGATTAAATAATGAAAATCAATAAATTATGATAATAGTATTTTTATATGAAATTAGGACTACACAAAGATGCATAAAAAATAAATGAATACATTTAGATATAATAACTGCTTGACTCGCATTTCACTGAATTTTAAGGTAGAATATTGTCTGGTCAAGGGGTACTTGGCTTGAAAAAATCATAAAAAGGGGTACTTATGCCAAAAAAGTTTGAGAACCACTGCTCTAGAAAACCCTTTCTGTAACACTAACTATTCCTACTGTAAAGACGAAAGTTGCTTATGATGGATAGTGCTATTATTACTACACTTGGATAATTTATTACTACACTTATTTATATTCTCTACAAAGATGTATCCTTTTATGGCATTGAGTACATATCATCCATGAGAGGGCGGGGCCTTTGCCAGGTGCTTTTGCTCCAGAAGCATGACAAAATGTGTGTTTACATACTTTCCCCACAACAATGACAAAGTCAGACCATGGCCTTTTATAACTACGAAGCTTATGTGCCTTTTAACGAGAGATTTTTAAATGAGCAGGTGACCTGCTATAATGTCATTTGACATAAGACTGTAACGTTATAGTCTTGGTATCACTAAATGATATTTTGAGTGTGGTGCAGCTAACGTTAAGTTAATTTAGACGTGGCTAGACCAAAATGCAAACATTTTCCTTTCACATTTTCTGGCATGGCCAAGAAACTATAACATTGTAATAAGTGGTGTAGTCGAGGGTATACGCAGGTATACGGCGTATACCCACTTCTTTATCAGTCGGCATTGCCGTATACCCACTTGTGTAGAGCAGGGTATGCACGGGTATACGGCAATGGCGTATGGCGTATACCCTCTGTAATTTTTCCATGGTGTGTCATAAAAGTGGTGAATAATAGGACAAACTGAATGAACTGCTGCCAATATTGTAGAAAACGCCTATGACTGATCTCAGATCTGATCTACCCCAGCGTGAGCTTATCAATCTAATTGAAATGGCCAATCAAATGAAGAAAGCCGAGCATTACCGTCCAATCAGAGCCATTGAGAGAGAGAGCTCTGCCAACAGAAGTCTTAAATGATGGAGCGCCATGTGATTCATGCATAGTTCCAGGAAGTTATGTTTTCTCTTTAAATGCTTTATTTCTTTCATTTTTTTATTCATTAAATGGCTTTCGTCTTTAAATGGGTTCAAAGTTTACCTCAGTTGGTCTGTTTAATCGCAGCTCCATGCGTAACTAGTAACTTCCGGGAACTATTGAGAGCCTGTGTCACGTGATTCATGGAGCCTTCAGATAGTTCCAGGAAGTTATATTTTCTCTTTAAATGCTTTATTTCTTTCATTTTTGTATTCATTAAATGGCTTCCGTCTTTAAATTGGTTAGTTTAGTTCAGTTGGTCTGTTTAGTCGCAGCTCCATGTAGTAACTTCCGGGAACTATTGAGAGCCTCCATGAACCTCCATTGCTGTGAAAAAACTGTTCCATTGGAGTCAAAGGAGTTGACGCGACTCTCTCTCTCAATGGGTCAAATCAAATGTCCAATCAAATGAAAGAAGGCGGGAGTTGCTTTTGACAGAAGCCCAGCTCCAGGTCAGTTTAACTATGAAAGAGCGCAATGCAAGTAGCTAAATCTTGTTATAAAATGCACTGTAACCCAATGGTTCTTGGGGCTTATTGCTTTAATAATGGTTGCAAATATTTCAAATGCATAACTTCTAAATTAATTCTTTCTATATTCTTTTAATGATACCTGTTTTAAATCAATTAAAAAAAGTATCTGTAACTTTTGTAATTTGATGTCTATGTTATTAGTCAATAAGTTAAAGGGATAGTTTACTCAAAACTGGTAGATAGATAGATAGATAGATAGATAGATAGATAGATAGATAGATAGATAGATAGATAGATAGATAGATATAGATAAACAATAATGATAATAGTCATTATGTCAATATGTCATTTCAAATCCAAATGCTCTTTCATGAAACATAGATTGTATAATATGTGTATACAAATATTGACCATGAGTTTACTTTTTTACTGATGCTGATAATCATGAAAAAACAGACATGGTTGTACTTTACCTATTGTTATCTAATTTGCACTCTAAAAGTCTTAAAATGCGCATGAATAACGTTAGATCAAGGACAAAGTACTCTCCTGGTCGGTTTTGGCAGAATCTGTGTGTCATTTCTGATACGATGTTAAAGTCTTTCATCCTTTGCTAGGTCGCTGTAAATACGCGGGCATAAATCAACAGTATACCCACTTCTCCAGGCACACTGGATACATTCATCTATAATAATATATTACGTTTATAAACTGAATGAAAGTTAGCAGACTAACGTTACCGACTTTTTGTTCACTTACGAAACGCAGACCCTTACGTTAAAGCACGTAAACACTCTGTCGCACGTTTAATGTAATTTATAACACGAGTTTAGAAATGACAGACGTAACAACCAGTTTAAACGCATTTTGTGTAGTGCTGTTACACGTGAAGGCTTCGCTCTCTAAGGAATAATCAAAATGTATAGAAGAAAATATTATTTAGGTTCTCACCATGTTTGAGGCTTTCAGTCAGTCAGGCGCGAAATTCAATTTGGCGCGAGGTACAGCCCACGCATGCGTGGTGAGGCCGAATAAAATACGCATGCTCATAATTTTTTGGTCGGTCTGTGTGCATTTTGTTTCTTAAACAAGAAATAGAAATACTACACATGTCGAGATTTTCGCTAGATTTCTCATGTTCGTTACAAATCTGTTTATGGCTTCAATATTTCATTCGTACACGTCACGTGGGCGGCGCTGGAAGCCCCCTTTCTTCTGATTGGTCAAATCGCTCCGTTTTATGTATGGACTTCATTCTGCCAGGCACAATAAGAGTCTTTAGTGCCACTGGCAAGTGTTTGCACTGTCATAAAATTAAACAAAAATATGCGTACATAATTCGACATACATAATTCGTGCCACTGTGACTTGCAAGAGAAGCCTGATGTGGGCTACATTATGCTGACACAGATTATTTTTATGAAGCATAGCATGAATATTGTAATCCGCGTTGATACATAAACACAAATATTCTCTCTTTGGATAAAAGTAAAGTTCACACTACCCTATTTAATTTACATGAAAATTATGTTTTTCTGAGGTTTTTAATGTATGCTTAAAAGACCAATGTATACTTGAAAATTATTATTATTATTATTATTATTATTAATAATAGTTGCTAAACGTATGTTTGCTACATGTAGTGTTGCTATCTTTTTTCAAAAGAATTTCAAGAGAATTTCTTAATGGTGGGACGATCAAAAAAATCCCAATGACCTGCGTTATCTGAGAAATGAAGACCGTAATAACTAATGCTGTCCACTAGAGGGGGCGTCAGGTTAATACATTATTTACGTTTTATTTTACTCTCCGTTTACTGCAGTTTATTAGAAAAAAATCATATTAATGGGCCATATCTATGTATGAGAACAAGTTTCACACTTCATGTTAAAAATTAACTTATCAATAATTCACTCCCTTCTTTGCTATTTGCATATTTTTCATTATAACTGACTGTGAACAGATGTTTTTACACATTAACAATCCCATGTATTACACATGTTAACTGGACTCCTTATAATGGACTTCTATGGGGGATAAAAGGCTTAACGTGAGGTTTTTCACTTCATATCTGAAATAAGAGCTCGTTTTCACTGATCGCTCTGAGTCATTGAAAAACATAGTTGCGACACACTGATCTCGCCACCGCCTGGTCACGTGGTTCATGGGGCTCTCAATAGAGGGTATGGACGTGTCCACCACGTGAGCACGCCAGAGCGCGCCCCCGTGGGTGCCAAAACAATCAGCAAAATGACTGCTTACATTCCGCGCAACATTTTAGTGTCACCTGATTCCTTTGTAAGTCGTAGTGAAGCCATAAGGATCACCGTCGAGTCCAGCTGCCTATAAGTTCAGCAAAGAATTGCGTGTTTTAGTCTCGGTTTCTTTGTTTCTCCTATTCTCCTCAGCCATTTTGCTGGGTGTTTTGCCACCCAGGGGAGCGTGTCCCAGGGCGTGTCCCGACATATTCACGTGGGAAAGTGGCGTCAATGCATACCCTCTATAGACCTATTTCACAGCGTGGCGTGTACAAACAGAAGTAGGGTAAACGCTTGTCCGATCAATGCTCTAGCTCCGTTCACTTCACAGAACAGTTGCAGAGACTACATGCAGTTAGGCCCTTTATGCTGATTTGTCTAACATATATCAGACCTTGATAATAAATAAATCCCTAAAAACAATGTTTTTGTGATGTTTGTTTTCCCTATTTTTACATCTCCTACTAAACCATGAACAAATCGGACAACATATGCTACTGTTGCTTTTGGTAAATAAAATCAATGCCTGTGAGAAAACAAGCTGAATGAATGAATGGCTATGATAGCAGTGCGACAGGAAAAAGTTTTCCCTACTTCCGGTCTCTGTCGCCATATTGTGAAATAGGCGTTTTATTTTTATTTTAGTTATGTTGCACCCACTTAATTTTGAACACATATTAAAGTGGCCATTCCCCGTGATGCCAATTTTCAAACTTTAGTTAGTGTGTAATGTTGCTGTTAGAGCATAAACAATATCTGCAAAATGATAAAGCTCAAAGTTCAATGCCAAGCGAGATATTGTTGTTAATAAAGGACTAAAGCAGGGGCGTTTCTAGACCTAAAGCTTTACTGGGGCACAGGCCCCCATTACTTTCTTTATCACTTGCGACACAGTGCACTATACAAACTGCCCTTGCTTAAGCCACTATTCCTACAGTTTAACAAAAGCCTACTAGGGAAGGTAAACATTTATGTATTTAAAATATTTAAGTATCTTCAACATACTTAACAAACTTTATTAACATGTTTTTTTTTCAAGAATTTACAATTACAATATTTCAAGAAACCAGTCGTTTTATGGCTCCAACTAATATGAAGAACAGCCAAGTCTAAACAAAGCTGGTTTATTTTTTGAACCAACTGTACTGCATTAAACATTACTGCCTATAACAGCACATAGTTATCTCAGAAATAGTTACTGCCCACTTTTATGTAGTGTCTTAAACTAGAGCTAGTAACAGCTGCGTGCTGCAGTTGTGGCAAGGAAACACACAGACGTGCGCGGACATGGATTTCTGCTCGAACGTACGGCACGAGTTTGTGTTTTCGAACCGTTTTTAAGCATGACTGCGTCGCTTTTTCAATCATGAATTAGATAATTCCTTGCATATAGATCATTTTTTTGCCACAATTATTATGTAAATGATTACACTGACAAATAAATGAAATGGTTAAAACTTAACCTTGAAATATATACAGGGGCACTATACTGTGTTTAACTGATGAAGTGAAGTTGACGACATTGTTACCGACGTTTATAGCTAAAAGCCAAAGCTTTATATAAACTTGCACTGAGAGGTGGATCGACCAATCACAACAGCCTGAGAAGCGTAAGCTCGCTGATATGGTATGGGTGGGACATCTTCAGACACACGCTCTAAGCGGAGAACCAATCACGACAGACTGGGTCAGCTTTACCAATCAGAGCGTTTCAGAAGGAGGGATTTTATATAGACCGGAAGAAATCCAATCGTTTTGTTGGAAGAGGGACAGCGGTGAGCAAAAGTCTTGAAATATGTGAAATATAAAGCGTTTTTGAAACTAGAAACATGAACATCCATTAATGTTAAACACCCAAAAAACATAATCAAAGCTTCCAAAACAGCAAAAGACTGGCTCCATTAAATCACCTCTGGCCACTGGTGCCGGTAAAACAACTTTCCTCTTATCAGTATCGGCCTTTTGTGTATTGGATAAGAAATAAGGGCTTTTCAATTTGAAGTTCACAGCCAACAATGACATGACGCTTATGCATCTGCTTCTGATCATTTTCCCATATTTCATTATAGACATGTGCTTTTTTATTATTTAAACCTCCTCAGTAGCAAGTTAAAAGTTACTCCCTAACTGAGAGATAAATCAGAGTTGAATATAATGGAGCAACAAGATTAAAGTTAATTTAGATTTAAAGCCTAATTAAAACCTGGATCAAATGGTATCTTTAATATAACCCTGATTATTTTTAAACAAGGTTTACTGTTTGTGCAACAAAATTATACATAAACCTTGATTCTTATTTTAAATAGTAAATGAGGTGAGGTTTCTGTGATTGTTAGGTCTAGGGGTAGGGTGATGGTAAGGGCATACAATATACAGTCTGTAATGTATGTGCATGTGTGCATACATGTGTGTGTACTTTTATATGGGTCAATGACGTGATGCAAATTATTTGTCCCTATGGTTTATCTATAAAGGCTATACTACAAAAAAATGACTTGCATACATTCTCTTTACTGAGGACCAAGTCTAAAATTTCTGGTTTAAATTCATATCCATAGTAGGAAAAATTACTTTATCATTTTTTTCTTCTGTTGAGCACTAAAGAAGACATTTTGGAGGGTGTAGGACAGCAAACATTTCTGGGGCACTCTTGACTACCATTGTATTTTTTCCTACTATGGCAGGGGGAAAAATCTGCCTGGTTACAAGGATTCTTCCAAATATATTTCTCCGTGTTCATCAGAACAAAGAAATTTATACAGATTTGGAACGACTCTAAGGTGAGTAAATGATGACAGAACTTTCATTTATTGGGTGAAGTATCCCTTTTATACTGTAAATGCAAATTTTGTATGATTAATATGTATACTGATTAGTTTACATTGTGTGGGTAATAAATTATTTCTATGAAAATGTAACTGTATGGTTTTGTTTAGACAGAAAAAAAGAATCTTTGAAAGTACACACTGTTAGACTTTTTATTGTATTTTTGCGGTAAGTCACTGGAAACACTACTGCCAGTGATTTACTGTAAGTGCCCCTTTACAGTAGCTTAACTGTATATGTACCTTACAGTAATATGACTTTACTGCAACTTCTTTTCACTGTATAATATCCATACTGTAATGTCTTTGTACAGTATATTACCCCGTAATTTGGCTGCAGTATTATAACTCAACAGTAACTTTACTGCAATTGTAACTTGCTAAATAGTACTGTAAAATGCATTCCTTAATAATAATTTTTCAATAATTGTATTACATATTATTTTACAATATGTGCCACTAGCAGTACAAAATGTCTATGATTAGTTTACATGAATATTGTTCAATTTTATAAAGTCAAAATAAGTGACTTAAGTCTATGTACAACAGTAATATTTGTAAACAATGTGATACACCAGTGCCTGATGACAACTGATGAAATCATAACAATATAACAGAGTCTTTAAAAATAATCTAACAATAGGTTGAACAGTGTAAATGCAGGCAATATTTTGGTTCAAAATCTATTATAACAAAACACACCAGGATGATGTTAATGAGCCTACAGGCACAAAGCTTAAGAGTAGAAAATAAGATCTGTGATTAACAAAGGTTTATGACACTTAGGCATCATGCTTTGTCTATCAAGATAATCTTTACAAATTAACACCACATGTATGAAAGAGATGTTTAACATGTATAAAACCACATGTATGAAGCCTAAATACAATCGCCATAAATAAAAAGCTAACATGAATATATATGGTACTGTAGTTGACGAATAAATCGTACATGCGTCCTATGGTGTGACATGTAGAAAACAAACTGTTAATTTTTCACAGTTTGCATTAGTTTTTTTAAGCAGCAAGGTGTACCGCAAAGTTTGCTCTTCGGAGTTGGCAGTCGTTTTCATTGATTTTGCTCACCCAATGAGATTGGCATTCAACATTCTGAGGATGCTTAATGGCAGCCCGGACAACACACCAAGCTTCCACAGGTAATAAGTCTCAGCAATGCTGAAAGCACCTGAAAGCACATCCCCCTCACACAGGTGATTCAAGCTGAGGAGCAGAACCCAGGATAGTGTCTCTCCTGAAGCACTCTCAGTTCAGCTGTTCTGAAATGTTCTGAAATCCAAACAGTGATTACAGCGAGCGCGAACACAAAATGTCATTTCTCTTTTACTGAACGCATATCATCCTGTATAGGCTACATTCAGGTTAGAGAGGCGTACAAATGTGCTGCTAGTAGGCTAATGTGTTTGTACAAGCATTGCACCGATTTATGCTTCTGCTGGATGCTCAAACTGACAAGTTTGACAACCGCATGTTTTTTGTAAGCCTTGGAAAATACAGTATTTCCAATAAATTATATTCACTTCCACTCTAATGACAGCATTTAAAATTAATTACATTTAACTATATTTATGAAATGTTTATGTTATGCACAAACTCAGTCTAATATATTGTAATCATCTTTGGGTAGGATATTAATTCTCTATACTGTAAAACTTTGCTGTAGTTTTGCAGCAGGTTTGCCAGTAACCTACTGTAGATCGAATTTACATTTTTGTTTTAAACAAACTTACCTAGTTTGTTACATCCTACAGACGTGACTGACCCAATCAGGAGATGGCACCTTTGAAGGGAAAGTGAATTGTCTTTGTTTTCCATCATGGTGTTTTTGCATGTGTAAGCTGATTTGATTGTTAATTATTTCATGTCCCGCACCTGTTCCCTCTTTATTTGTTCCCTTTATAATATAAGGACATTGTATAAGAGAAACAACAGACACAAGTTTGGATTAATATTTATTCATGTTACATTTCAAATTCATATCTAAACAGTGGTACTTGGGTCATTTTTCCATGCAATACAGTCAAAGCCAAACATGTGTATAAGTTGACATTTTTATCTGTCTTTTTCCGCCTGCTAGAAGGGCAGCCCAACTGTTTAGTTGAATGGGGGAATCAGTGTTCTGAATATTTGTTTGTAAAATGGTAATGGTTTATTTGGTTGAAGTAATTGTATTATTAGTGTTTTATTTCTTTACATTTGCAATGTGGAACTGTATTTGTTTATTGGTGCCAGTATAATACATTTATATGATTTGTCTCCTGGGTTGGTATGATTCCCATAAGGGCTTGAGTTATTTAAGACTGCCTTCAGTAGGACAAAGGAAGGATGGTAGTAAGAGCTCGTTGAGAACCTTTGTGAACGTGATGAATTTTTGATGGGACATTCTTACTGACATGGACTATTTTTATGTTTTTGAAACCATAGACTTGTATGAACATTGTGCATTTCCTGAGGATTGTTTCTCCAATTTTTGGTTTCCACCTTGTTATCCTGCCACCCAGTTGCACGTCTCTTTCCATTGGTTCATCCAGGGACATTGCAGCAAGCTGTAAGAACTACAAGGACGGGAGTCCTTGTAACAGTTATCAACTGACATTTCTGGGACATCAGAAAGACATGACTACCATAATAGAAAAATAATTAAATGCAAGAAAAAATGTTTTTCTGTGTCTTTGGTGTGTTATAAGTTGCCCATGCATGTATTAGACATGTAAAATTGCAAAAATTAAAGTGTCAGAACAAAAGATGCATTCTATCTAAAAGCGAATGCTCACACAGACCTGCCTGTAACGCCTTGTGTAACCATACCCCCACAAATCCACGTCAGTTCGTGGTATGAGTTGACTAAGACCGATCAAATGTATACGCAAGTCAGTACACAAAGAAAGTCGGCTCCAAATAGCCTGATACCTGGTGCTTCTCCAAAGTTTTATGACCATCATCTCTCCAGCAGTTCCAGGCCCTTTTGCTAGGAGTAAGCCGTTAAAGAACATATCACCCATTCCACCATCTGATGCTAGCCAGAGGAACTTCTGTGACAAAACTACACTAAACTGTCCTTTTCTATAAATATTTGTAAATATCCTTTTTGTGTGTTGGCACCCTTGCCATCTTAAGTTACCTGTAACCAGTAATGATGCAAGTTTTGATTCAGGCCTTATTGTGTGATGATTCACATTTTAACATAATTCAAGGCATATCATGTTTACTATGTAACTACTCCTCTCTTAATTCCATGTCTGATAAGCTATGTTATAATACTATAGGATGCATTGTACTTTGTCCATAACTAAGTTCAGTTATTAGGTGCAAATTAACCATACTGTCAGAGCTATGCAAACAAGCAGCATGCAGGCCACCTGGGGGCAGGGCAGGTATGTGCCTAAAAACACGATCGCCGATACATTCTTCGGCAGAAGAAAATCCAACAGACACCCGGGTTTACGGCTCCCCGCTGGGGATGCTGTTAGGCCCTGCAAACTTCAGACACCTGGGCTAGACCCTAAATTCAGCGCTTCAGCAGGACTGCATTCTGACACCATTAAAGATTTCTCTCCACGCACATACGGGACATTGTTCAGCACAGAGCTTGCAAGTAACCGATTCTATATGCATAGAAGAGCTGCGTTTAAAGTTTGTGCTTCTTTGTTAAAGATGATTTTATTGGTGTTCAGAAATGTTTTAACTGCCTCGCTGCCATGCCCTCTCTCTCTCTCCCTCTCTCTCTCCCTGTGCTCCTTACCATGTTTGTGTTTCATGTATTGTTTGTGTTTCTGCAATCGTTGTTATGTCAGACTATGTAGAGTTTAATAAACAAACATATATTCACTAATGATGGGTCTTTGTGCGCAACGCTCACATACTCGATCCCTTAAACTGTGTTTTCGATCTATGCTGCATATGCTCTAAATCCTGTTTGGTAAAGTCGCGTTACTTATGGCCATGAAGTAACGTTAAAGTGTATAATATCATTGATGCATTTGCTAATCGGAAACTGTAAAATATGTACAGTATCTCACAGAAGTGAGTACACCCCTCACATTTTTGTAAATATTTTATTATATCTTTTCATGTGACAACACTGAAGAAATAAAACTTTGCTACAATATAAAGAAGTGAGTGTACAACTTGTATAACAGTGTAAATGTGCTGTCTCCTCAAAATAACTGAACACACAGCCATTAATGTCTAAACCGCTGGCGACCAAAGTGAGTACACCCCTAAGTGAAAATGTCCAAATTGGGCCCAATTGATCATTTTCCCTCCCCGGTGTCATGTGATTCTTTAGTGTTACAAGGTCTCAGGTGTGAATGGGGAGCAGGTGTGTTAAATTTGGTGTTATCGCTCTCACTCTCTTATACTGGTCAGTTCAACATGGCACCTCATGGCAAAGAATTCTCTGAGGATCTGAAAAAAAAGAATTGTTGCTCTACATAAAGATGGCCTTGGCTATAAGAAGATTGCCAAGACCCTTTAACTGAGCTGCAGCACGGTGGCCAAGACCATAAAGCGGTTTAACAGGACCTTTATCCATTCAGAATAGACCCTGCCATGGTCGACCCAAGAAGTTGAGTGCACGTCCTCAGTCCTTGTCTTTGGGAAATAGTCATCCCAGAAGGAAGCCTCTTTTAAAGATGATGCACAAAAAAGCCCACAAACAGTTTGCGGAAGACAAGCAGACTAAGGACACAGATTACTGGAACCATGTCCTGTGGTCTGATGAGACCAAGATAAACTTATTTTGTTCAGATGGTGTCAAGCGTGTGTGGCGACAACCAGGTGAGGACTACAAAGACAAGTGTGTCTGGCCTACAGTCAAGCATGGTGGTGGGAGTGTCATGGTCTGGGGCTCCATGAGTGCTGCCGGCACTGGGAAGCTACGGTTCATTGAGGGAACCATGAATGCCAACGTGTACTGTGACATACTGAAGCAGAGAATGATCCCTTTCCTTCGGAGACTGGGCCGCAGGGCCAGGGTATTCCAACATGATAACAACCCCAAACACACCTCCAAGATGACCACTGCCTTGCTTAAAAAGCTGAGGGTAAAAGTGAAACCCTATTGAGCATCAGTGTTGGGAGTAGGGTTGTCACGGTACCATAAACATTTCTTACCATACTATACCAGCTGAAGTATCTCGATACCAAGTACTATCACGATGCTTTGACATATAATTCAAATCTACACAAAAAACACAGATTTAGATGAAACATTTTGTATTTACTCTAGTAAACTCAATTATACTTTGCACTAGAGTAAGTTGTTGTATTAACTGTAGTAGTAGTAATTGGATAAATTGTAGCAAATACTGTAGTATACTTAAATATTTACAATGGTAAGACTCAAAAACACTAGTGTCTATGAGTTTTAGTAGTGTACTGCAGTAAATACTAAAGTACACCAGATCATTTTTCACGTGGGAACTAATTCAAATGTGGGTCAAATTTCATTGATTCTCCAGTCTTTATAAAGGGAAATATTAGGCTTACTTTAAATGCAGAACTAAGACGGCCAGTTGGTGGCATAATTTTCCACTGAGTTAGAGAATAATTTAACCAACTCGTTCAAAAAGCCAATTTGAATCATCATTAACTCGTCAGAGTCATTCAAAACACACATTCATTTAGGAGGTAAACACAGCAAAAAGGCAGATGTAAGTGTTCAAATGAATATTAATGCGCATATGCAACATTAACTACGGTACTACGATACT
Organism: Triplophysa siluroides; assembly: GCA_006030095.1. Lineage (NCBI taxonomy): Eukaryota > Metazoa > Chordata > Actinopteri > Cypriniformes > Nemacheilidae > Triplophysa > Triplophysa siluroides. The sequence goes on along the minus strand of VCII01000051.1, from coordinate 748,064 downwards.
ACCGTTTAAAAAATAGAGAGGCATCGCGGGTATTTTGAAGCATTAGCATCGCAATGCTACCGTAGCACCAGTACACCGTGCAACCCTAGTTGGGAGTAATGTGTTACAAAGTAATGTATTACAGTAACGTATTACTTTTTGCTTTAACGCAGTAGTGTAAGGCATTACTAATCAATTTTCTGTAATATTTAACTCTGTAAATGTTCAGTAATGCTTGCATTACAACAAACTTTTCTGTTCGTGAATAGACGCGTGTGGTGTCTCCCTCTGGCTGGTGGAACTTTGTATTTTGTATTGTAACGCGGCATGATTTCCTAAAGGTCCGAGGCTATTGGCCCCGCCCGGTTCGCTGTAAGCCCTAGCGCCAGTGTTGCCAGGGTCGAAAAAAAATTATGGAGCTGGGGGTTTCTGGGCTACTTTCAAATTGCTCTGCGGCCGCCAAATTTTTTATTTATATTCTAAGGATAAATGTTAACTGATGAGATTCTTAATTTGTATTCATACTCAGATGAAAACCTGGCAACTTCAGGGCCGGATCCGTTCTCAAAAGTGTGGGGAACGAGTGTCTGACAGGCAGGCTACAGTACATGGAGGGACGCGGGACCTCAGCTCAACCAAAAGGTTTTACCAATGTTTTGTAAGTTGCATGTCACGTTGCACAATAGAAGAAATCACGCGTGAGTGTACAACTGTTAAATCTTTCCGGCTGCCAAATATCACGTTTGAGCAGTGCTATATGCAGTCTAAAACATCGACGTGCTTGTAAACATTATACATGTACAATAAATTTAACCATGCTTATTTCTTAAAGCGGTCGTACACACGCGGTTTCTGCCAATCTCATTTTAATCTTGAGTACCTATAGAGTAGTATTGCATACTTCGTATCTTCGAAGAGTATTTAGTTTGATCACATTTATAAAAGATAGTTACAGCTTTACGATTATTTCCGAAACCAATCCAGCGTTATATCCACCGTTTATATAACATTCATCACACAAATGCAGTGAACAAACAAACACCTGAACTTCATGAATGTATGCTCTCTCTCTCTTTCTCCTGCACACAAGTGAAAGTGACGTCTTCGCATCCTCCTTCTCCTGCTTTCCTTGCTGCCGCGTGCTTTTCTGGGAGAATTGTAAAATAAGGTACTAAGAAAATTTTGAAAAAAACTTTCTGAAACCTGTACGCTCGCTGGGGGAGTGTATGGAGCACAGAAATACTACGTATACGCCCAACTCGTTTTTTGACAAGTTGACCATGTTAAGCATGAGAAGACAGCACGTTTAACATTGAAAAAAGTCAGAATGCATGATACGCCATTGCATGGCCACTTTAAGCAAGTCTTTGCATGTCTTACGAAGAGAGAAAACAGGTTTCTCATCCATTTCCTTGCGTGGCCTCGAGCACACATGGGATATTTTTAAAAGGGACACTCCACCCAAAAATGTAAATTCTATAATGGATTTCTCACCCTCTGGCTATTCCATACGTGTATAAATTTCTTTGTTCGGTTGAACACAAAGATATTTGGTAGAATGTTAGCAACTGAAAATTCTTTGGCATCATTGACTACCATAGCATGAAAAGTTATAATGGTAGTCGAAGGTGACCCAGAATTGTTTGCTTTCCTAAATCCCCCAAAACATCTTTTGACTTTAACAGAACAAAAAATATATACAATACCTAGGAAACCATTCAGATAAGTAAATATAGCAATAGAAGCTAGGCTAGTTTACATTCCTTTTGGGCGGGTTTAGAGGGGTCATTGGGCTGCTTTCAGGAAGCGAGTTAGCAAGATCCCTGTGACCAGCAGCAATGACAAGGTAAGCTAAAGTTTACACATGATGACTAGCTAGAATTCTATATAATGTAGTTCGGTGATGGGATGGGAGTATTTTGTATTTAAATGTGTTTAATCTTAGTATTTTTGTATTTTCAAACTAAAATACTTTTTGCCAATCCTTATAAGACTGCATGGTTTATCAGTGTTTCAAATACATCCACTTGAAATACAAAATACTATTATTTTGTAATAGTATTTTGTATTTAAATGCATTTAATCTTAGTATTTATTATAGAATATTATTATTTTTGTATAGCCTAGTTAATTCAAGAAATCAGCAGTCTAATAAAGAGGTTGATTGGCAAAAAGTATTTTGTATTTTGAAAATCTTCTTATGTAGTTATTTTGGTGAAAGTTTTACAATTCTGAAACAGTAACATTGCAAGGTAAGGGATTACTTTTAAATAACAGTAACAAGTAATCTGTAGTGAATTACAGTTTGGAAGAAAGTTGCACAACACTGTTGAGCATCTGTGAGGCATCCTCAAACGAAAGGTGGAGGAGAGCAAAGGTCTCTAACATCCACCAGCTCTGTGATGCCGTCATGGAGGAGTGGAAGAGAACTCCAGTGGCAACATGTGAAACTCTGGTGAACTCCATACCCAAGAGGGTTCCAGCAATGCTGGAAAATAATGGTGGCTACACAAAATATTGACACTTTGGGCCCAAATTGGACACTTTTCACTTAGGGCTGTAATCACTTTTGTGGACAGCGGTTTAGACATTAATGGCTGTGTGTTAAGTAATTTTGAGGGGACTGCAAATGTACACTGTTATACAAGCTGTACACTCACTACTTCACATTGTAGCAAAGTGTAATTTCTTCTTTAATGTTGTCACATTAAAAGATATAATTAAATATTTACAAAAATGTGAGGGTGTACTCACTTCTGTGGGATTTTTAGAAATTGATGTTTTAAATAACTAATTTCATGGATGTGATCTTAATAGAACTGGTGGAGAATCATATTTGGTGAGCCAAATTCACTATTTTAACAACAAAACCGCTACAGCTTCATGGGCCTTCATCTCGCCACCACTACTGTTTGCTTTCCTAAATTCTTCAAAATATCTCATTTTGTGCTCAACAGAACAAAAAATCCTTAACTGAACACATCTTTGTGTTATTTCTTGTACAACAAATTTTGTGTTACTTTCAACACAACTTGTGTTTGTTCCTTTCATTTAATTTACACAAAATGTGTTAAACTTCATAACTGTAACATGTGCTCTGAGACTTGAAGGGTTAAGGCTCTTAATGCAGCCTTATTGATACAAAACTGATACAAAAATTGATACAACAAGTCACAGACAAGATCACAGGCAAAGGTCCATGCAGGCGGCAAAGGTTCACAAACACAAAGAACAATACAAAGTCAACTCCAAAAGGGTTGGCATGCTCAGAACTGCAGCAGTCACAATGACTGAATGTGACAACAGGGTATAAATACACAGAGTGAAACAGGTTAACAAGACACAGGTGATCCTGATCAACATAATAAGTCCAACAATGGATTATGGGAAGTGTAGTGTGAAATGGAAATCCGGGTGATGAGGAGAGTGCCCTCCTGTGGAGCATAAGGGAACTCCTTCTGGTGACCATGACATAAAACAAACAATTAATTATTAATAATTAACCTAATAATATATTAATATAATTAATATAACACAACCTTTTTATATGTGTATTACACGACAATGTTGTTTACATTGTAAACTTGATGATAGAGTAATGTAAATATTGTTCAACTATATTATAAAACAATATTGTAAACTTTATGATGGAATATGGTCAATATTCACAGCAGGTGGGATTAAGTGATGATGTTTGACCGCGTTGTGGTTCAACATAAACAGATGGTATTTTTATACTCCATACTCTACTTTGTGTAAACTATTCTGAACTTTAATCCACATATTTGTTAGTGTGTTTGTTGATGTGTATATCTCTTTGATGTGCTATGTAAATATTTAGAAGCAAAGGTTTATGGGTATTCCTCACATCATACTGTACAGAAAACTGATATTAATGATTATACTTGATATTGTATATTGTAGACTACTATGAAAATGTTATAAGTCATGTGTGGTCATGACCTCATTGTGTAAGTAAAGACAACATGCCAGCAGTGTTTACAGACACATGCAGTTTAACTCATAAAACGTATTTCCAATAGCCAAATTGTATAATGTGAACCCAGCTTTAGAAAGACAGGCGTACTGTACACAGTACTCATATTCATCTGAAATTAACTTAATTCATTTAGCATTAATCCAATGGTATATTTCTTCAGAATGAACCCATTGTTTAAAAAAGTTGATGTTTTGTTTTGTGTATGAGGTGTATGCGTTTTACAATGTACCTGGTCTTCAAGTTATCTGTATTTCTACATGTACTCCTTTTTTAAATGCTAGTGAGTACAAAGGCATCTCGACAGTGACATATACGGCACTGAACACTCAAAGAGTTTATAATCTCTTTCTACTTCAGCGTGTTTTGAGTGTTTGCGTTTAAAGCCGCCTTTGTTTACTCAGCTCTTTTTTACACTCCACATTTTTCTTCCGTATTTCCTCTGGTTTTTGGTTAAGTCGCATACCATATATGCAGGAATGTTTTCAGAGCTGACTGAAGAACAGCTTGGCCTGTGGTAACAAGCTCACTGCAGATTGCATCACATCCGAGGGAGAGAAAGAGAGGGTGGTGTTTTTTCGTAGGTAGGTGAATCAGGTCTGAAAGAGGAAGTAGGATGTCATAAAGGCGTGTTAGCCACAAGTGACTATGCAATGACTCCATGTCTGTGTCTGCTCTCAGTGTGGCCACTGCTTACACCGACAACTCTGAGAAATGACTCTTGTACTGCTCCTGTTTTTGGCATTGACAGCTAGCTGGACTGGACCTGGTAGGTGCTCACCGTAGTAGTTTTTTCTTTATGTGGAAGCTGTCCTAGCTGTCTTTCATTCTTTCTTTCTTGCTTCTAGGCCTATTTTTTACAAAACATTGAGAAAAATGAACACTTTAATTGGCCTCTAGGCCACACAACACTTGTGAAGTCATGTAGAATTGATGTGCAGCTTTTGAAAATTATCCAGCGGATGAACACACTCAAGAGCATGCAAATCAATTCCTTATGTTACCACAAAGATTAATGCTAAAGTCTTTGATACAGAGTGCTCATGCTAAATTATAATTTGCTCTTTCGCTGTGTTCGTTTCTTATGGTTTTATGCAAAACATCAAATAGCTGGCTTTTGTTGAATCAAGAATGAAAACATCCAAGCCAACACACGTCTTCCTCTTGGTTTATGAGAGTAATTTTCTGGTAAATAATGTTCAGGTTCTGGTGGCCGGTTTCACAGACAAGGCTTATCTTAAGCCAGGACTATGTCTTGGTTAAATAATGATTAAAGTTAAGATACAATACGAGATTTCACTAAAAGCAAAAGCCACTGGAGTTTCCGATGGTCCAGTGTGTGGTTGAAGCTCAGATAACATCTCTCTGTGGAATTGCAACGGACCTGAATTAATTCTAAGTGTACAAATCCAACTCAAGCTTATAAATGACAAGTAACATTTTTTTAAACATAGCATTTTACAAATTGCCTGCCTTTACAGTTCTATGTGAAGACGAAGGAGTGGAAGAGACAGAGATCCTATCAGAAGACTTAAGTGAGCATCTCCTTTAAAAAATATTTATTCGTTTTGATTGTAATATATATGATGAGCACAGTCAGTTGCTTAAAGATCCCTATTGTCATTTCATACCCGTATGGCTTTCTTTCTTCTGCAGAACACTAAAGAAGATATTTTGAAAATGTTGGTAACTTAACAACAGCGGTACATATTCACTTCTATTGTAAAGACACAAAACCAATGCAAGTCAGTGGGTACCGTTGTTGTTCAGTTACCAACATTCTTCAAAATATCTTTTTTTTTGTGTTCTGCAGAAGATACAGGTTTGAATGACAAAAGGGTGGGTAAATGATGACCACCTAAATCTGATGTGTCTTGATGTCTTGTGTTCAACAGTTTCAGAAGTAACAACTTCTATAACGGAAACCAATTCAGAAGACCCAGGTAAGTCTGACTGTTTTTTAATGAATGTAATAAAATCTGCAAACCTTACCAAAATGTACTGTGTAGTGTATGTCATAAGCCAACCAATCGTAATACACACTGTCTTTTGACCTCAGAAAAAACTTGTCTGCACAGACACTTGTTACATTGTATATTCATCACTAAATTATTCTTTAAAGAGAATGAGAATGCAGGCTCTGGAGATGGCACAACTCAAGGTACAAACTACATTTTTTCACATGCAACATGCCAATCTAAACTCAATTTACTACACCAGCACTGTTGTAAAGAGATAATTCACCTAAAATTGAACATCCTATCAGCATACCCCCAACCCAATGTCTTTCCATTATATTTTATGTCTTTTGTGGAACACAAGAAGAAATGCAAACGCACATTGGGTGTGTAAAACATGACAGGATTGTAATTTTTTTGTAAACTTTGTTAAGCAATGTACATGTCACTGTAAAAGTTATGAGGATAAAATATCTCTGGTTAGGTGCAGATAATGAAGATCAAGTGTCTTCAGCAACAAAACTGAATGATGAGACAGAAACAGATACAGATGGTCTGCACACAGTCATCATCATATCTCTGGTTCTCTCACTCATCATCATCCCTGTCATTGTGTGTGGAGTCGTGATCTACTGCAGAAGGAGGACAAAAGTTGTGGGTATGTCATTCAGTCTTAAATAAATGTGCTTTCAAATCTTCTTTATAGATTGTTAAATCAGTCAGAGAGAGGGAGTTTACATTTGTCTCTGGATGACAAACATATTTACACGTCCTGGGAATTCTCCAGGGTGAAGAAAACCAAATACAAGATGTGTTTCCATTCTATGTTACAACTTGTTGGGGTGAAACAGATTTGCACTTCACAATAATTTGGTGTACTTCATGTGTCTATAATTGTTTGATAATCTAAAGTTAGTTCCTTGGTTATTTAAAGTTAGTTCCATCATATACAGAAATATATTATGCTGAGTGCGATACAGGTAATGACTGTAATAAGTCTAACATCTTTCTTTTTCTGAAGACGAAGAAGAAGATCATTATTTGGATAATGAAGACCATGAGAAGGTGCCAATGTATGTACAAGCTTTTACTGTTACTACAATCTTTATGTAATATACCTTGTTTGGTAGATTAGTGATAAAGGTTATTTATTTGTATGTATTTACTGTTACTACAATCTATGTGTTATATACCATGTTTGGTAGATTTATGATGATGATTATTTCATTTTCTCAAAACGGATGACTAGAGTGTTTGTGTGTAAGTGCAAGTGGCATAAACCGACACTGTGAGTTGTCACACTGTAAAACCACCAAACTGCTTAAACTTAAATCCTTAAACACAAACTTATAAAATAGTCTTGCATATTTTTTGGATGGTTATTCATTTAAGAACATATCGCCAACTTAGAATTTTTAGAATTGTTTAATATTAGAATATGTTCTAATGTTCATCTGACGTTTTTGTCTTATTATTATTCATTTTACATTTCTATACATATTCCTATTCTGTGAAAACTTAGTTACATGAATGGAACGCTATAACTTTGATGCTTAATATCTCTAAACTGAATCAGAATGCAGATAAAACCTTTTAATTCAAAGGCGACATTATGCTCTTTATTTCTTTTGGTCATTTAAAAAGGAATAAAACAGATTTTTGTAGCAGGCCGATAAAGAATTTTTGAGGAATTGTATTTATATTGTATGCTACTGACAGTTCAACAAAGTAATAACTAATAGCAATTCTTATTGAATGAGTATTATGCTTTGAGTTAACTGCTTGCATTTATTTAACACGATCAAAGTTGTCACTCAAAATGAGTTCCGTTTGAATGATAAAAATTGACCACAACTTCCTCCTGATAATGAATGCCTGCAAAGTCGTGCTCTGCTAAATACAGTTGTATGGCTCCTTTCTTTGGCATCTCATTGAGCAAAAGTACCCAGTTTAAAATAAAACGGCTGGTCCGGTCTATGATTCTGATCGGTTGTGCCATGTTCATTACGGTTGTCAAATTCCTAAAAACATACATTACACCACATTACATAAGTATCACCATAGATATTCTGAGACACTCTATGTTTTTCGTTTGTGTTGCCTGCATCACTGTTAACAATGGCTTCTTGCTTTATTCAAGGAATAAGTCATGGAAAAAATATGCCATTCATTCTTTACTGTTCTTCCACCATTTAAATATATTTAATATTGTACATTATTAATGACATGGCTTTTGATAATGATGGTTATATGATGACAAATATGTACTTATAAATATCGTATTTATGATAAATATAAATACTTAATATAAATAATATCATCATTATAATACAAACTTATACATGAAAAAAATGAATGGTGGTTTTCCCTGTCTCCAGGCCCATGTTTGAGGATGATATTCCATCAGTGATGGAGCTGGAAATGGAAGACCTAGAAAACTGGATGTCGAAAGGTAATATAAATAGATAACCACAAGGCCTATTATGCCCAGTCTTCTGATTCTGAGAGACTACAGGTGCTGAACAGAATTAAAAAGTGATTATTAAGTACAAAAAGTGATTATTCCAGAATTAAAAAGTGATTATTAAGTACATGCTAAACTGGTTATAAATTACTTCTGCATTTACCCAGATTTATTTTTTATTTTTTTTAGACATTTTTTACTTATTTTTTTTATTTTTTTTGCTTTTAATGACAACTTATTGAGATATTAAAGCCCTACACCTTACCCTAAACCTAAACTTTATGAATGAAAATGAATTATAAATCTTAAATCAATTTTATTGAAGGCAAATGCCTTAATGATCTGTAAGATAACAGAAAAAGATTCTAGAACATTTTCCGGTCTCCTGTGCCAAGCTATTCAGTCTATAGTATTCAACTAACGCCACTGGAGTCTTCGTTTGAAGTGGCGTCGTTCTTACACTTTTTCTACTCAAATCACATATTGGTGGGCGAAGCTAGTGCAAATAGTCTCTGCCAACAAGGCGGGCTATTTGAACTCATTGTAATTGAAAAACTCTTTACTTTTTCTATCACTTTTTTCTTAAAACCTGTGTGCAAGAGTAAACTTCCCTTGCTAAATTCCTACAGTGCAACTGGGGAAGGTAAACAGTATTTGAACATTTTAAAGTAGGCCTATCTTCAACATACTTAACATTAACTTTATTAACATGTTTGCATGCACAGTATGGAAATAATAAAAGCTGAGATTATTTTTTTCTTGCACACCTGCATTCATTACACACTGATAACAACCAATAATGACATATTTTCAACAATTTACAATTACAGTATTTCAAGAAACCAGTCATTTTATGGCTCCAACTTATGTTAAGAAGAGGATATTTTATTAAAAAAAAGTTTTTTCTGGTTTCACAGCCAAGTCCAAACAAAGTTTGTTCAGTTAACCAACTGTACTGCATATCTATAATAGTAACTTTTTATGTAATGTCCTAAACTAGAGCTAGTAAGTTAAATATTAATACATATTATTATTGCATTTCTGCAAGTACAGAACACAAATGCTTTTCTAAGCACCAATGCAATTTTACAGACTCGACAAGCGTTTTCCTGAGACATTTTCTCTAATGTCTGAGACCGGACTGGCTGGGGAAGTACAGTAGTTTATCAAGTCTTACCTCCCTCAAACTCCTCATCTCCTTACTGCTTCCATTTCCCTGCTTTGCACAAACACATTCTGATGTCCATCTACAGGGGCCATAATGATCGAGTCAAATTAAGATGATCGATATTATTTACAAACGTTCTTCAGTTTCGTCATGTTTTCATAGCCTACATCAGTCGCGTGTCGTCACCCTTGCGTGCCTGCGTGCACCATGAGCACCTGCGTGCTGCAGCTGTTGCAAGGAAACACAGACGCGCACAGACATAGATTTCTGCGCGAAAATACGGCACGAGTTTGTGTTTTCGGACCGGTTAAAGTGCGCGACTGCTTCGCTTTTACAAGAGTGAATTGTTACTACGTTGCATATCCATTTTGCCCCTATTATCAATGTTAAGATTACACTGACAAATGAAGTAAATTGTTAAAACTTAAAGCGACGCCCCAGTCGCCATTATAACAACAATGTAATGTAAAATAAACTGAAAACGTGGAATTTGCAGTCGTAGAAAAACGTTTGTGAAATTCGAGGTTTTACCAGCAGAGGGAGCTGTTGCATTAAAAACCATTGGGGTTTAATTGTTTCAAGTTGCTTTATGCTTGGCGTCGCTAAACTTACTCCATACAAATACTCTGTAACTTCGCAGTCATGTCATGTTTGCACGGAGATATGTCCAAGTGTGGGAATCAAATCAAATAATGTCAGATTTATGACTTAAAAATAAAAAATATGGAAACATTTTGTTCAATTACATTAACAAAGAGGATCTTTGTGTATTCTAATCATTGTTGCAGATACATGGCCGTGGTTGTGGACACGAGCCAAATTTAATAAAAAGCTTCAGTGTGTACACTTAGATTTCTCCTTCATTCAGGTGTCCAAACTTGGTATATGAACTTTACACAACAAAACTAAAGCATATTCATAGTACTGTAAATACTTGGACAGCTGTAGTGGTTAGTAACAAAGAAGTCATTGTCCAATCTTGCAAATATTTGCATTTCAGGAAAAAAAGTGACAGATGTTGTACATTGTGTCCTTGATTTTTCACACATTTACACGTGATATATCTTTCCTCCAGACTCAATTGAGGAGCATAAAATTGTATCTTGGGGGTTAAGGGGTGTTAGACATGTGAAAAATCATGGGCGTCAGCTGAACTGAATATAGTAAAATGTGATTTTTATGTGGAACAAGAAACGCTATTAGACAAAGCATGTACAGGTGTACATCTGTGTCAAACTTACTCTGGTGTAATGTGTAAATGTTGAATATGTCATTTTCTGGAACTGTGAACTTATAGAGTTTAGCTACCTCCTATTTTAGTTTTCAGAGGTATGTAAGTAGTAAAGATACTGTACGACATCGAGCATCTAAATGAATGACTGGCTGGACTGCCTGTATAATAACATAATAAACAACAGACTTGCCCGTTGACCCCCCAAGATAGACATACAAAGAACACAAACAGTCAATGACACACACATTCTGAGATTCTGTTATGAAGTCTATAACATTATTTTCATGAGGCTGTGTTCATAGAACAGAATAGCTGTGAGTGGTGACTTCTGACCTATGGGTACATACTGCCAGCAGGAACATCTGGAAGTCATTACAGCAGGCATGCATGCAAGTGTGGCTCAGACCAGGCTGGAGATGAGGAGGCCCTCGATTTTTTATCCTATACATGTTCTCTCTCTCTCCTCCTGGGAACACCAGAGGGTCAAAGTCCAGAAGCCAGGAATGCACACTTACGTCAGGCACACTGTTTTTTCCCAGGATTCTTTTGGTATCAAACACTATGGGGGACCAGGCTAAACAATAGCTAGGTGATGCCAAAAATAAGAAATGCTTATATAAACAGGTCACAGATATATCTCAGCACAAGAGTAGGAACATTTATTTTTGTGGGTGTACTATACTGTACATCAATTGAAATTGACTGCAGTTTGGTGTCTTTAAAGAAATAGCGGCATTGTCAAAGATTACGTATAATACATAGATGCACAAACGTGCATGCACGCTTTCCACCTTCCACATTTTTAATGAGTCTGTTGTTCGTCCTGTTAAAATTAATTAATTTGTTGTAAACTTATTTGTTTCACAGGCAATGGCTATGGAGCTCAGACTGTTCTCGCAGCACCCTCATGATGTGGCCTCTCATATCAGTTGTTGCACAGTGTACTTACTGAGGTGTATATGGTAAATGTATTTGCAGTTCGGTGAAACTGGCTTTCAAATTTCGTAATGCTAATGTAAAATGTAAAAACATTGTGAGAATGATGTAAAATATTCAACACTGTTGTGTAAAGCATGTTACCCTTTGGACAAAACAATTAGACATTTATCAGATGAGAACCTGTTGTTCCAGTCAGTTGCACTGAAAAAGCTCTTGGATGCTGATATGGTTCTTTGTAGACTTTTGCAAATTACTTTTTGACAACACAATGACAAACCAGGTTGTTTCTTTATGCCACAACATTCTGAAAATATTTATATGGTGTAGTTTAATTCTGTCAATCAGCCTTTCATTATTCAATGTAAATATAAAAACACTTTTTTAAACTTTTTTTATTTATTTATTTTTAACTTTTTTTCAAGCATTTTTCTTTTCTTGACATGCTTTTCATGATCATGTTTACTAATATATTGCAATTTAAATGAATAACAGGAACTCAAAGGCCACCAAAATGAAATATCCCCTTTGTTATTTGATAATAAAAGAGGAAGAGCTGAAATTGTGTTTGTTTGAGTGCATACAGTACGTATTAATGTCACTAAATGTATGTTGTCATACAAAGAGGAAATTACAGATACAATTAGGTGTATCCTGCCTTGATGCCCGATGACTCCTGAGATAGGTGCAGGCTCCCCGTGACCCGAGGTAGTTCGGACAAGCGGTAGAAAATGGATGGATGGATGGTATCATATTTCAAAAAAGTGTTACTTTGGTATAGATGTGTCATCAAACCATGAATGCTTGCTTATGTTCTGACTTTTAAACCACAGAATCAGATATGCCGCTTCTATGACTGTCTCTCTACCTCTCTGTCCCTCAATTATCTTGCAATCTTCCCTTTGGCATATTTCTGCCATCGGAAAAAAGGGTGATGAGTGAAGTACACATGGTGTGTGTCCAGCAGTATGTGAATAAATGAATGTGGCTATGTCCCCTAGCTGCTGAGCTAAGAGGCGCTTCAAGTGTCTCATAAATAATTGACCCAGAGAGTGCCACATATGCCAGCACAGGCTCACTCTATAAAACACCACTATCAGACTTGTGAAAAATCTACAGCTGTATCCCTTGACTGCTTTTCTCATGCAAAGGTATGATTACTGATTGGAATAGTCTTAATGTTTTGACTTATGCAAAATGTACGAGCTCAGAGCAACACATCTTTTTTCATATATTCTATAAATAAATAAATAGGCTATCTTGGACCTTATAAGGGAAGTATTACTGACTGTTATTTCAATAAAAATAAACATTTGGCTTTATATAACTTGAGTGTTGTGTATTTTCTAATAGAGAGAGTCTGGAATAAGATGTTAATAAAAAAGAACAATGTTTACCGTTGAGTGGGGTTTGGAACAAAGCACAACTTCAGGGAAAGACTGCTGTTGTCACGTGATGCAGCACACTAGACCGATTACACTGTAACAGCGGTGGAAAACAAAACCAGATGGAACTCGTTAGATATTTGTTCCTTTCAAGTCTTGTCTGGTCTGTTTGGCTTTAAAACTGTTGATCAGAAGAATGTGTGCAGATACATTCGGGTTCTTGAAAAAGTTGTTAGTTCTCGGGTTTCAAAGAGTAAATATGAAAGATTTTGACAGTTATTAGCCTATCTCAAAAAGTGCATGACGTATAGGCTATTTGATGTGCTTGTAGATTATAAAATATAAACGTGTCATTTATCAGCTTTTTACAGTCAATTTTATATCAATCAGCCTGCATTGTAGATTGTACTGTTAAGCTGTGCAACATGTACTTTTATTTCATATCTTTTGAAGAACGGCATCTGAGGCACATGAGTTTATAAAAGTAGCATATTAAATACTTTCTATTAATTATTCTTTTTAACGTAACAAAAACAAACATCCAAACGCAATATACACAACATTTCAACAGCCTAGCTCTGCACAATAAACCGCATATCTTTAAATTATAAAATCTATACAAAAAATTATAATATGTAAAACAATTAGCAGTTACGGTGGCATTTCATTCTACTTCAGAATGTCCTTATAAATTATATCTTCTACTTTCTGTGTCCATTTACAGTTCTTATGCGGGACAATGTAGCCACACCATATTTAAGCGACACTGAACTGGGAGCTGATGACGTTACTAGACGACTCCGTACGTCATCATCCGTGGACGGGGAGTCGTACAGGAATCGGTTGGATAAAGGCAATCGCGCTTTAACGGAGAAGCGTTGGAGTAACCAAAGCTTTCTTCAGATCCGTGATATTGAACCTAGGGCTTCTGTGTTTGCAAAATATCCGTGAATAATTACAGCCACCCCTAGCGCATGGATTAAAGATCTGCGTGTATCGCACACACTTTGATCGGATAAAATGTTTGATCGGTGCCTGTGAAACTTCGACTCGTTTTCGGAGGACCCTTTCATCATCTTTCGGTCACACCGGAGTAGAGGAGACACCGGTGTAGCCTGGGCTTTGGATAAGATATCTGGAGAAAGCAACAGTTCCTGTGCATATATAAATTGGAGCTTCATTTTCCATTGTCTTCCCAACAATTTCCAGGGTAAATGCATTTATTCCTTTAATAGAACGCCCAGTTATTAGCGGGTTTCGCCAAAAAGGCAAACTTGCTAGAATGGCAGTGGAGGAAAGGTCTATGTGATCAGCTTCAATACACAGGGTATTTAACCTATGAAGCTGACCGCATAAATTTTTCTCCGGTATTTTATGATTGTATTTATGTACTACTGCTTGTAGTTGGCAACCCGGTGTATTTTCTACTGCTTATGCGTGTCTTCAGTGTATCTAACGTTACCTGGTGTAGATGTTGCAAGACATCTTAACCGCAACGTTTAATTGATTCGATAAATCTCATACATTAATCGAAAACACTTAACGTTATATGGTAAACTATGTTAACCACATGTCAAATTATATAAACACAACATCCAGAATGAAGGAGTTTAACTTAGTGGCTGCATAAAGTCTAGTACAAGCATGAGCAGGTGTTTTCTTTCTGTGTTATCCATTTGCAGTGCTGTTGTTTTCGTTAATGTTTCATAATAAATTCACATCATTAAAGTGTATACTTAACATTTTATTGGTGTTCATTTTATAATAGATTAGGATGTAACGTCAAATCAACAACAGCAGATTAAAGCTACCGTTGCCCTTTAAATACACTAAATATTTTATCAGGATGTATGTTTTGGCGTTCACATATGTCCAAGCTCTGTTTACGTTTCACTTATGAATCATCATTAAATAATGTATAGTTAGATTTGTTTATGGTTGTTTTCCTGTTCTTTAGCCAGCTAGTGACTGGACTTTAGCTTAGCAAGGTAACACCTTTAGCATACCCGCAGCTTCACGGTCGAAATATAAGCTCCAATTAATCGTTTTACTCATTTTCTTTTTTAGTGGAATATGGTTGTACAGTTCATGTTAATAGAAGGCCCTTTTACCCGTGTTGTCAATAGCAGCTTATGCTAAATTATCTTTAGCGTGTGTTAGCTTAGCTTGCCAACAATTGACGTTCAACCTATACAATCGCCCCCTCCCAGAGGGGCTTTAAATTCATATCAAGTGCCTCCCAGTGTGTGTGGGGAGATTTTATATTTTATTTGGCTTTTGTTTGTAAACACTGTTACGTCTGGCGCGCTGTGCTTGTGAAATGATTAATATGTGCAGATTTATGTCCAGCGCGTGCGTGGCTCCAGACAAGCACATGTTAGCACCGACTACAGCTATTGCAAGTTTGTCCAAAGAGTTTCTTCTCTCCAACTCTTCTCTCCTCAAGTTCTGTTCTTGTTTTACCGAGCACAACATCCACATTTATGATAATACAAAAGGCACAGTTCCATCAATATCTGTAACACGAAGGGATGGGCAAATCCAGACAAGGCTACTCAAATCAAAAATATCCTTCACGATTTTCTTTAATCTTAAATAATGGTAGCACAATTTAGATTTTATGTATAACTGTATAATAGCGACTCCTAATAAAGGATCCCGTGAGCTCGTGTTTTTGAAAGCACGAGACTCAAATGTAACATTATGTAACTTGTTGTTTAAAAGGTTTGCAATGCCATCTATTGCCCAACGTGTTTATGTAATATCTGTTTTCATAAAACTTACTTGAATGAAGTAGGTTTTTAAAATTGTAAACATCTGATCAATTGTGCTTGTAGAAGCTATTGTGTGTTCTAAGTTGTAACATAAGGACTTGATAACAAATGGCATGGATAGACTGTCCTCCAGAGTATTACAATAATGCTCTGTTAAGGTCTGTGACTTTGTTGTGAATTTGTGTGGCTCATTCAGGGACGCATCAAAGGGGCAGTTGGGGGAAAGTGTCTGACAAAATTGGAGGGAAGGGAGAGGAAAGAAGGCAGGAAATACAGAGGATACAGTGTGAGCACTTTAGTTCTCACACCCTTTTTACAACATCCATTTCCACATCAGAGTGCTGGCCAGAGCGACCCGGCTGCACTCAGCATCCTTCTTGAATAGGTTTAGCTGTTGTGTGTGAGTTTCTTTGTATCGCACCCCTTCACTTATCCTGGTTGGATGATTTCAAGCT
This sequence comes from Triplophysa siluroides, assembly GCA_006030095.1. NCBI lineage: Eukaryota > Metazoa > Chordata > Actinopteri > Cypriniformes > Nemacheilidae > Triplophysa > Triplophysa siluroides. Next base: position 731,714 of record VCII01000051.1, on the reverse strand, counting down.
CTTCTGTGGCAAGAGTGTATCTTTAATACTCGCCAAATGCCCTTCATGTTTGGAGAGAGAGCACAGAAAGGTCGTCCAGGGGAGAATTTTGGTGGTTAGACTTTATAATTGTTATGAAGCATGTGGTTGATTTGGGAGCAATTACATGATGCATCAAGGATGCAAATTTGTGTCTTCTTTAAGCGAATGAGCTCATGTCACTGATCGAATCTGATCGTAGACTTAATGCCCTGTGATTTCTCGATGTGGTCACATGTTGGTATGCTGAGAAAAAAATGCCTCGGTCACATGACTCTTTGCCTTTAACAGAGGTGTGAGTTGCCATGGAGCACTGCTGCTTTGTTCTCGCAGCAATCAGACAGGAGCAGGAAAGACTGATAATTCTTTCCGGAATGAATCCTACATGGATTTTCATGTGTTTGATTGGTCTGTTTCAGTCAGACATTGTGCAGAGTTGGGAAATTAATAAATCTCAAATACTGACACCTAAAGTTAAAACTCTTCCTTTATTTAATGTATGCATGAGAAGAGTTTGACACTCAATGACTCTGATATCGATTTTGTGTAACGCATTTTAAGGACCTCACGCGTTCTCCTCTTGGTTGAAGGCTGAAGGACTTAGAAAATTTATTTTTACGGAGATATTGATGTTAGTTAGTAGGGCTGGGTTTTGGGACCAAATTGGCGATTCGATTCTCATATTTATGATTTCGATTCGATTCAATATCGATTAGTTATCAGTACGTAGAATAAAATGCTAGTTTTGCAGGCATGGAATCCACATTAAGTATACATGCTGGTAACTGAAACTCTTATTCTCTTACATTAGTTATTTTGTTAACACATATTAATTAACAGTAGAGCCCACACAATTATGTTTGGAATAATTTTTTATTTTTACTTGGGGTAACCAAACAACAAGTAACCTACATTCAGATTTTAACTTTTTATTTTAAAAGTTAAATTTATAACAAAATATAACAGATTCATTCTAACATTCAAAACAGGCCCATAAAACCTTTTTTCTGGACATTGTGCATATTAAACATAGTAACTGTCCAAAAAACAAAAATTTCTTTACTAGCACTAACTCATTTTTTGATTGCCAGATTTTTCTGCAAAAAAAGTAGCTGATCAACATGGTCTGACCTAAGGCAGCTTCTTTGTGCTGTGATAATATCACCAGCAGTTGAAAAAACTCGCTCAGCAGGAACACTTGTTCCCGGCACACAGAGATACCTCTTTGCTTGGTGGGTTAAAAGAGGATACTCTTCTGCATGCATCTTCCACCAGATTAGTGGGTTTTCAGAGAGTATGACAGGCTTGGCTTCCCTGTACCTTGCCACTTCCTCTTTTGCCATTTCAGTCACAGTTTTCTTTGATGCTGGAGCTGCTGTTTTGTAGGCTGCTCCAAGGAGACCCATCAGTGCAGACATCTTTGTCTTCTTGGCTGCTGTCGGGTCTTCTGCATCTCCCACCTCATCATGAGGACCCAGGGAGGTGGCGTTCTGGTGAACAGGCACAGTGTCTTCCACACAAGCACTGTCACTTTCTTGCTGCTTAAATATGAAACAAATACAAATTAGATTTAAAATATATTAAGAATAAAGGATCACAAGGGGAATTCAATTTGGAAGTTCTGATCAAAATATACCAAAAGCACAGTTTTCATTCTATGCTTACGTTCTGTATTTTCCTTTGGTCCAGACTAAAATCTCCCTCATCAGTCTTGAAAATGTGTTGTCACGGTCCTCTTCAGACAAAAAGGGAAGGGCCTTAAAACGAGGATCTAATGCTGAAGCTGTATACAACGTTTCCTTCAGGCCATGATATCTAAAGGAGATTCACAAATTTCAATTAAGTTTTGTCATGTGCAGTTATACATACACAAAATTCTTATTCACATAATAATGTATTTCAAAGTGTTTGCTGATGACATTGAACTTTAGTTTAGTTATCTTTGTACATTTATTTAAATATGTAATCTATATTTAATTTATATAGGGTCTTTAAATAAACACTACTACTGAATAATAGTTCTGTAAACATACCTTGACATTAGGTTGTCATGTATAGTGGATTTTAAGTCCTTGATGATTGTGGAGTCGCTGGGTCCAATATTCATCTCCTGTAACAGCTGTGCATGCAGAGGACCAATAACTGATAAAGTTGGTGTGCACTCTTCAGACATGGCTAGTGTGGCAGCTTTCATGGGATTCAGAGCTTTCAATACATCTTCTGCAGTAGTTATGTCTGTCTCTGACAAAGTGAAGATATCTTTCTCACTTCTACGAACTTCAGGTGAGAGCAGCGCTGCAGATATAGCTGGCTGTTGCTCCAGGAACCGCTCTAGCATCTCCAATGCGCTGTTCCATCGAGTTACAACGTCAGTCTTCAGCTTATGTGAGGGTAGATCTAGTAGCTTTTGTTTGACTTTCAGAATATGGCTGGCAATGCTGCTTCGATGAAAGAAGCCAGTGATTCGTCTGATTTTGCCAAGCAACTGGGCCATTTTAGGGAGTTTGAGTGCCGCTTGCGACGCTAAATTCAGCGTATGCGCGTAGCAACCAAGGTGAAGCACATTCATTAGCGCCGCCGCACGGACCATGTTTGCTGCATTGTCGGTTACGAGAGCCGGTTCTTTCTCAGCAATGTTCCATTCAATTAAGGCCTCGTTCAACAATGCTGCGATGTTACTTGCTGTGTGGCTGGGACAGCCCGGGTTTGCAAAACAAGTGTCCAGTCGCTGTGATATAGTGACATGTTATGGTGATACGAGTCAGTCGCCCTGGAGGTCCAGCCGTCACAGGTAAGGGCAACTCTTTCTGCTGACTGGAGAGATGCTGCGACATTGATCTTAACCTCGGCATACTTTTTCGGTATTGCCTTTTCACTGAGGTACTTTCGTGTCACCATCGCGTATCTGGGCTCCAAAACACTGATAAGATTGTGAAATCCCTCGTTTTCAACTATCGCGTAAGGGCGTAAATCCTTGCAAATCATCATCAATATAGCATCAGTAATTTTCTTCGCGCGAGGTGAATCTGATTGTAATTTGCAGGCAAAAGCAACGTCTAGCCGTTGCTGACCCGAATCGCATGAACTAGATATCGCCTCGGGGTGACGCCTCGACAGGTGGTTTCGTAAGTTTGTGGTATTGTTGCAAAATCGCAGCTCTTGCGGGCACAACTTGCAAACAACAGTTGTTTTGTTGACCTCACCTTTGCCGTCATTGCCTTTAAACATAAAGTGCTTCCACACATCTGACTTTAATTTAGCCGGCGCTGGGGTAAATTCTTGGCTACCGTGAGCTTCCGCCATGATCCTTTCTCCCTCTCCCACTTTTTATTTGAATTTATTTTGTTTAATTGTATCAGCACGTCTGATTGCGACATCTACAGGAAGATGGGCGAAATACAGTCAGATACCCTTGAAGTAAAGCACACGCATTAAGAATCGATTCGGGATTTCCCGAATCGATATTGTTTCGTAAAATTGAAAATCGATTAAAATCGAAGAATCGATATTTTTTACCCAGCCCTATTAGTTAGTATAATGTAAAAGAAACAAATGCTCTCTGAGTCTTGTGTTCCTGCAATGGACCCATCACTGAAGCCAAAACAAAGTTTAGCTTAAAAGCAAAACGCTGCAAAGTCTTTTTCTGATGGCTTCTCTACAAGCACTTTTGTGATGTGTGGGGAGATTTTTAAACTCGATTTCATTAATCTTGTAAATTAATTTCTTGCTGTATGTGTTTTGAATCTCTGTGTTTTGTGAATCACACACTAAGCATTCCTGTTCCACTTCTGGGGCCCGTTTCAGAAAGGAGGTTTAGAGAAAATTCTGAGTATATTAACCCTGAAATGAGGGAAACTCTGTTTTCTGTTTCAGAATGCAAGATATGTCAAACCCGAGAAAGCGTAAGTCAAGCCCATTTCTAAAAGAGAGGTTACTTATACTCTGAGGGTCAGTAACCATAGTAACTTATTCTGGGAACCTAACCTGGTCGGGAGCAGGTTTTCTTTGGTTAACCCAGAGTTTCTTTCGATCTCCTCCCCGTTTTTAAAACGCAAGTGGTGCACCTCATTCATTCATTTATTCATTAATTTAGTGCAGTCATTCATTGCACACATTTTGATCACACAGAGACTAGTGATATCCTTTGTGCTTTTATAGAGGTCCCTGAACATGAAGTAGCTGCATTGATTCACAGGGATGTACTTTGATTTCAGGAGAACAATTCAGGACCCAAGTTGAACTTTGTCATTTCCACATGCATTTTATTTAAACTGTACCATTTTTCTTTACAGTGAATTAGAGGCATCAAATCATATCTCATCCATCCTTACATCCATAACATCAGCCATCGTGGCTGTGTATTACATCAGAGCATATTCTTTCTCATACATTTTCTCTCAAATGTTAGTTTTCTATGGAGGATGAGAAATGACTTGAAGTGTATAAATAAAGTGCCCAAATAAATGAATTAATATAGACATAAATGAACAGATAAAAGTATTCAACAATCATTTAAACATGCAGCCGCTCCTACCCAAATTTGCTTTTATTTTGACACAAGAGTCTGACGCCCTATAAGTGTCCTATAGACCGTGACGTCTCACACTTACTACTAGAGTAGAGCACTGATGGGGAGTGAGAACATAATTTTTTTTAGGATTTCTGTTATCATTTTTGCATTAATTCATTAACTGATTAATTAATTTGTTTATTTGTACATTTATCTATTTATAAATTTAAACTTAAGTCATTTTCAGCACATAAGTAAATCCGCTGTGCGTTGTGTACTTGGCTGTGATGAAATTGTGCCTTGCTCTCAAACGCTTTCTGCAGCCATGTTGCTTTTTTTTGGTGCCGTTGCCATGGTAATTCATAATATCGAAGCTCCATTGATCATGGCTTTTCATAAACATGGTGCACGCGCTTAACTCAAGGTAAGCCCAGAGTTGATGGAACTAACTCAAATCAGCTGTTATGAAACCCAAAACTCAAAAAATAACTCATTTCACATTTTAATGTGTTGGTTGAACCTCCTTATTGAAACAGGTCCCCTTGATCCCAATATGACCGCTGAGTCTTTCCAGACTCCGGTGGTCATTTTCAGGTTTAATAAAGCTGTGGATTATCTTGCAATGCTAAAATGTAAGCTTACAGGGCCCGATTTTCACAACTATTGTTGCTCATCTGGCTTTACATGGTTTACCAAAAGCCCCCTGAGCATTGGCACTAATTTTTACCTCCTGTTTGAAGCTGTTTTTCAAACGCTGCTCTGAAGATGAAAAGGTGGAGGGTGTTATTCTTTACTTTCACTGTTCAGTTATTCATTCCTCTTTCCTGTATGTGCAGGTGTGTCACGGCAAGCTGCACATGTGACTAGAAATCACTAGATGCATTTGATGATGTCACAGTTGAATTTATTTATCTGTGCACAAAGATGGAGATGGAGAATATGGAGAAATCTATATGAATGTTTGGGAATCTTCTGCACATCTTGTTTTATTCTAAAGTCTTTTTAGGATGGGTTCTTCAGAAGTAAAGTAACTTTCTTCAGTTCATACTTGTATCTGGCCTCATTTCTTGCAGTGACATGGTAATAGCTTTGCTCTGGTCCACAGAGATTGTGCATGCAGAGCTCCTGGACACAGCAAGCACGAGCGGTGTCAATAATTCAGAACTCTACCATGCAGACTTTGGTTTGCGTGAAGGGCTTAAGAGATCATAGGGAGCTGAGAGAACATTACATGGACCAGCACATGCAGCTTACGGTGCAGTGATATCACTCATAGCCAGTTTTTGAAGATCTCTGCTAGCCTGCCGGCTGCTTCTCGTATCTTCTTGCTTACCATGTGGTCTGGAAAGCTGTCCTTATATGTCCTCTTGATTATCAAGCAAGTTCTAAAGCCAAATACCCACTTCAAAAAGCCTTTTTGATATTTTCAGTCTGCAACAAGGGTGCCTTGTGCTGCATGCTGAGTCTTTTTAGTATGCACACTTGAGAGGCTCCAACTAATCATAGACTTTTACAGAAACAGATTTCAAACCTGTTTAAATGGAATGGATGATAATCAGTGACCCAGATGTTTTAGAGATTCTCAGCCCACAACTGCTGGAAATGTGTCATGTGTGCACAGTGTTGTATCTAAGAGGCCATCTACTCAAAAAGTTTTAATGCATTTGGCTGTTCAATTACACGACAATGGTGTTTAGGTCGAATTAAAGCGCAAAAAAGTCTCAAAGTGCACGTTTTTTTTAAATGATGTGTAATCTCTAAGGTGCTGTTTTCCAAAAACGATGATGTCAAACGCATGCGCATTACGTGTTCAGTCTGTAGGCATGCATGTATTCCTGAAAGAATAATGGCTGCAATACATACTTATCACTGCTTCAGCAAAAAGTAGATTTACTGCACTATGTCCAGTAGAGACATAATATTTATGTGCACAAGTTATAAATAAACAAACAAACCATACCGACAAAGTGTATTTAAAGCACTTTTGGCTTAAAGCGGCACTACGTAGGATTGGCCTCATTGTCGCCATCTCAGTTTGTGCGGAGGTATTTCTTTACGTGAGTTGTGATTCGGCACTGCTCAACTGTGCGGATGAGTCTGATATTTTGAGTCTTGGCCTGTGACAGTGCATCGGTGAGAATCTTCACATTATAAACACAGATAACATGGCAGATGATATAACAGGAAACAAATAAGAACATAAATAGACACATAGCGCAAATGGAGGCTGTTTTGATATTATTTCGGGTGCAGGGTCATTTCCAAACCTGCTGTTTTGGCCGGGAGTCTCCGGTTTTATTATCTCTCATGGAAACTCCCGTAATGCGAACCGGACAGAAGATCCCTGATCACCTTAAATGCTGATAAGTACGGTCATAAATCATTGTACATCATACAACTATAGATACTATAAGCAAAGCCTTGCCATCATATCCTGGATATAAGTCCGTAAAATCACAGGCTTGCCTTATCTGTGCTAGTTCGCACCACATGAAATACAGTTGTGGGGAGGTAATTTCTAATCACACGAGGTCCCCAGATAATACTAATCCCGGGCAAATAGGGGTTCATTTACATTTATCATAATGAACATAAAGAGAGAAAGAACAACCGATGAAACTGTACCAGTCTGTATTAACACAACAAGTGCGCTACGGTTTTTGTGTTATCTATTGAAATATTAAAGTGTCTTACCTGTTCAGAAGAAATAAAGTCATGACTGCATCTGTTTTAAATCCTATCAGATCACACGCCACCTTTGAAACGTCTTGCCAATATTAATTCTTGTTTTCGCACAAGTCCAATCACATTCACTCTTTCTTTGTAAACTGTCATCAGTTTGTACATTCATGTTTTTCACAACTGATGAATCCCCAGATGTCACCCTTGCTTGCCGTTTAAAAGTAAAAGTACGAAACACTGCCATAAATAACACTAAAAGTTGTATCAAATCCTACCCAACAGTTGTGAGTACACGCTACAAATCGTAATTCGCAGCATCCGTGCGATGGCTAGCGGATCCTCTTTGTTCTGTGTACGAATGTGACGAAATGACGCATAGACGAAAGACACCAAATAAGGATCTCCGGGAAAGGCGACCCGACAGGGCAAATTACAAACCATTATTACAAACTTTCCGTGGTGAATCCCGCAATGTTAGTGACACAGACTTGCTCAAAAATTGGTTTGAGCTAATTTTTACTCAAAGTAACTTACGGACTGCCACTTTAATAGAGGGTATGTTTGTATGCAGTAGTGTTTCTTTACACCGTAACATCACCATCCACTGGCTTGGCATGCATAATACAGCGTTTTTATTCGGTTTCCCATAGGGATGCTCATTATGACCGTTTGGGACCAGGTGTAAATGCCCTCCAAACGTTTTCGAGACCGATTAAAATCCTATCACGCAAACCACTTGGAAACTGGACAAGTGTAATGTGAGAATTTTCGGTGCTAGAAATCAATTTATCCTTTACATAAATGACATCTCATCGATGCTTAGCATCGACATACTCTTTGCACTTTGGAAAGGAGAAAACGCCGAGACCTGGACTTCTTTAAGACTTGACTTGTTAAAATAACCTACTCAATATGAATAAGTAATAAATAATGTTTGTATTTTGCGTGGGTATGGGAGATTGGATTCAAAACTGTTTAGCTAAAACACATTTATGTGGCCAAGTGCCCTCTTTGGATATTAATCCTGGCTGTTGGAAAGCAAATGAAACGTGCTTCCTGAGGCGTCTACATTTCGACATTCCTTGGACATCTGTGCCATCTGAAAGGGTGTTCTCTGCCGTGGGTCTACCTATCAACAGGCTCCAGACTGTCCCCACAACACGTAAACGTACTTTATTCAATAAAAACTAGCCAAGCCTTGGATTGAGATAGGCCTGCCATTTTCATTTGACGTAGAAACTTTCTGACGATAAAAAAACTTTGGTTATTCTGCATTTTCGTTTTGTCCTAATCTGTTAACTAATTAATACTTTTTTTTTTTTTTTTTGCCTGTTTATTTTATGCTTTTTATTTATAATTTTTTATAAATAATCTGCCTGCAGGTTCGTGAAATTTTTATATTGCTATTGTTGATCTATTCTGTATGCTACTGTTTGCATGTATGTTTGTATGTGAACTATTTTTATTTTTAACGGGTCACAGACACTCGTCAACTGTAGCTGTGTCTCATCTCTAAGTCTGCATCCTCCGGACGTCGTATTCGAAGGCGTATGCCGCCGTCAAATGTGACCTCTGGAGGACGCAGTCTTCGAAATGAGATGGCAATACAATTTTATCAGTTAACAGTTAATGTTCGAATAACGAGAGGCAGTTCTCGGTTAGGGAAATTAAAGGGGTCATATGGCGCGAATACGTAATTTTCTGTGTCTTTGGTGTTTTATAAGTTTCCCAGGCATGTATTAGACATGTAAAATTGCAACAATTAAAGTGTTGGAACAAAAGATGTATTCTATCTAAAAGCGAATGCTCACCCAGACCTGCCTGAAACGCCTCGTGTAACCACACCCCCACAAATATACGTCAGTTCGTGGTGTGATTTGACTAAGAACGGCCAAATGTATACGCAAGTAAGGTGGGCGTACCTGTCAGTACAATTGCTTTGGAACCTGATGTTCCAAATATGGTAAGAGGCGTTACATTTCAGAAAAATCTGCGCGTTTCAGAGAGGCGGGGCAAAAAGGAGATAAAAACATGCTGTATTTTACACATACCGTGCGTTTTTTTAACCTTAAATCATATATACACATTGCATTACATCTAAAACAAATGATAATATTAGTTTTAGCTGTGTCATATGAACCCCTCATACCCCTTTAACTGAAATGAACATCCCTCAGATCTGTGTAAACACAGACTCTGTCGTGTGTACATGAAACTTTTCCAAAACGCAAAGGAGAAACTTTTCCGTTTTTCATCGTGTGAACATACTCTAAAATGTTTTTAAAGTGTTTCAGCAATCTTGTGTGCTCTCCACATGTTGCTGTAAACACTCACTCTCTTAAAATGATATAAAAGATTACCTTCACCAGGGTCTTTTGCTTTAGCTCTCAATAGACCCTGCGAGAGGTTGTGAAAGGCTTGCCCTCTGTTTTGTCTTGGGCTCTTTGTATCCCCCCCACTGTCTTTGTGGTCTCACCCTTGGACCCAACAGCTGCCCTGCCCCCACCAACTCCCCCAAAAACATCAGCACAGGAAAAACTAGCACTTCACTTGGCACTGTGCTCCATGAGACTGAGCACTTTCACAATAGTGAAAGCACAGATTATGGTCAACAAATGTACTTATCAGTTTTACACTTAGTTTATTTTGCATATGATAGTGTGTTCAAAATAGGTTTTAAAGCTGGAGGCAAGGTTCTGTAAAATTTACAAAACGTTGCAGATAGTGCTTTTTATAAAGTGCAAGGTAGCAAGGAAACGGAGTGCACTTGTAAACAGAAATTATATTTGAGATTTGAACGAGTACATGGGCTCACAAAACGTAACATGGGCTCACAAAAACGTTGTTGTTTTTCTGTGTGGAGTCGGTCAACTGTAGTCATTTGGTAGTGAGTGTGAACGATGCAGAGTAGGACCTGTCAGTTTCAGCTCTGTTATGCCAACACTACTGTCTTTTGGTTCTCTCAGCAAGCCCCCCTCATCTCCTGCACATACAGAACACACGCACACACGCACACACACACACACACACACACACTGACTGCTGTGATGCAGGACAATCCTTTCAGAACAAGGGGGCCCCCAGTGAAGGGCTGTTTCCATGGTAACACCTGGCTTCATGAATGGATCTCAGAGATTGTGGTCAGTGGCCTCCCAGCATCCTCCACTGGCACCGCAGGATGATTCGGATTCAATCAAGCAAACCATCTGCAGCGCTTGCTTAGTAAGCTCTTTTGCCTTTCTAACTGAATCTCAGGTCTGAATTTTTTGTATGTCATTCTAAGAAGTTTGCTTGAAACCTTTTCTCGGAGTAAAAACCTCTTGTTGTGCATTTTTAAGTAATAAGTCACCATGTGCCAGAGCTTGCATAATGTAGAGTTCTTGGAGGAGCCTCTTGCCTTTAGCACAGTTCTCAGAGCTCATGTGAAACAACCTTTCACTGCTTTGGAGAAGCTTCATCTTTTTGATTCCATATTTTGCTGAATAAAAACAGATCTTCTGAAAAACAGAGTTTCTAAAAATGTGCACCCCTAGAGGTGCATCTCTCCCCATGTGCCTTCTCTCTTTCAGACATTGAAACTGAGCATCTGCTTTTTTCTGGCCCACACTCATGTCGTCTTCCAGCCTGTTGATACTGAATTATTTACAGTGCAGTGTGCACCAGAATTCAGGTTAAGTTTTGGAACTGGCTGTGTGCTATAATACTTGTTTCTTGGGGCCAGAAGTTGGCCACTGTTAAAGGTCCAGTGTGTCATTTTTTTGGAGGATCTATTGACAGAAATGCAATAAAATAAACATAACCATGTCTTCAGAGGTGTGTAAAGACCTACATGATGAAGGGTTATATTTTTATTACCTTAGAATGACCTATTTTTATTTACATACAGTGCATGGAATTCGACATGTTGTTTACTGTATCCCTAAATGGACAAACTGCTCTACAGAGCTCATTTCGTAAATAAGTTATCTCCTTCGCGAAGAAGCGAAAACGTGACATCTTAGTCAGCCACCGTTGTGCTTTGAAAGGGAGGGGTGGAGTGAGCCATTGGTTTCAATTAGAAACCCGACTGCTAGATGCTGTTAAATTTCATACACCATACCTTAAAGCTGAAAGTATACTTTCGTTTTTCCATCTACCACTACACTACCTGCGTTGAAGGTTGCCAGAGTCTGCATGGAGCTCGAATTGCGTGCATTTTTGTGGCACGTGTGTGGAGTTTCAAACCGCACTTGAAGAACAGGATGTACAGAATTTTTTCACTAGCCCTGCTTTTCATTCATTTATCAAAAACTGTCACTCATCTCATCATATGTCCATCCGGGCTCTGTGGTTGCCTTAAAGGACTCATCGGATGAGCACTTTCAACAAGTTATGATTTATTAGGGTCTTCATGAAATATATCTGAAACGTATTTTGCTTAAAAACACTCAATGGCTGTGTAAACAATACTCTTTTTGCCTCGTCAAAAACCGCTCTGCTCACAGCGACTCGTTTTGGTGCATGTCTCTTTAAATGATGAGTTACAGCGCACCCCACCCCCTACCGTCCAGTGTGTCAACACAACACACGTGTAGTACTGCCATGGCAATGGTTTAGCTAAATTATGTATCCTGAACTTCTCTGTGGTTAGTTTCCGTCTCAAGTCATTCGACCGGGGACTAAAAAATCTGTCACGGCAAACAGCACATCCCAATGCGCTCACGTTGTGCGTGTTTGCTTGCCTAAAATCCACGGAATGCGCACCTGCAGCTCTCAGCGTAATTACGTGGATTTTAGCGCTTGTCGTTGACCGTTATAACGTTACACACACAACGTGAGAGCATAACTAGTCATGTTCATTAGCAAAACAAACAGCTTGCCGCAGCTGAACATATTAACGCACATAATGTATTAAAATACATACAGCTAAACTCCAACTGCCCATTTGGCAAACAACATATAAATAAAGAGTAAGTATAACACTGGCTTTTAATGTTCTATTTAGCCCAAGACTGATTTAGCTCCCTTCGCTATCATATGCTAACGTTATCCTCCTATATATTCGGTACATGTACGTCAATTCAGACTGTTGATAAATATTACTTACATCGGCAGCTTTGTCTCGTTCAGTTGATCCCTCTTGAGGAACAACTTTGAAGCTAATGCTGTTTGTACTGTCCCAGGTTAAAAAAAAGTACTCCGGCTTGAAGTGATTCGCGCAAACAAGCAGGTTTTTACTTATGGTTTCTGAGGGATTTCCACTAAAAATAAAATAAATCCACTCCTGTCTCTTCCGAGGTTAGGACTCTGTGCATCCACTACATTGCATGTTGTCCACGAACTTTAGGCATGGCGTCACGTACACTGCTGTACTTGTGAAAACAATTGTGGCAGCGCCGTGGGTGCAATTGTGTAGATTAAGGGGCGGTAATATTATAATAAGATCCTGCTTTTATGTCACAACAGGAGCGAAATCTGAACGGCTCGATTTCTCACATGCTTGCAGGGAAAAGCTTATCAAAACAAACTTACTGGGATCTTGTTTTTCACGTTTTCTGGGTTGCTAGATGCACCGGGGACCCTATTATAACACTTACACACAGAAAATTTTGGATTTTCATCCAATGATCCGATGATTGTTTTTATTCATATGCATGTGAATGTGGCAGACCACAGCGTGACCTTTTCATTTGGAGGAAATTCGAATAATAATAATAATTACACACAATCCAGTTTTATACAAAACAGCTTTAAAAAAATGAAAACAACAAGCGTGCGTGTCAGTTTTTCAGTACATTGTTATCATGTAAACGGGACATTTACGTAAAAGTCTAGTTGAAGGCTGGATGACATTACAGTACATTGCACCCTCAGTCAAAGCCTGATTTGGAGTCGGGGTGTGTTGTCAGTAGTTGCTGCAGGCCAAAGTGTTTTCAGACATTTTTTGGAAGTCTTGGTTTAGATATTTGACAGAACGTTTTGGGTTTGAGTTCAAAAGAATTCAAAAGCTTCAAAGAATTAACTGTTGAGGAAGTATATAATACAGCCCCTTTAAATCACCGTCCATGTGTGAGGTCCATATGTCTGAAATGTTCTTTGAGAGCTGGCTGGCCTTATATGGAGTTATGGCACTAATAGACTTAAGGACTATTAGTGCAGATAATCCTACAGAGACGGAGAGCTACAGTGACCCAAGAGCTACTGGATGATACAACCTCACTCTCTCTTTTACTTTGTGGAGTCTACCTTGCAAACATTATCCCTCTTTCCTAAAAACCATATGTGGGCATGCATTGCCATCCTTTTAGTTGTTGACAACAATTGCGATTTTGTTCGCTTGGTCCACAACAGTTTTGCAGAAGAGTTTTAGTTATTGAAATGTGTATGTACTATGTGCTTAATTCTCTTCTTCAAACAGCTATACGCAGACTCGCTTCATAATTTATTTGAGGCAGTAGTTTTTTAGCCATGAACTGAAATAATGTTTGTCTAGCTGGAGAGTTGGCCTTGGGATATGTACAGCTGGCATCTTTGTGTTCCTGTACGTGCGTGTGTGCGTTGCTCGGTGTCTGCCTACGTTTACTTCACACACCAGCCCATTTCCTCTTGCCTGTAGTCTGTGGCTCAGCACATCAAAGGCTGTCTCTCTGCAGAGCCCGAGATAACAGCATAGAATAAACCCTGCTGCTCTGTTAAGCTTTTCCAGAGTCTTTCCACTGGCCTCAGGATTACCCACTCCCTCTTTTGTCTTCCTGAAGCCTCAGGAAAGATGAGCGTGCATGTGTTTGTGTGTGTTAGGTGGTTGGCTGGCACTGCATCCTAGGTAGAGTTTGTGCGTTGTTAGCCAACATTTTTCCTCCATTCTCCAGTGAGAGAGAGAGCCGTGTCTGTGCGTTGATGTATGTTTGTTTGTTTGTTGACCTGCCAATCCTCTGTTGTCCTGTCCGTCTCGATAGTTTCTGTTGCTATAAGCCAGACTGTTTTGCCGTCTTTCACTCCTGTATACACGGAGACTGTCTTAACCTTATTAACTGCCTACATGTTTGTGTCTTAAAGGTACTATTGATTTTGTTTGGCACAACAAATATATGCTGATCATTCATGAAATGTTGTCTAGGTAGTAGGGGTAAGAAAACAAATTGATGTATTGAAGATTTGTAGTATTTTGTTTTGCAGTTCTGAATCTATATATTTATGCATGTAGTCAATATTTTATTAATATTTAGCTTGAAAACCAAGATTTAACTTTAATCTTTATTGTGGTATGAAGTGAATGCCAAGATAAATTCACATTCCCTGTATTTGAATGGAAAAACTCAACTGTAATTAACTGTGTGAAAATTAACTTATTTTATAATTTTTCTCTTAATAACTTTATTAATTAAATTAACTTTAGGGAAACTAAACTGTTGCACTGTTGCATTTCTCCCTAAAATCTTTTGCAAGTCATTTTATTGCTTTATTTTGTTTCATATCATACGTTTTATTTTTGGATAAACTTTTTTATTCAAAACACTTCCTTTCTTATAATAGGCTACTTCATAGTGTAACATTAAAACTGTCCCAATCAAGATCGAGATTCTTTTCGTCTCTGTTTGTATTTTTGGTTCTGTCCTTCTGAAACGTTATGTTTCCATATTTCTTTTTTCTTTTTTTTTATAAATTATTATTATTATTCGTTACCCCCTTGTTTATCACTGAATTAAAAGTATTAACGTGTTTGTCAACTGTGACAACAGTATGTAATAATTTAAAAAAGACAAAACAGCAAATTTGGACGAGGTTTAAGAAGGACAGCGACGATTTGCTACTAAATATTTAACATTACCTATCTCTGCACACTCTCCTCGTGCTTTCATTACTTCACGTGCCGAGATGATTCCTCTTAAAATGTTTCAACGTGCATGTTATGTTCCCATAAAAGGCCTGTTTTGTCTTGCATGTATTACGTACTTAGGTTGGCTTTTGCGCTCATATTATAAGTGCTATTCTATTGGTTTGCATTTGGACTGCATCACAGTTTTGCACTGTAGCAATCCATTTTTCAAATGCATTATTGCAGCTCCTAGGTCGGCTCTCTTACATTAGGTCATTAGAGGTCAAGCTCATCACTATTCTGTGAGATAAATATTTGTTGACAATTTGATATTGTCAAGGTTCTTTATAATGTTGACTAAAGGCTTTGATATACGTGAAGCCCCAGAACACACCCCCTTATTAGGCAAGTGCTCCGAGGTGCAGTTGTACCTTGGCCGACCCAGAGTTTAAATCCCAACTCTTGGTTCTTTCTCCCTCCCGTATCACTTCCTATCTTCTCTCCCAATGCACTTTGAAAATAATAAAACAACCCAAAGTAAATCTGAAAAGAAAATGTAGGCCTTATTTGTTTCAGACCAATTTTATTGGTATCCAGATATTGCGAACATCATTGTGTTTTACAGGTACCTGCTTACTACAACTGTCCTACTTGGTAGGGAGCCCTCTTAAGGGGAGAGTGCATTAAACTTCTTGTAGTGTTCTTTAAAAGTGAATGTGAAGAGCTCTTTTGGCATGCTAATGGTTAAACGTCCCCCACATGCCTTTTTATCCCTGAAGCCATTATGTTTTGCTGATCTTTTTTTCTAAGGAGCTCTGTCAGTGTCATCATTTTGATAGTCATTGTGAGGGGTGTCTTTGTGATGATAGGAGCTGTGTGGGCTGCTACAAGACTTATGCTTTCCTGTAGCTCCGTGGTTAGAGCATGGCGCTTGCAACGCCAATGTCATGGGATCGATCCCAGGGGATTGCACACTAGGGCTGGACGATGTGACGATGTTATCGTATATCGTCGATGTCTCGCAAATATCCCGATGTCGATTACAACCGACAGATACCAGACGATAATTGATGATAATGGAAAATACGCGTTATAACATTATCATGCAGTATAAAATAAACGGGTATTATGATTTTTAAGTGCAAAAAAAATGACGTAACATTGATTTGCTCATGCCTGGTAGGATGATCTGATGGGTTGGATGAAATTTCAGGATACCTGAAACATTTTTCTACTGCATTAAAGCTATGGTTAATCTACGCGCTTTACCTGATGAAAGAAGTCACTGCAACACTGGTTTGTGCGCGTGGCTCGCCCGTGTGTGTGTGTGCAGGTGTGCCTGCATGCGTGTTTGTTTGGCACTTGGCGGGTCCAGAACGAATTCCCTCCCGGTCCGTTTCCGCAGATTGATCGTCTGCACAACGTTGCATGAAGTCAAACACACCCGATATTATCTATTATCGCTAATTTTTTTTTAACTCATGGCCCATCCCTATTGCACACACTCGAATACAATGTACACTAGAATGCAATGTAAATCGCTTTGGATAAAAGCGTTTGCCAAAGGCATAAATGTAAATGCAGAACCTAGTCTTTTTCACAGCATAAAGGTCACGCAAATGTGATTTTAAAATGTGTATTTTTTAAATGTGCTTAAATGTATGATGTTGAAACGTCTAATGCTTTCTGCAAGTTGGTAACTTTAATTAGGTCCAATTACCATCGAGGTGAATTGGGAGATGCTTGTCAATAACTCTGTCCTGGTTTTTCTGAAAAAATATTGGAAGGGAGATGCTAAATAACCACCCTTCAGGATATTCTGTCCCTGTCTTGTTTCTGACTGGATAAGAAACATCTGACACCTGTACATGCAATGGTGTTACCATGGAAACCGGGTCCCCAACACTTGGTGCGGACTTGATTTCCTGTGGGAATCAGTTATTCCTCTGTGCCTTCAGTGTGTTTCTCCTGTGTAATGAAATGATTTTCCTCTCAGACAGAAGTGTACCTGCATCATTGTTTTGATCACATCCCTTGGTCAGAGGCTTTTTAGGACGATTTTAGTTTAAGATAAATTTGAGTTGAAATGTATTTGAATGTTGTTTTCTTCCTTCGGAGTCTACCACTTGCACTTCAATTTAGCACTCAATCTCAGGGTTGTCTCCTGATCTCATAATTGATTTCCTCAAAGTGTACAGTACAGATGTTTAGTTGTGTTTTACTACAGATGGATTAAGATACAGGCTGGAAGCTGTTGCTTCTTAAAGGTTGTCATAGAGTAACCAAAGTGGTTGGTTATGAGATTATCTCTTATCATTTAATCTTGTCGACAGCGTAGTTGGAAGTCATTATGATTATATATTGAAAGGGCAGAAAGTACTCAAAGATGTCTGGTTGGCCAAACAGGAGTACACTTTCCTGTTAAAAGAGCCTTTCCTTTGGGACAGGTGTGATAATCTCGGGATGTCTGTTGTGTGGTAAGAACATTTTCTGTCTAATTCAGTAAATCGATGGCTCTCAGCTGATGGGTCATGACAAAAAAATAGCTCAAAGGTCTGTCATGATAAGGCTTACAGACAGCAACATATGTTATTCTATAGTCAACTCAGTGTAGTAAAAATACTAACTTGTACACTAAGAAGAGAGGTGTCTTTTACATTAAATGCATCATTTGTTATCTGGTAGAAAGTGGGCTTAATAATGTCAGGGTAATGGGTTTTGTGAATTCAGTGAAGTATGAAAGTTATCATGCAAATATCTTGCCACCCCAGATGTGTTCAAATGAATAAAGACTTGATATCAAGAAATAGCATTGTTATGATCATGTTATGATCGCAAGGCTTGAAAAAGCACATCCATCGAAATAAAGAATTTGTAGGACAATGGCTTAGTAAATGTCTTCTGAAAATGTGTTTGTGAGAAGAAAACGCTTAATATGTTTTACCTTATTTAGTGATCAACGTGTTTGTTTTACCTTAACATGAATTTGGTTTATATATTTTTTCCTCTATGTAAACAAACAGATCAGCATGCTCAGGAGAACCCTCCCCAGATCACTGGACACACACTGGCGCTTATTGTCCGATGTGGTCTAGATCGGCAAAGGAGAACAGTGGGAATAGACACTGCAAACCTCACTGTCTGCGGTCTGCCCAGACACTAACCTGATGTCTGATGTACAAACTTATGCTCACATTCACACAGCACATCTCATGATGTGAGAGCTTCTTTCAATGTGCAGATGGTGACTGCCCTCACTATAAGCACAATGTTGATAACTTTGTTTTCACAGTCATGTGTTTTGTCACGTCACCTTTAAAATCTCATTGGTCGATTCAAAAATATAATTTTCAAGGTTCATTGTTTATAGTTTTTTTTGGATGATCTATGGACAAAAATGCAATGTTATATTCATAACTATGTTAATACACTAGAGGTGTATAAAGTGCTTACATGATGAAACGTTATGTTTTTATTACCATAGAATGAGCTATTTCAATCCAATACCTCGCTGTGAGTTACACATGCTCAGTGTTTGCCTGCGCATATGATGGTACCATTAGCAAGCCGGTAACTCGCAAAAACCTCATGTAGTGTTTTAAAGCGGTCAACGGCGCCTGGAATTCCGCCGTTAAACGCGCAAGCACAGATCCACTAATCACTCCTTTTATATCACCAAATCACCTGATTTTCAGGTCGTATCTTATCACTTCCTGTTTTTGTTTCGGTTAGATGCCTTTGGTTAGTGTTGCATTCGAATTTCAATCAAACCGCAGAGTTCGTTGGAAAGGTGCACACCAGGGTTCCCGGTGGCAGCGTTCACGCTTTCACAAATAAACCGCACTAACAGATCAATCGCACCAGAGTTCGTTTTAAGCAAACCAAACATGTGTGAACACACCCTTAGAGAATAAAAGTATACCAATTTTTAGGGCTGTTCAATGATTCATCCAAACATCCGGAATGAAAGTTTGTGTTTACATAATATGTCTGTGTACAGTGCATATTTATTTTAAACTTTATTTTGTATTTATAAACGCATAGATTTTCTGTTTGGTTTTAGCTTAATTCTTAAAACTCTTGAACATAACCTGTTGAGAGCTTCTGCTTACTTAAGCACCTCTTCGTGTCAAAGTGCACCCCAACCATTTCTGTTTTGCTAACATTTTGTCATTGCAGAGTAACACTTTTTTCCACATCTTACCATATCTGTACAAAGTGATCCTCACAGGTTTTGGATCAATAAAAATACTGCTACCTCATATCATTGCCTGTGAGTGCAGGCTAGTGTCACTCAGCCCCAAATCTTGTGCTTATAGTGAGGGCAGTCACCATATGCACATTGAAAGAAGCTCTCACATCATGAGATGTGCTGTGTGAATGTTTGTACATCAGGTTAGTGTCTGGGCAGACCGCAGACAGTGAGGTTTGCAGTGTCTATTCCCACCGTTCTCCTTTGCCGATCCAGACCACATCGGACAATAAGCGCCAGTGTGTGTCCAGTGATCTGGGGAGGGTTCTCAAAAAGCTTCTCGTCTGACCGTTCTACCTTTCCTTACAGCTCTCAAAGAAGCCCCTGTTCTCTTGTATAGCAGCAGAGAGAGAAAGAGAGGTCCTGAGGAGTCTGTCTGACTTAAGATACTCATATCCTGTCAAAGCATCTTGCATAGGCAAGGAGACACAGTGAGAGTGTGATGCTAGGTTTTGGAGCGGAGCTGATGTCGTCTGTGAGCGGCATTCCGGGCTGCTGTTTACAGGTGTCTATCTATTTTGTTATTTTCCTTGGCTGTTTTCCTTGAAACTGTAAAGTGGTGATAGGAGAGGGTGAACAAGCCCAGCCCTGAAACCTTGCATGTCTCAAATTGGGGGACCCGTGACATCAGTTGGCTGTTCAAAAAGTATTTTAGGCACATTATGTGTTTTTTTGTCTCCCAAACTGTCAAACAGCTGCCACAATGAAAATGTCTAATGTCAAAAAAATCATAGTAATGCAATTTGTATTTGGCTTTTTATGGCTTTATTAATACCTACTAGTCATTCAAACCAGCCCTCACACTGGTTGACTATGATAATCATTTGGTTTTGCACATTCTTATCTGCTACATCTCTAGTTTACATTAAAGGCCAATTGACACAACGGTAATGTTCTATTTAAACGATTTATACCTTCCTTTGCCCCAGCAGAATATGAAACAAATCTTACCATCATGTCACTGCAAACCCATATACCTAGTTTCTTGGAACCAAAAGATATATGAATGTACTGATTTGTTTTTAATGCAATTTAAAGCAGCATTGAAGTATTGTTGAATGTGGTTAATATGACTCATATGCGGTATATTACAAGTTGTCTGCAAACTTACAGTAAGTTTGGTTGAGGGAACAGATCAAAAAGTCTCAGTCCCTCACTCAGGGTGAACTATTCCTTTTACTATTCATTAAACCGATCTAGGGTCATAGCAATTTTTTTAACCACGGTTGTCTTATTGCCTCGATCACTGTTAAGATGCTTTGAACTTAAAGACAACCTGTTTTGAATTTCAGCACTAAAATTGCTCTACCCCACACTGGGGGAAAGTAATGTAGCAGTAGCCCCTTCTTTTCTGCCTGGAGGTTTTGGGTAATGGGTGACTAGCTGTTGATAGATTTAACAAAAATGTTAACTTTTGATGTTTTTTGAGAATTGCCATCCGTGCTGACTGCCGAGTCTTTGACTGTTCCATCTGGGCTGTAAATTTCAAACCTTGCAAATTTTTTCAAGTCTTTTTTCCTTGCATTCTTAAATGTTCAACCTTTGCCGTTCATCAGGCAAAATGGAATTGCTGTGTAGAGACTGAAAGCGATAAGTGGTGTATTGAAAGTCGCCTCAAATTAAACATGCTTGTGTTCCATTATCTTAATGAATGTGTGTGAATCAGTGTCGTAGGTGTCAAGGTGTATCGTAGCTGTTATTAAGTAGCGGCGTGAGCTACAGTGTCTGCCTCCGCTACGTCCGTGTTTTTGAAACCGTCTGCGCAAAAAAACAGACTGGCAGACTTTGTTTAATTATTTTCCCTGATCTAATGAAGACAAATGCCTTTTTAAAACTACTGGCCCATCTGGTTGGTGATCATCTCAGAGGAGTGAGTTGATAAGATTAGATGGAGAACAAAACACTTTCTCAGCTGCAGTCATCTCTGACCCATAACATTTTCCGCCCTTTTTTTAAAACAAGCTGCATATGTACCAGTCGCAGTTGGGTTTGGTTTCCTAATCCTAATTCCACCTAATACGGTGTAAAAAATAAATACGTTTTTTTAACTTGTATGATTAATCTCTTTCAGTGTTGTTATTTACACCAAAGTGGCATAGGACAGGTCTTAAAGGGATAGTTCACCCTAAAATTAAAATTCTTTCATCATTTACCCACCCCCTTAGATTGTTCCAAAACTGTATACATTCCTTTGTTCCGCTTAACACAAAGGAAGATATTTGCAAGAATGTCAGTCAGAATGTCTAAGGGCTGAGCCTCTTTGAAGGGCGTAGGGCATTACTGTCTCTCCTGTTTGAAGCTCCCTTCACAAAGGAAATGAATGGCCAAATGTTACCTTGACAATGCCGCACGTGCACTCTGAATCCAGCACTTGTTTGTTGAAAATATATATTTGTTTAAATATTTCTTGTTGAATATTATTACCTTGTTTTTTCACTCCACTTGGGAAAACCTAAGTCAAGTAGCTATTATTAAACGTATTAAACATACTGTCCTATGAACTAAATTCATACTATATTTTAACCATCTTAAATCATATTCATCACTGACAAAGGTAGTGTAAAACAAATACAAACTTAAAGATCGGGTATCATGATGACATGCATTCTGACTTATTTACACGCCAAGTCAAACTAAGTCATACGTCTGTGTTTTGTTGGCAATCGGCGTGTTCGTGCATAATGTACAAAACACGAAGGGATTAATGTGATGATGTGTTGCTTGCTCGTGCTGTAGTTCAATCCCACTCTCCACACTAGTCCCACCTCTAGCAGCTCGTGTTTTTCCAAAAATAATCGTACAGCTGTATCTCTCTTTTATGAATTTGGTCAAACTAAATACTCTTCGAAGATACGAAATATGCAATACTGTATAGGCACTCAAGATTAATATTAAATTGGCAGAAACTGCCTGTGATATGCAATGTTTATTTATTCTACTTACATTTGTAGGTAATTTGCTTCGAAATAAATCATAATAACATAACTCGTAATCCAGGATCACATGATCACAAAACTGAACTCACTTCCTTGAAGTGACAATGGCATGTACCATTTGCTATCGGACTTTTGAAAGGGCCCTTCACGAAGGGATTCAGCTTCAACTTTAGTTTGGAACGCCCCTACAAATGGCATCCCCTTCGAGAAGGGCCCTTCAAGGGCGCACAACTGCTGTTTGAAAAATGCCCTTATATGCATAGAGTGGAACGAGAATGGGAAAGAAAGATGAACCGAACAGGCGATTTTAGGGTTTGAGGCTATGGCTCCATAGTTTTTTCGCCATGGCTTACATTTTCAAAGTACTTCAAATACAGTTCTATTGTAATTTTTGTTCACAAAAAATTAAAACATCTTTTTTTAGATAAGTAACATCTATGTTTTCCCACTCTTGAAAAGTATGAGCCACTACTGCAGTACAGCCATATGTTCAGCAGACATGTTCCTGAATGAGCTCTTTCTAGTCAGTCTTTGGCCTAAGACTTGAAATGAGAGCTGACCCAATGGAAATGGACCATGTTATCTGCTCAGTCTATTACTTAATGCACTTCTGTGGCCTGTTAACTCTGATCTCAAGGTAGATATTGTCCTGATAAACTCAACCAGGC
Source organism: Triplophysa siluroides (assembly GCA_006030095.1). Classification (NCBI taxonomy): domain Eukaryota; kingdom Metazoa; phylum Chordata; class Actinopteri; order Cypriniformes; family Nemacheilidae; genus Triplophysa; species Triplophysa siluroides. Next base: position 708,853 of record VCII01000051.1, on the reverse strand, counting down.
CTTAGTAAAAGGCATTTATTGTAATGGAATTGCTTCAATGTTTATACCCTTTGGTTCTGTGTCGACTTTGTGTCAAAACACTTGTGTGTTAGACATGTTTAGAGGCTGTGGGTTGTCCCCCTCAATATTTGTCTTACTGTCAGTGGACCTCTTTCTTGCATGACTAGATGGCATACCTTTCCACATTTTCAGGGAAGCCTTTGCTTTTGAAATGACTAATCTTGACTCTTGTTATTTTTAATGCTGGCCACCCTGAAATAACCTGAGGGGTGGTTGGTCAGTTGTCACACTTACTAACTTGAATCAACATTTACACACCCTCATGATATTCCAAACCTGTATGACTTTCTTTCGCAGAACACATGATATTTTGAAGATTGTTGGTAACAACATTGGCCCACATTGACTTCCATTGTATGGATTGAAAACCACTGAGGCATATCTCAAAATATTTTATTTTGTGTTCACCTGTATGACTCACTCTTGAGTGGAACTCTCCCTTTAAGTCAGTAGGAAGTTTTGTCTCTGGTATGCAACGGTACACGAAGTGAAGTTTACGACTGGAAATCTGCTAGTTGTGCCAGTCTCAGTGATTCACACTTTAATCATTGCGGATCATGTGGAGTGATTCATCTGCTGAAAACACGTTCATTACATTGCTGTGCTGCTGTAGGATACACAGAATTTTGTGCGTGAGTGATTATATTATTCAAAGATGCTGCTCAAAGCTGAGTTATATCATCCTTTTGTTTTGAATTCCTCCCTCCCTCTTTTGTCTCTCACTTTGTTCCACTTTTTCCCCTCTGTAACTGGAGTAGGCACTGGCTGGCCCAACCCAACGCTATCGTCTCCCCGAGCGCCTGTAACATGAGGCCAGCTGTGGATCTCTGTGGTGGGCCTCAGTGTGGAGCTGCACCATAGGCCACATTGCTTGACTTGATATTATTACTCACATTGTCATGTTTAGCCTGCTTTTAATAAAAGCTTTCCTGCTGTGCTGATCTCAGATCAGTTACCCCACCCCACCCTACCCTACCCCAACCCAACAGCGCTATGAAAAACTGGTTGCCTTAAAGCGGAGCACCAACACCTTTGAAGGGGAGTGGGACAGGCGGAGAAGGAAATGAGAGAGTGCATTCCTGCCATGATTTATTAATGCTGTTCTCTTTTTCTGTCCTTCTCATTCGCTTTCAGGTGCAGCCAGAATTCCTCCTGTGCTACTGATCTGAGAACAGTTTTGTCTCTAGATGATGCTCTGTCGGACAGATAGTATTGCGCGTTGGTGGAAGTTGTTGCATAGCTGCCCTGATAGCACACGTACATCTTTGAGACGTCCATAAGATGTATGCATCTATAAGATTTATTTTTTATTGTTTGCAATATCTGCAATACGTTTCTGAGATGTTTCAGGTCAGAGGTCATATAGACATCTAAAAGATGTCTGGAAGATGTTTATGATTTAGAATGTATTTAAACTTGCCGTTTTTACACAGCAGATCTTAAGCAGACATCTTACAGAAGTACCTGAGAGTAGGACAATTGCTGTAACTACTAATAGCAAGAAGTTACACATTTTGATTGTTAGCCAAGTTTTAGTATGTCAGACTGCTTTTTCGTCTTCACTGCAGAAAAAGAAACAAGGAAGCAAAACAACATATATATTTTTTTGTATGTCATTTAGGCAGACACTTGAAAAACATCTGTGAATGGTGTGAGGGATTAATACGATGTTTGTGTCTTTTTGTATACAGTAAAATGCGCCTCACCCTCAGTCAGAACTAGATCTGTTTCAGCAGAAAAGGAGGGGCAAAAACATGTTGTTAGAACCAGAATTTATTATTATTTAACTAAAGATCTAAACATTTGGTTTTGTTTGCTACATACATTTTCATATTTAACTGGAAGTCCCTGTGGTGCATTTGCTAAATGCCGAAAAGTTAATGTACTTTTTAGTTAACAAATTATATTGCTTTAGCTTGCCAAGCTACTCATAACTTGAAGTAGCCTCCATAGTGCTCCACATCTTTATTCGTTTTTTTTGGTGTCGTTGCTATGTGTTTCTTTGTTACAGACACAGTTTCTGCACACTGTAAGAACATGTTTTCTACAGAAAGCTACAGATTTCACACCCTAACATGAACCTCTTTATTTTTTACATGAACCATCTTTTTTTCACCTCGCCCTACTGCACATTCACTACCTGCTATGGATTTGCTTTAGTGAATGAAGAATGTGGACTAAACTGGGGTGTGAAAGTTTACCGCGGCAGTTTTATTCTGTATGATTGGAAGCCTTATAGTAAGACTAGCTTAGGTCTGGTTTCTGCTTTCCCACACATAGATTTCAATTGAATTGACCTTTTGTAATCTTGCTTTTCTAGGAAAACTTGCTCATTTCTTTAATATTCACCACCACCAGCTTTTGTTATTGCACTTGACAAAATCCCTGTATTTGTGTAAGAGAACCGGTATGTGCACATACACTCGCTCTTACCCTCACATCTGGTTTTCTTGAGGTTTTTTGGTCGAGAGGGTGTAAACTCTCCTCTGGAGAGTAACAGAGTATCAGATTTTCCTGACCCAGACACCAAGTACAGCTCCCTCATTGAGAACCTAGCCAGTGGGCCGAGGTTGGGATTGTTTTGTGTTTGTTTAACACTTATTTCTGCTCTCGACATTAGAGGTCTGTGGTTGGCTTTAGTCGTAGTTTGAGGGAGCAATTTCATTCTTGAGTTACTTTTTGGGAGACCCATTCCTTAAGAGATGGATTGCAGACATACGTGCAAAAGAATTAGTCATGCTCTGCACCTCCTGGTAGCTTTTGATTTGTAAAATTATTTGAGGTCCTAAGTTTGGAATAGCTTTTTGACTTTGGGTAACGTAATACTGGGCAGACTATGTTCAGCTGGATCTAAATGTTGAGGGTTTGTTGTCTTTTCTTGGCAGCTTGATGGTTTAGTATAGATGCTGTATAGTGTTCTATGCTTCCAGTCGTATTGAAGCCTTGGACTTTACATTGATGATCTGTTGTTTAAGTTAGCTGGAAAGAGTGTTGCATGGCTGCTTTCAAAGAACATGACCCTCCTCTGCTCTTTGATCCGAGAGCATTTATGAGAACATAACATTTCCTCACAGCCTCAGAATGACACGGATGAGTAGTCATCACTGGGGGGTTCTGTTTGCCTCATGGTTAGTGTTGGCAGATAAAACTCTGCATACATATGTGACAATTTTTCACAAACTCAGTGTTTCTGACTGTGGGAACCTCTGTGGGAACATTTTCAGACTCCCTTGTTGTCAACACTTTTTGTTGTACTATACAGTTGGGTTCAAAAGTCAGTAACCCTGATTAAAGGCTTAAAAAATGACATGGTCATTATGAATTATGGATTATGAATCAAGGTCAGTGGCATTTGTTTTGTAACTGAAATTGTGCGAAATTTAAGCATTTATTTATTACATGTCTTTAGTAATGCATATCTTTACTTTATAACATGTAATAGCTCTAATGTATTTACAAAATACACGCTTCGGTGGAAGTTGATGGCAAAACAGAGTGAGTTTACAAGCTTCGACCTTGGCACCTTGGAGTGCCATTGTATGGACAGTTGGACACAAAACCACAAGACATTTCTCAAAATATATTTATGCTCTCAGCGGTCTCTCTCTGGTCACACCTACTAAAAGTGCATTTCGGTTCATTTTTAGATCCTGTATAGTCTAGATGTGCATTGTGGCATAACATCTGCTCATTCAAACATGATGCAAAATATAAACACTGTCAAAATGTCTACTACCTTTAACTGAGAAGAAAGTTTTTGTCTAGTTTTAGTACACTAAAAAGCTGGTTTCAAAAGGTTTTTGTTCAGCTTATTTATATTTGAGTGCGGCATTCCTTAACTTAAATAACATTGCGTATATTTGTAAACAAATTATACTCTTTAGGGACTGGTGATGTATACAAAATATTACATATTGTCAAGATAATTGTGCTGAAGGTATAAAATTACAGAATATCCTAAATAATAATATTGTTGGGAATAAAGAGTAATGTGCCAAAAATAGCACGAGAGGCATTTGGAGGATTGTTTGGGTTTTAGAAAGCAGATTGTAAACATGTCATAATTTAGTCAAATTAGCATGATTTATGTGTTAAAAGCATACAAAAGTATTGAATGATTGATTGAGATATACTGTCAGAATGTGAAAAGTTACAGGGATATAAAATAATATTGCCCATTCTCTACAGTTCACGATTACTGATGTTTTTAATTCCCCATTCTGGTTATGTTTTTATTAAATTAAAATTGATTCCTTACAAGGCAACTGTTTGTATAAAGTTGAACAGCGAGGTTCATGTTAGGGGTTTACATATATACTGTATAACTCTCATGATGAATTTTAATGATTTGGAAAAGAGGGAATGATATGGTCTTAAACTCTCTTTCTCTTTTACAGTTGCCAGAAGTGGAGAGCCTCATTTAAAGGACTCGCAGCTTCCAGACGTCTGAATCGTAAGTAACTTGAACTAATATTTCTTCTAACTGCATTACTTTAAGTTACTGAAGGAGTTCTTCATTATCTCACCTCCCAGGTGAGAGGCACACTTGGTTAAGGGATGTGAATAATTTCCTAGTAGCTAGTTACCCACAATTATTTATTTTCATGTTCTGTTATTGTGATCATTTGTAATTAAATGCTCTGACAGTAATAATCTCAGTAGGTGTGTGTGTTGAAAACATGGTACTGTTGATCGCACATTCTATAGATCTCCAGTCATTGTGTGATAACAAGTCAGGGCTCAGGGACAAGTGAATGTTTTGTATGGGCAAGTGAGAGAGAATTTGACTTGAAAAAAAATAATAATAACAGTGCCACGAAAAAATCAGTCTGTGCTAAGGACAATAAAAAGAATAGGGGCATTAGACAGGGCTGCGTGTTTGTATGAATTGCGTTTGTGTGTGACAATAATCAATGGCGGACCGCATTGAGTCCATGTAACTAGATCCTGTTAATAATGTTTAATAGAGCTTCTTAATCGACGTCAGCCCGTGTTGAACGTTGCGCCATCTTGGGAGGATGGCTGCTAGTGCGTTCAATGCAGTGTTTTGTTTTTCTTGTTTGATTAGGAAATTATAACTATGGTAGGTTGGTCTTGTTGTGTTAAAAACTTGACCAATCAGGATCCGATACAATGATATTGACACTTCAAACGAAATATTTTTTTAAATCTTTGGACAAGCAATATTTGTACTTGGACAAGTGAATGACAAATTTACCCGTCCAAAGGACAACCACATGACAATGCTTAAAGCCCTGACTAGGAAAGGAGAGCTTGAACGGAGAACGGCAGTACATTTTACTGTCACGGTTTCTGTCTGTTAAAGTCTGAGTGAAATTAAAATCACAATGCCTGTTTTTTTCATGAAATATTGCAGCGTTTATTGTAAATAGTTCATCATCAATGTGGGTCATTCTCTTTTTAAAAATCGTGTGCCCTCATAATTTTCAGTTAAAATCTGAAAATGCACTTCCGTCCTGTAATGACTGTCCATCGTATATGACATTAGACTGCTTGGGCGGAGCATCTGTTAACTCCACCCCTTCAACTGTCAGTCTGCTGCCAGTTCCATTTCAAAATGCAATGGTGGTTTTTATACATCACATCACAGAGAAAGACAAAAGCCACGCCCACTATTAAGGTTTATTTCACTCGGAAATGCGTCAAAATACAGAACTAAAAACTATCGCAACTTCCGGTTCACGGGGACTTTAAATATGGTCTATGCTCTAAGAGTAATTCTTCTAAACGTGCAATCGTTCACAGTGCGATGCCAGCAACTCTTATACTCGATATTCTTTCCAAACTGCATTCAACAGACGGATCAAATTTTGTGCAGAAGGCAGACTACAAGATGTGTGGCAAGAAATTTTGATTCAGATCTAAGTGAATGGGCACCGTTTCAGCGTGGTCCATCCAAATGTCTATTGTTGTGTCTAAAATGTCTAAAAATGTGGGGCTTTCTGAAACATTATTTTCTCTGTATTAATGAACCATTAACAACGACTTTTGCCTCATTAAACTTTTAATTTGTTGCTTATTAATAGTAAGTAAGGTAGTTCTTGGGTATTTGGTGGGATTAGGGTAGTTGAGTATGGTCATGTAGAATATGTGCTTTATAAGTACAGCCAATATGCTAATAATTGGCATGCTAATAAGCAACTAGTTATTGGGTGAGAATCGGTCCCTGTACTAAAGTGTTACCATTGACTCTATATTTAATATAAAGACCATTTCAAAAGACATAAATATCGCTGGTCCAGTAGAACTTCCTGTTTCAGACACTGAATGTTTGAACAAAATACAAACAACAATTTGATTCGGTTATAAATATTCTGTTAACAAAATGTGAACCTAATAATAGCTAAAGATGTTAAGTCATCCATAGTTTGAAGTCTGTCTTGAGTATTTATACTTATTTTTGAGTGAAACGGAATATCCAATGAGATAAATAGTGGGCGTGGCTTCTGTACTGCTCTCTCCCCTGTGAATTGGTGTATAAAAATGTATTAAAACAGGCCCTTTTTATTGGAACTTACGATTTTGTGTGGACTTTAATTTGTGGTTTTAATGAATTGTTTCAGTGGTCATATTCAAAAGTATTGCTTAAGTACAATACTACAATACAGTGTAGCCAGATTTAGTTTGTTTGTTTGAAATGAATCCCCCTGTTGGCTGTAACTTTTGTTGAGATGAGCTATTCAGAGTGGTAGTTTGTCATCTTGTCTCGGATGTGATGTTCATGCCATTCACAGGATGACAGACAGGAGGAAGAAAATGACGGTGGAGAGACCCCCCAGCCAGCCTTTGTCCCTGGTGGTGAAGGAAGTAGAATTTCACACGCCCCCCCCCCCCCCCCCCCCCAATGTCGGACACACAATTATAGCTGTGTGTGATTGAAATAAGCTGCCTTTAGTTTTTAAGGTATTTGTGCCCATATTTGTTTTGTCTCTTGTCTGAATTTTGGGGGTTGTGTGCTCGGCCATACTTGCAGGAGATTAATAATGTATTTCTCGTCATGCTGTTGTGAATTAAAGGTAAATGGATACATAACGGAAGAGGGTGCTTTTTCATTGATGAATTTTTAAAGAGCCCGGCCACTAGAGGACACTGGCCCGTTTATTATATCTTGCTTTGAAAAGGTGAGTCAAGCTGAGAGGGCGAAAATTTGAGAGAAAGAGTAAGAGAAATGGCAAAGCAGAATGAGGCAGACAGTCTCCTAATATGAAATGTTATGTCAGTGATGAATAATGCATAAACTGTGGATGCTGCACAATATGGTTTGGATAAGATATTTTTGTTTAATCTGAATGCAGGCCACATTGGGCCTCTCAGAGCTTCCTACAGCCCCTTGAGACTTTAAGCTTATCCTTACAACTGGCACGCAGATCACTTGGCACATTTTGCATTTTGCTTATGTTTTCATGTTATACTGTAGTTAATTTAGAAGTTATGGAGTATAATACCATATATGTGTATATTGCTATCAACAGTTATAGGGATAGTTCAGCCAAAAAGGAAAATAATTTACCCAGACGGTTGTCATTTTAAACCTTTAAAATATATTTTTTGTATTCTGCAGAATAAAAAATGATACAGAAATTTGGTAACTGAACAGCACTGCCCCCCCATTCACTTCCACTGTATGAACACAAATCCAATGCAAGTGAACGGAGGCCAGTTAACAACATTCTTCAAAATATCTTCTTTTGTGTTCTGCAGAAGGAAGAAAGTCAAACTGGTTTGAAATGACAAGAGGGGGAGTAAATGATTGCGGAATGTTTAGTAGAATAGATGTGAAGTTCTTCAATAGTGTTTAACAAAGCATCTCAGGGTGAGACCTCAATAAGCTTGTTTAAACATTGACACGAGCAAATTTCAGCTAAATTTATAAAAATGGTGGCTACTTTGAAGATATTTTAAAATATATAAATATTTACAAAGAATATATTTATGTATCGTGAGTTATGCACTTAAGGCATAATTGACCCTTCTCATGGAGTTTGATTGACAGGCGACCAGACTAATCATACCGCCGATAAGATGCCCCCTGTTGCTATTTTGTCCGACAATCAAACCATAGAGTTTAACCGGCTGCACATTATGCATCCGGTTTTAAAAAGTCCTTCACAATTGTTGTCACACTGTACAGACATGATCCCGGCTAAATGTCATGTCACTGTGGAATCTTATTTGTAATAATGTACAACAATAAAGACTTCTTAAAACGGACTTGTACAAGAAGATTTGTCTTGAGTTTTACCCCATAGACTGACTGTCATGACACGTCATATGCTAATGAAGGACTGCGTCACATCAAAATTTTTATCTGAGGTAAAATTTGATCTTTGTGGTCATAATCACAGTTTCACCCGTTGCCTAAATGTGTCAGAAACCAATGGCGCTATCCAGACGTTATGTCATTACAGCAAGCACAGTACTTTAGACAAGAGCTTCGATCTTTATTTTGTTTACTTTATTCCGAGTCACATCGGGTCAATTCACAAAGATACATTTGAGTTATTTCAAGTTTACTGTCATTCTAAATGTGGAAAACGGTGTGACTGTAATACAGCAGTGTATTTATATATATACATGGGTGATGTGTATTATGGCTTTAGATTAATTCTATTTTAATTTGCGTTTTGCGATCAAATTTGATCAAGATATTGTAGAGGCTGGAGATTTTAATAAGATTATTGTAATACTATGGGCTACTCTTTACGGTAACCTGACCATCCAACGCTAAACCTCCTTCCTCAGTGTTTCTCTTTCATTCTCTATTCTGTTCATTCTTTAATAATTCAGGGTTTCTCTGTGTGGTTCATCGGAGAGGCTGCGACTGCAGCTATTTAGTCTGCACGACTCGAGTGGCGTAATCCAACTGTCCATTTATTTACCCTTCTGTTGAAACACAAGTTGGATAACGCTCTCTTCTCCAACCTTTAGATGACTGCAGTTATAGGCCTTTTCTAAGGGACCGAGCCAAGAGAAAGGAAAAACCTGGATAAGAAAACTTCTATGAGTACAACAATAGCCTTTGTGTAATTGTTACTTTGAGGCGAGTATCATGCAAGTTTCATACAAAGTGATTTTTTGTATTCTTAATAGAGGGGCTTCTTTCTGCTGGAATAACTCAAAGTTTTTAGTGTTTTAAGTGTTTAACGGGAGAGCAGTTGTCTGCTGTCGAACCTGATGTATTTCAGTGCACCATAAGGTATTCTGAGGACATACAAACATGCTCAGAAATGATGGCTGGCTCAGTAGGTTCTGAGATGAGGCACTGCAATTATTTTCCTCTCTAGTCCATTGAAAAAATTCCCAGTCTTACTCCGGTCGGTATTCTCATTCATGTTTCGGAAATACAGTTTAAAAACAGGAAATACATTCAGCAAACAGCAGTTAGCCCACCCTGCCCTTCTGTTGTGGGGACAGGGGCGAGTTTCACTCACAGTTGCTGTGGTTACTCGGTGTTTGTTCCAGAGCACCACCAGAGGGCAGTATATGCAGCTGCATGTCTCTGGCTTCAAAGAGCTCAGACAAACCTCATGTGCGTATTTGGTGTGCTAGTGCTTTATAGTCTAGTGCTTTAATACTTAATAAACTGTTCTACAGTGTTTTCTTGTCTGCTTAGAATAAACATTCTGTGTGAACATTGTTTATAATTTCTGATCTAACTCTTGGTTTTTGTGATTTAGTTTCCATCTTTATATCAAGATGCAAATTATAAAAAAAATATTTTTTAATAATTTGTAATATTTACTTTCAGCTTGTATACTTTCATTAGGTTATGCGCTTTGAGCAATGCTTCATATAAAACAAAATATGCATACTTTACAGGGCCTTGAGTCAGCAGAAAGTGTGAGATGTAGTAAGATAATAAGTAGCAATGTAGGATGTGATTCCTGTTTAACTGTAAAGAGAGGGATTGCTTTGGTGACTTTGTTATTGGTTTAGAAAACTGACTAATTGTCTAATGACAGGATAAAGATTTTCAAAGCCAGCAGATGCTGCGGTACCTCTTGGCTGATGGCAGCATTGACAGCCGTTCATAGTCTAGGTCACTGGAGTCTTTTGCAGGCTGCTTACCTTTGCTAACACTCCACCTAGTTTATCTTGTAGGAAGAAAAGCTTACTACAACATTCATCTTTATTCTTAAAGAGATAGTTCACCCAAAAATGAATCATCACTTACTCACGCTCAGATTGTTCCACACCTGTATACATTTCTGTGTTCTGCTGAACATAAAGGAGATTATTTGGAAGAACGTCTGTAACCAAACAGATCTCATCCCTTATTGGCTCCCATAGTATTTGTTCCCTACTACGGCAGTAAATGGGGGATGAGATCTTTTCGGTTTCTGACATTCTTCCAAAAATCTTAATTTGTGTTCAGCAGAATGTTTGGAAAAACCTGAGGGGGGAGTAAATGAAGACAGATTTTTCATTTTTAGGGGGAATTATCCCTTTAAGTGGGTTATTGTGCTTAAAATGATTTGAAGAAATGCCACACCAACAAAAAGTGCAGATAATCATATCCTTGAATTGCCCTTGAGCGTTTCATTTAGTCAAGTAAAGCAATGTAATGTATTGTCTGATTTAAGAAACGCACACCCTTTTCTCGTTTACCTGCTACCTAATATCTGGAAGCAAAGTCGCTCTCTGTGACGGTGAAACAGATCGAGAAGCTAATGATTATAATCCCGTTTAATTGTTATTCTTGTTCATTGGCTGCCATAGACGAGAGGTCTGGACACCGTAATGAAATGCCCACCTGTTACAATCTAAATGAGCAGATATTGAACGTTGTGCAAGGTATTTGTATCCTTTATCTAGCTTTGATCTTGTCATAAGCGAAAATTTGTCTGCAAGATGTTGTACGGCAGCTGTGCAAGGGACTAGGTAAACACCATTCTGAGGTGCTAGCGGAAGTAACGATACACTGCTACGTGGCAGAACGGAAGATGCGTGGCGTCATGTGAAAAGGGGAAAACATTATTTAAGTGTTCTGGGTTTGACATAAGAGAACTTCACCCACTATAAAAACTAAAGAAACTGTGTAAAGAAAGAGAACCTGGTTTCTTTCACATCTTTCTCCACTTACGCTGGTCTGTGTTTACTTCTTTCAAATAGGAAGATGAAAAAACAGCGTAGTCCTTCATGTGATGATTTACGTAGAAGTTACTTTGTAGCAATGATTTTTCTTCTGTAAGAGCACACTCGTGTGGCGCTTCACAGTCAGGAGCGGCAGGTTATGAATCTTCATAAAAGTGTGTCCTTGTGTGCAGGTGTTCAGATGACTCAGATTCACCATGGCATATTGGCACAGTCATTCTAATAAACGGCAGGTAATGATCCCCTCCTGCTCTTGGCGCGCTCGTGCTGTTGAGATGCCGCAAACCACCCTTTTTGATGTTGGCACCAGCAGGTGTGCTTTCGTGCCAGCCAGAATACCAGCTGACCGTTAGACTGAAGCCACCCATTCATGGGAGTCTGGCACAGGCAATTAATCATGGGAAGCCATATCATATAGAGGGTTAGAGGTTTGTTTTGTTGGTATAAGTATGTGTCTGTGGCTTTATTTGTGAGGAATGACAGTCTATCTATTGCAGTCTTGCAATCGTGCAATCGTTTCACGTCGTAATGTTGTTTGAAAGGCAAGGTGCATCTTACATTGACCTTACGTGTCTGTTTTATTCAAGACCATTTCCAACAGTTGTCTAAAGGTCATGTCTGTGACATTTGCAAACGCAATACAGAATAATTATATTATACACAGAAAACTTAGCCCAACTTGGGTGAAACACTGCCAGTTAAGAATTTAGTGTATTGTGTTGTATAATATATGTATATCTTCTTAATTAGCCTAGTTTTTAAATTTTACTGGTTTATAATTGCTGGTTTCTAAATCAGTGCGCTAATATTTTCACAAAAACGAGCACCATTCACTTCAGGAAATGTAGAAACCAGGCATAATTGACTTTGCTGCTTGTCTGTTTCCCTTCCATCCTTTCTCTCTTTGTCAAATTTACCTTTAACTACCCTCCATGATTCTGTCACATTCCTTCCTGTCATCCATCCTCTCTCACACTTCCTCTCACTTGTTTATGGAGTAATCTTGAGCTCTCTCTCAGTGAAATCCACACTCTGAGATCACACTGGATCGATGTGAAAGCAGGGAGCTGACACAGTGAAAAGCAATATTCATAAATAATGTACAACGTGGAAGCATTCTTTATCCTCTTCTGTCCTTCCTTCGCTAGAAAGACAATCGGCCATCTACACCTTTAATCTGGAACTCAAAGGGGCGGTTTGCCGGACAGGGTTTAAAACTAGTCCAAGACTAATTTAATTGTTAAAGGTGTCTTGATCGAAAACAACTTACTCTGACATACTGTATCTTAAAAAAGATTACTGCCATTGTTTTGTCTCGAGATGCACACCAGTAATGTTTTTTGTAAGGTACAGTATGCGTTTTAAAACAATTTAAATATTCCAATTTAACTAAATCCTGGTTTAAAATAATCCCTGTCCGGGAAACCGGCCCAAAGAGTTACTCCTTTAAATCTGCAGTTTGATCATGTTTGGAAAAATTCTGTAATGGTATATAAATAATTTGTGTCAGTTTAGAGACGAACAGTAAGGAATCAACTGTATATGGCGTCGTCTTCAACTTTTATTGAACGTCTATGTTAAGTGTCAATTAGAAGTCACTTTAAGTACACCTTAAAACTGCTTTGTAGCATTTGCTCTCTTCCTTGGAGACCTGACTAAGTTTTCAAGAAACCTTTTGTAATTAATAAAAGACATAACCATCTGTGGAATTGTGCATATTTACCACAGATAATAATTGTAACGTCTTCCTCAGTTTGTCAGAACAAACAAACATTGCGTGATGTAAGGTGGTTATGTGTTTTGATGATAGTAGCTACAGTAGCTGACTTTAACTGTCCATTAACTGGTACAAACCAGTATAAATAAGCTATAGACTATTTCGTTGGACGCTTGTGACTGGAATGCCCGTTAACTTCGGTCTGTTTTTGTTTATCGGTCTGGCTAGTGTCCAATATAACATTTATATTTTATTTAACTGTCCAGTAATTGTATTAAATAAACAATTTGTTGATTTTTGTTGTATGATCATTTTATTAAATAAACAATTTGTTGAATGGGTCCTGTTGTCACATTTAAAGAAACCATATGAGACATCAGGGCTGGACAAGGACTGAAAACTGCTTGTTATAAGAAATAATCTAGAGGCACTAACTATTATTTGCGAATGTGTACCGGAAATTAAGGGCAGTCCACGCTCATAAACATAAACGTTTGTTTATGTTGTTGCATTGAAACCATCTATATATAGATGAACAAGCTGTTTTATTATTTTGGTGGCTGGTACACCAGCAAAGGAACAGTTAAAAGTACCAAGAACATTTGCCAGCTAAAGCTGTACAAGTATCAGAACAAATGCTAAATGGCAACAACACGAAACATTAAATGTGTTATTGCGACCAGTTTGAAAATAGTATTTAATACACAATTAAGTACAAGATTTCAGTTCCTTTAAAACCTTCGAAAGGCCTCCACAGACATTCATTGTAAGTGTAAATAGAAGTAATTATTTTGCTTACCTTTCTAGAAGCTGGAACATTTTTTAAATGTTACTTGAATATTTTATCCTATTTCTCTTAACTTTTTTGTGTGGAAGTTTAATCTCTTGAGACGCACCCCTTTGTAGGGGGTATTTACATAATTTTTTTTGGTCTGTTTACAATGTCTATATAGATTGCCATCTAAAAACGTTAATAAGATTAACAAACGATACATCGTTTCCAGTATATGGTCTATGTTTTGCTATAAATGTGCTCCAGCAATCCTAATATACGGAAGTGCAAATAACAAGCACGATAAAAACGGGAGTTCATACCTTTGTTTCGATATAACGATCACGAGTCGAATCCAATCTTGTCGCCGCTGTGTAAAATGTCCATGAAAACAGTCTAGTATAAAAACTTCTAATGGCATTTTTTTGTCCTCAGAAGTGTATAATCTCATTTGTATCTTGATCTCGTTGGGGTATAGCCTACCTTGCGTTCTTGTGCCTCATTCCTTTTCGTTGTTCTGCATTTACCAATAAAAAATATAAATGAAAAGTTTGTTTTAAAATTAACGTCTTTGTCATTTGCAAAAGGCAACAATATATGCTACAGAATAATAGCAAAGAGAGATTATTTGGCACTAAAGAAAACGAAAAGCCCAAACCCGGCCTGTACTCGAGATTGTTTAACCCTACCCGGCCGGACCATTACAGTAACATTTTAAGCCCGAACCCGCAAGCTTTGTTGAAATATGCTGCATTTTATGATCGCTTGCGATGATAATTAAACAAACTAGCTACATGTAAGCAAACACAGTTTTATCAAATAACGCCAAAAAAAATGCACATAACATTACATTGCAGTATATTAAGTCACTTGTCTTTACGACATCTTCACGAGATGTGTGAACGCATGCACAGATTCCAGGAAATCACTTGCAGTGTGAACGAACAAAATCTTAGGATCCCGAGACAAATTCCTGGACACATTTTCTGTGTATTTTCCAGGATCTCTGTGTGAAAAGGGCTTTTCTGTCTGTGCTGCTGGGCTTTGTTGATTTGGGCTATTTACTCTGCCAGCAGAGCTAAAGATTCCATAGAGAATGGCCTGAGTGTAATGAATCACAGTGTCAAGACTTTTTAAAGTGAAGCTCTGGGTTTTGTTTTTGAGGAGTTTTTTTTAACAGTTGTTTAAAAGTCAGGAAGCAGTTGAGAGGAAAGTCTTAAGGCCTAGTCACACCAAGAACGACACAACGGTAAAAATTCACCCAAAAGATTGTGAAAGTGCCTGGCATTTACTAGCATTTATAATATACGCAATATATACTAATTGGAAGGTACTAGTACTAAAACAAACACAGTCTCTTTCTCATGCCCTCCCTCAACATTTTCGTACCAAGTCGTATTTAAGGAAGTAGTTGCTCTGCCCCACCCTCTGCACCCTGTGATGATAACTGCTGTTCATTTTCAGCCTGTTGGAGCTTTGGACCCCCATGTCCATCACTCGCTCGACTGCTCGCACCTGTCTTCCTGAATACTGAGCAGGAAAATGCTCTCGTGCAGCGACTATGTTTCGTCACAGAATCTGTGTATTGAAAAAACTAATCATGTTTTTCCAGACAGAACCAGTCCAGACTTGTCTATAAGGTGGAACTCGGTGTTCATGACGATTGACTATTAGGTCAGATTTCTGAAAGCTGCTGGTTCTGTGAGTATAGGGTCTGAAGCGTTACACCAAATAATTTGCAACTCAAATGTTCTGTAAGGCGTTTGGACAAAAGCATCTGCCAAATGCATGAATGCACAGTGATACAGTAACCGTACATATGATGACTAGTGGTTGCTTTCCTTTTCCTAAACCACCTTTACCTGAAATGCTCTGGTCCTCTGCTTGTGGTCAAAGATGAAAAGGTAATATCTCAATTATTATTCTTATTATGCTTGTGTAATTTGTGTATTTATAGTTTTCTCACCGGTTGTCTGGAACTCTGTTCTGTTCACCACCCTCGATCCTTCAGCCAGTGGTGTGATCCCTACAGTGGAGTATTTTAATCAGCAGTCATATTATCCGCTGATGAGTCAGGTGATTTGCATATCTCCCACAGTGCCCCAGGGAGCTCCGTCTCTTTGATAATTAGGTTGGAATGCGTGAGATTAGGTGAGGGAGTGAGAAGGTTGGGAAGGAGATGGAGGGTTGGGAGGACATGATGCAATTGCGCTGATTCTCAGGCAGAACTGATCTTGAATTGCCTACATTTAGCTTCACCCTCGACTTGTCACCACCTTTATCTGTGTTATCTTTTCCCCAGTCAATGAAAACGTTTGAGAACTCTTGCCTCTAGCCAAATTGATGTTGAGCTCACTTTGTGACCTGAAAATAATTTGGAATTTAAAGACTCTCGTACTGTTTTTGATATATGTGTGTATACTGTAAAAGACCTGCCCTCTCATATCCACAGCTGCGATGGGTGACTGAGGAAAATTATGAACTGACTGAGCATAGCATAACAGTTTACACAAGATTGTATCAGCAGTTTCATTCGAATCTCAGAAAGGGAAGAGTGACGTATATACTGATTGTATCAGAGAATTGTGGCTGTGCTTGGATTGGAAAAGGGACATACTGCATAGTATGCGCTGTAACGCTCTCTTCTGTTTTTGGAAATCGTATTTGAAACAATGTGCAGTGGTATTCAATAAAAAATGTACCGTATTGTTGTTGTTATTCAGCAAGTGTCTTGGACACTTCATTTTTTTTAACCAGTTTTTTATTTAGTTTGGTGCTTTTTTTTAAGTTGCGCAGATATTTGACCACAAATGGCAGTCAAATCATTAAGATTTTAATTTTATTACTTTGTATTTGTTTGTCACACTGAAAAAAAATTAGTTTGAGGAGGCACCAGGCTTTGGACATTTTTGTAAATGTAGTTGGTCATCCAGGTATTCCATTCAAACAAAAAAATCACATGACCAAGGATAATATATAACGAAGTTCTGGAACCAGTAAAGAGGGCTGTCGTTCGCAAACTAAGTTTTCCATTGGATCATTTACCAGGTTGCGTTCACGGCGGCATTGGGACCTCTGAAGTGACGACAACACAACATTTAAAAACTAAACAACGGCATGATCCGAGATGTATTTTGTTGTCTTTTGAGGGTTTCGTGATAACTGAGATGTAATGTAGACATGTAAATTAAGATTTAAAGAGCAAAAATGAGGAGTAAGTGACAAAGTATCCTACGACAATTTAAAGTGCTACATATCACAGAGACAACCGATAGACAATCATTAAATGCCGTTAACATTAGCTTACTGTATGTCTTGGACCAGTTTGAAACACTGTTCTGTGACGTGCGTTAAGCCAGGCAACACGCTTGCATGTGTGATTTTGCTGGAATTGTCAGTTTGATGTCATTTGACTTCAACCCACATAAAGAAATGTAAAATAACCTACAAATTATATGTTTTTGATGGCAAATCGGTGGCAAAGGTTACAGACTGCAGCTTTAATGTATACACAAATCTATACCAAAATGCTTTAGCAATGGATATTACAACGTTTTTGAATTGTTTATAGTAATTTAAAGTAAAAATAAAATTGTCAATATTTACTTAGTGTTATTATCTTTTAAGTTGTTAGCTTATGTATTTGCATATAGTGGCATGTGGTATCTTACCTTTAAAATAATGGAGCAACAGAATTAAAGATAACTTTTATTTATTATAGAAATTTTTTTAAATGTAAAATTAAAACCTGTATCAAATGATAGCTTAAATATAAACCTGATTATTTTTAAACAAGTTTTACAGTTTGGTGCAACAGAATTATTAAATAAACCTTGATTTAATGTAGATTTGAGCATAATAGTTGTTGGTGCAACCCACCCTTAGTGTTTGAGGCTTTAAATCCAGATGCATGGTTTGTGAGTAACTGGAGGCAGTCCTGCTGCCGAGGAGAGAGGGGAGGAGGGGCTTCCAGAGCCGGTGTTCATTGCGATGCTCGGAAGAGCGGAGCGTGTCAGAGCGAGGGAGGGGGTAGGAGAGAGACACGGAAGAGATGCGGCTTCATCACAAGCAGCTGAGGGAAGGAGAAGGAGGAGGAGTGTGGCCTCTTTGAGAGGGACATACTGCCTATGCTGAAGCCATATGAGGACCATCACCCACCTGCAGGAGCAACTGCATCTTCACACTCTGCCTTTTCATAGACATGCCGCACCTTGGGATGTTTGCAGGAGCTGTGCAGGTGTTCTCACTCTCTTCACCATCAGACTGATAGGAAATAGACTTGTGTCCTTGGGTGAACTCTTGAAGGTTTGACGTCTCCGCTGTTCAGATGTTAAAGGAACTCTCCCTGGACCTTACAGTTTGTAAACTTTAAATGCAGACATTCCTTGGACTTTGTAAAACTTTTGCTCCTGTGCAGCTAGAGTGTGCTCCATGTTCATCGCATGCACCTGTGACTCGAGCTCTCTTCGCAGTCTGTCACTTAGCTGACAGCACGTTTCATTGAGAACTTCTGTGTCCCTGGATTCCGTGGTCTTCTGGTTCAACTTGTTTTTGTATTCTTATGAGCAAGTCAATGTGCGGCTGTGGCTGCAGCATCATCTCGTCGCTCATGAAGAGGCTGGGCCGCTCTGCTTGCTGCTCAGACCTGCTATCCTGCAGCCACACCTCTGAGCACCTGCAGTGCATGGCCACTGGCTGCCCACCTCAGCACAAGGTAACCAGCTGCTGGAACCAGAACGTCAGCCATAGTCCTGTAAAGGAAAAGTCGGCTTCTACAACATATGTTTTCATTATGCTGTGCTTTCTCTCATGGTTCAGAAGTTATGGACCTTGCATCACAAAGTGTCATTTGTTTGGATTGCATGCATTAGCTCCACGTTTAGAATATGTGCGTTTTATGGTAAAAGCATTCTGAGGAAACTCTCTAATGAAGAGTTCAGTCTGCGTCTGGATCTGCACAGCAGGATTGACCTTGCAGTAGTGTCTCCATTGTTATTTGGCCATTAGAGGGACCGGCGAGACCATGCAAGCGTACTGCAGTAATTGATTTTGTAATGGTACCAGGTGATTTAATGGCTTTCTTGCTACCTTGACAACCGTAGACAGCCTTTGAAGCGGCATGCATTCTTAATGGACATCTGTTAAACGCTGTCTGCCACTGATTTGTTCTCTGCTCTATAGTTTTATTAAAGAGAAAATTTTGCTCGCAATAGAAGAGAGCAGGGTATGAGGTCACTGAGCCTCATATGCGGCCTATAGTCTGCTGACAGTCTGTTTTAGAAGCTCTGGCTTGTGCTGTTACTTTGCACAAGATTGATCTAGCGCATCTTGGGAAAATATTTATTCCTGAGCAAATGTGATCAAATGGGGTAGAGAAGCTTCTCTACTGTTTAATATAAGCCGCTGCATTTCGAGAATGGAAACGCCAGGCGTATATTGGGAGATTAACTTATTTTGACAGCAGAGAGTTATTTGGCATCTGCATTAGGCATGATGATTTTTCTTCTGGCGAAAAGTACATTATTCCAACCTTTAGAGTGCAGTAACCATGTTGATTTTGGAATTAGTGGGGTTTGTTTATTATTGAACTAAAAACTGTGTTAAGATTGTATGCTTTTGTGCCAGCTAGAAAGTCAAGTGAACCCTGTTTTTTGTTCTCCGCTGTACTGACTGTACTTTACTTTTTGTTTTTCTTTTCGTGGCTTTCCGATTGCTATATAGGCAGGTAGTGGTCTTTTCCATCCGAGAAAGCCGATTCTCTCTCATCCTGGATCGGCTTCATCTTTAAAGGGTTGGGTTACCACTCTTTAAACTGGGTTGAATCCTTTCATAGCTCTGATATCGATTAAAACCTTCCTCGTTGAAACATACACTCAAGGGCACAGAGACATTAGCATCGTATTTATAGCAATAACAGGCTAACTGTGGGCTTGACTCTACTAGCGCTCCCCGAGACAAAAATATAATTACATAGATTAGCATCATATTTAGGATTGCACATGAACGCAGCATGTCATGATAAAGCTAATTACTCAGCTGACAGGCAGTTTTATTTAGACTGAGCCCTGTGAGCTGTCACTGTGACACAAGGCTAATTTGATAGCCACGTTAGTCTTTTATTGTCATCTCTGCCTTTGAAAGGTGTTGCTAAAGTTAGGACTGGGCCAGTTAAAGAAAAACACGCTTTTCGATTGGAGTTGACAGGGTGGCGTTTCATGAAAAATAACACTAGCTTTATGGTCTCTCAGAACAAGAGACTGTACTTCCGTTTTGTTGGGGGATGTTGGTGGATAGTTTCGGGTTTGTTCTCTTGGGGAATGCGCTTTGCCATTTGTGGTATAATGCTACACATTCTAACCATACAGAATTCTTACTTGACTTATGTCTTGAGATCTTCAGTTTTAAATAACTGCCAGATGAATTGCATTATTGCATGTTTCATAGTCTTTTTTTAACCTAGAATGACATGAATATAATAACAAAAGTTGCTGTTCTTAATCACTATTGTAGTGTTTTTACCATGTGTTTTAAAATCATTGCCTCGTCTCATGAAATGACTGGCTTGTTTGTTTAGAAGGATGGAAACAAAGTGCCCTTCTGTTGCTCAATCTGTTTTCATGAAATTGCTTGACAAGTTAATTCTTGCATGTATACATTTCCTAGAAATGTTTTTGTAACATTTTGCTTCATGAATCATCATTTGCAATTTAAAAGAAGATTTCACCCAAAAATTGGTCCCTGCTATACTTCGTAGTAGGATTAAAAATGACTATGATGGGGATCATTTTTGGTTGAACTAGTCCTTTAATGGAGAGATTTTTTTGGAATGTCAGTAATGCATCAATTGGTAGAATATGCAATATTACAAAAATACAGAATTGTTTCATCAACTTACGATGGTTAGCGCATACCTTAACCAGGGTTTTCCAATCAGTGGTTTGCAAACCCCTGGTGGTTCACGGGAGAATTGCAGGAGGTTTGTGTTGAGTGGAGTTTGCAGCTATCGATTATTTTAGTAATGGAAAAATCTGTAGAATTCTCAATCGACTAATCGGGTATTCGGATAATAAGAACTTTTTCTTTTTTTGGAAACATTTGTTTCCTTTTTCTAAAAATTTACATATACATTAGATTAGTATCTGTGAAAACTAAACCCATTAAGTACATTACATTGCCAAAATGCAATATAATACAAATTAAATACATTAATAAAAATAGAAAAAATCATTTCAGAGGTAAACAACTTAACTTGGCTTATGCATGATGCATTTAGTTTATCTAAACTAGTTTTAGTTTCTTTTTTTTACTATTAAATAGTAATATATTTGTCCACTTAAAATACAGAGTTTTTTGTTTGTCAGAAGACACTTATTTTTTAGTATGTAAGTTTATTCACTCAAACAATAAAATGTTCGTGAATTAAACTCTCAGAGCAACTCTGGAGAAGTTAATGTGTTCATGTCCTCATAAAGTGCAGACGCAGACAAATTCATGAGCATCATGCGTGTAGCATGTTAAACTGTGCAGTTCATTCACTCAGCCAGATGGCATGCGTGTAAATAACAGGATTCGGCATCCACTAGTCTGCATCTAGTTTTATGGACTCAATGCAGCCAGAAAACAAGTTTCGCTCGCAAAATAGGCTTAAACTAGTAAAATAGCAGTTCACCATTTCAATAAACTATCACTTATTTATCAGCATGAGAAATATGTGTGAGCGTGTGAACAGACTAAAGTGCGTGTATAAATGCGTGTATATACTGTGTATAAAGTTGTTTCCATTACTTAAAAAAATTAAAAGGTAAAGATGTGGTTATATAATAACAATAGCTACTGGTTGAAATTTAAAAATGGATCAAAATGTTTTGTGCTATGCAAATGGACTATTAAATTGTTTATAAATATTTACTTAATGGATAGTTCACCTAAAAATGAAAATTCTGTCATCATTTACTCTTAACCCTCAGATTGTTCCGATCCTGTATAAATGTCTTTGTTCTGCTAAACACAAAGAAAGATATTTGGAAGAATGTCAGTAACCAAACAAATATCATCTCCCATAGTATTTATTTTCCCTACTATGGCAGTAAATGGGGGATAAGATCTGTTTGGTTACTGACATTCATCCAAATATCTTTCTTTGTGTTTAGCAGAACAAAGAAATGTATTCAGATTTGGAACAATCTGGGTGAAAATCTCAGGGGGTACTTCAAGAAAACCCCTGAATAACAGTAAAACAGCAGGACTGCAAGATATATTGAAAATATAAAAACATCACAATTATTCATATCACAATGGTTTGTAATAAATTAATACTTAAAACGTATGTATACCCTACTCATATTTTAGGTTAGATGTTGAAAGCAAAGAACAACTCTGATATGCGGATAAGTCAAAGAATGCAAAAGACATGTTGGATTTACAATTTTGGTACTATCAAACTGATGATTTTACAAACTGCAAGCAATATCTAATCATTATTTAGCAAGTTATGACATGTTGCATTTTCCAATATCATGCATCCCTACTGAATCGTACATAAACTCATGCTGTTGCCACCACATTCTTCCCACTGATTTAGTGTCCACACCTTGATTTTTTCCTCATATCAGTGAACGCAGAACAGAGCAGATCTTCAAAACCCCTTGTATCTATAGAGAGCTGGGCCGGGGCCAGCGTGTTCAGTGGAACACACATTTCTGTCTGCTTGGCCGTCTGCCTGCCCTGTTCTGTTTGAGAGGAGCTCCCACGTTTGGCCTGTGTTTCAGTTCTCTCAGAGCCCGAGCTCTCCGCCGTGCTTCAACCACACAGCTGTGTCTTTTGTCTGTGCCACGGACTGCCAAAACCATACAGACGCATTCACGACAGCACATGGTGCCGGCTGGAAACGTACTGCCTAAAGTGCAGAGCCTAAATGCAAAGAAAGCCTGGCGCTAGACACAAGTGACTGGTGAAAGCTTTAAGTCAATAGCAATTTTTTTTGCCTTTGCAGAAATGTTGAAAAGTAATGGTTGAGTCAATCAACGAGCTATATGTAGGCGGACCAGAAAGTGTGACTGGCCTTCTGTTGCACTCAGATGAACACGCATTTAAAAACACTTAGATTTAAGCTGTTCCTTTGGAAGGATATACTTCTCTTATATTGTGGGTGATATGCATTATACATGTGTATAAAGATCAGTTTGTAATTTATTAGTGTTTTTATGGAAATATGGTTGGTAATAGACTCGCTGAGTAGGACTAGATTTGGCCTGGTTTAGAATAACGCTGTTGATAAAGGTGAGCTGTGCATTGTATTAATGCTGAATTGATATGCCAATAAATCCGACACAAACAGACAGACAGGATCATGTCAGAGACCTCTTAACTTAGAAGTTACACAAAAAGGAAAGTTCTGTCATATTTTTTTTCTCACCCTCTTGTCATTCCAAGCCTGTATGACTTTCTTCTGCACAACACAAAAGAGATTTTGAAGAATGGTGGTGACCAAACAATGGTGGCGCTCAT
Organism: Triplophysa siluroides; assembly: GCA_006030095.1. NCBI lineage: Eukaryota > Metazoa > Chordata > Actinopteri > Cypriniformes > Nemacheilidae > Triplophysa > Triplophysa siluroides. Next base: position 685,682 of record VCII01000051.1, on the reverse strand, counting down.
ACATTTCTATTTTATAGACTCCAAACCAATGCAAGTCTGTGGATCTCGCTGTTGTTCAGTTAACAACATTCTTCAAAATATCTTCTTTTGTGTTCTGCAGAAGAAAGTCATACAGGTTTGAAATGACAAGAGAGTGAGTAAATGAGGACAGAATTTTCTTTTTTGGGTGAACAATCCCTTTAAATTCACATCTACTACGTTATGCTTCTTTTTCCCAAGGGCATTTTGAAGGAGCAAGGAAGATGGTGCCTGCTCAAGAAATATTAGGATGTAAAAATTGGCTTTACTGCAATAAAACTACCTGGAAAAATACCAACACTCCCTTTACTTTACTGAGTTTAAATGATTGAATTAAAACAAAACCTAGAGAGGCTTGTACTGTTTACTGCACACAGTGAAGCACAATAAGTAAAAATGCCTTATTTTTAGTGAAACAGGCGAGTGTTGTGATTGGCTGATTGCCCTGTCAGTCAGATAATACCAGCAAACATGTTCTTAACGGGTCCTTAAAACACTTTTTGCTGTTTCAAACTCACTTTTCAGCTTCTTGGTCTGGATTTTTACTGCTAATCTGGTTTAGAAATCCAGAGAATATTTCTGCTTGTTTTTCCGTATTTGCTAATTCATTTTGCAGTAGCTAGTAGCAGCTATTTCTGTGTGAGCCAGTATTGCAGGTGAACATGATCTGTACACACTGCCTGTTAGACACAACAAACTATGTTTGAGAGGATTAAGGCAAAAAAAAAACTATTTACATATGACATTGCGCTCTTTGTGAATGAGAACGTAGAAGGTTTTAGATTAATTTAATGGAATAACTTCCATTAAGCACAGCAGCCTTGTTCATGCCAGCTTATACTTTTAGTTAGAAGTTATTTATGTTTGGCTCAAAACAAGACGACACACGTCCAGGCGGTTTAAGGTTAATAAAATAACCCTGTTCTTTATTCTTTTTACTGTTCTTTCATAATGTTTCCTGTAACTGAGCTGCTCAAAAGGAGATGACAGTCTGGCGGCTTTGCAGGAAATGACATCGGAAAACCAATAACACCGCCGCTCTCTCCTCCTCATCCTTATGCTAACGTTCCATCTGAGAGGATGTGCCAAAATCCATTTTGGCTTCACCTTCCTCTCAGTGCCGTTAGATGCAGATAAATGACCTGCCGCTGAAGTGTACACAGTGGTAATAACTGAAGAAATGATGCACCTCACTCCCCTATCAGACTGCTCGACTACGCCAGCCTGGCCGCAATCCCTGGGAGCCAAGCCAAATGTTTCTATCTTAAAGCCAATGTTTCCTGGTTTCCATATCAAAGCCTATCCCAGCAAAGCTATTATGAAGCATTTTAAGTTTCTAATGGGAGGAATCACTGGTCATGTTGTGTTTTGGCTTTAAAGGCGTACATCTGTAGATCCTTAAATACTTTTAGCGTTGCTTGTGAATTTCCTTTAAGATTCAATTCAGATCAGCCATTTTTGGCCGTTTTGTGGTATTTAATAGCCAGCCTGAGTGATTGGACGGTTTTCCCAAGTGATTTGAAATGGGTTTTTGAGAGATTTCTCAGTAGCCGACCAGCCATTAATTGTTCATTTGTATGTTTTTGTTGTGACAATACATTTTCTGTATTTTTCAAATCCCCATAATGCCAACAAGTACAATGCTGTAATGCTAAGTATAATTATGTGTTATTTGGTCCAGTATTAGGTTGTAAGTATTTGCTTTGTTTGAAATGCGAGGTGAAACAAACTTGTTTTGCTGTGTTGTAGTGTGGTAGATTTACGTCTTATTGGGTTGCCATTTCAGCCAAGTTTTAAGATCTTTTACAATATCAATTTTCTGTTATTTAAATGAATAGTTCACCCAAAAAAATCCTGTGATATAAGTGGTTTCAAAGCAACAACATAAACTTTACTGCTCCTGCTTGCCTTTGTGGCCGAAATTTAACTTCCGGTACACATCCTCAAAGAATAGTCCCTGCAGATTATTTCTGAAAACAAGTAAAAGAAATAGCATGACATTAGCTAGCAAGTTAAAAGTATGACTAGGCAGTATTTTTTTCGGAAATCGTGCCATGCAGCAGCCATGTTTGCAATGCCATCGGCAGCTATTGCAGTCATGACATGACAACAGTATCATTTACTTGAACAGGGAAGACAAATATTTCCAAAATCGCTGGCAAAGATCATAATTAAATGGAATGTTTCTGACCATCAATCAAATCTGTGTGGAGCCCGCCCCAGAGAATTGTCCGTCTTTATTGATTGACGATTGGGTCTTTTTCCGGGAAGGCGGGACTTCTTTTGCTTGATTGTCCATATTGAGCATTGCGTTTACTCCTCGTTTATAATGTCGGTGGCACATCTTGTTCATGTCTATTATCTTTGGATACACGTAAGAAAGAACCAGTGAGTTCAAATTATCATTTTGGCATATTCCAACAATCAATTTAGCATAAATAAGATCAAAATATTATTTTCTCTTAAATTTATTGCTTGGCTTCAAAAAATTTTTACATATTGGAGTCATTCTTTTTACTTTATTGATGCATGAATGTGCTTTTTGGTGTTGTTTGTATATCTGGCATGGCATTAGGGTGAATAAATAATTGACACAATTTTCATTTCCTAGTTGTACTTTTGCTTAAACCAGCATCTCAGTCCTCAGTCCACAGAATGTGGAAACTGATAGTGAGACTGGACAAACAGCATTGTGTTTGAAGCATACTAAACTAAATGACTATAGGGAGGCTCAGAGATTACGTATTTTTGTATGCAAAACTCAGAAGCGAGTAAGCATTTTAGGACTTCCGGTTCCATCGCTCCAAAGTCTATGGGTTTTTAAATGGGTTTTTGGTAAATTGACCGAAATAAGGTCTGTGGTAAACAACACCTCTAAATATTTTCTATGACATACAACACACCAATTATAAAGCCTTATTGTGTCTTAAAAACCGCGGTTACTAACAAGTTCATCGGGCATTTAAAGCTCACAAATAATGCAACATTGCACAAATCTCTTAAAACGTAGATGCAGATTAATTCACAGAGTAATTACTTACAAGAGAACACATTTTTAATAAAGTGGGAAAGAGTTGTCGGAGGCTTGGTGATAGTGACGTTGATATCGAGCGCCCTTAAGTGTAGTCTGTTTATAGCATCGTGTTGGCTTTTTACTTCTGCCGATTGTATTTCGGCTTCAAAAATAACATCTACATGCACCGTCCAGCATCCCTCAACTGCCTTAAATTAGATTTGGCGGCTATACACGTGGTGTTAATCTGTAAAGATTATCTTGATAGACAAAACGTGTACATTTCCTAAACCCTTGTTAATCTCCTATTTTATTTTTTGCAATCTTCCAAAAGTCTTTGGGAAAAATGTAATCTCGGAGATACTGGATTGTTAATACAGGCTTTACTTACCTCCGCTTTAACACAGACTCTCGCCTTTGATGCAAATGAGGCTTAATGTAATCATGTCTGTGTATGTTGCCGGTTAGATTGCAGTACTCTCACTTACTGATTTGCTTGTGCACAGTCTTATGGCATTCATTTTCTTCCAAGTCTAACGCAGTTGCCAGATAGACCAGCATGCAGGACGTGAATACCAACACAGTCCAGTAGAATAGCCCACCTCACCAGGCCACATGGTGGACACTGTCCTCCTACACTTGTGTCTCCACTGGCATGCATTTAACACTTCATAAAATTGCTTAAAAGCAATAACTTTGGGACTTGATTCTGTTAGAGAGCAAACTTTGTTGCATTGCTCTTTGTGCACATCATCAAAATAAGAAGGGAAATGGAAACATCTGCTTAAAGAGCATCCCCACAATTTCTTTCCAACGATTGAACACAGATCCTGTTATCTCGGAAAGGCTTCGGTAATCAAAAAGCTTATCTAATCATTTTCTTGAAACTGTTTTGAATTGCCCTGAGAGCAATTCAGAGAGTCGTAAGAGTCGTGGTTACATCAGTCATTTCAGAGGTGCAGTGATAACAGACATTGTCTTTAGAATACTAGTACGCACTGATAAATCGTGGATAAGACCAAGGATGCTGGAAAGTGTTACGAGATTAAACAATCATTTTTTTCAATTAATGTTTTTAGTTCACAGATGCCCTGTTGATGACCATGAGACCTAGTAGTGTAACATGAACACAGTCATGCAGTCAGTTTAGTTTTGTTTCCTGTCTCTGTCCGTGTGTATAAACTCATTATCTTAATCTGCTTTCTATCAGACTCTAGTGTTCTCACGCTCCTGATGGGATAACACAGCTTGTCCCTGCTTTCACTTGTACAGTTGTTTACTGTTTTACTGGACTCTTACATTTGTAAAGTTTAACACAGGACTTTACCCGTTGTACAGTTTTGTCTTGTCTTTTAAGACATATACACTCGGATATTAAGACGGTACAGTTCATAAGTGCAGGATTACTTGAGTGAAATGTTCCTCTTGATCTTACCGCTTGAACGAAGGAATAAGTCTAAAATTAGTTTTCTAGACAAAATCATTATTGTTTAAACAAGTTTGTTTCTTGTATTCATAACAAAAATGTGATTTATTACGATCATTTTGAAAGGGTGATATTGACAGTAATGAAGGGAAACTCATAAGAGGCAAGTATAAATAGTAACTATAATATTGTTCAAACTCATGTGAAGGTGAGACCTCATGAATTTTGTTGGTGAATACAAATTCTGGGCAAAGGATGACTGATGTAACATTGTATTATAAAACATGCTTAAAACATTCTTCATTGCGAGATGCACTTCTTTGGCAGTGATGCCCCCTGCAGGCCTTTTGTGCTTGTCCTCATTGTAATTGCTCTTATTAGGGTTTCTGAGATTCATATTATGCTTGAATGCATTTTAAATAGCGTAAACCAGTGATTACTTTCATCTGTCCTATTGTCTGTCCAGTGCATACTTTCCAATAAGTGAATTGTCACATCCATAACAGAATTGTCACATACATAACAATCCATATTCCTTATAAATGGGCACATGAAAATTAAAATTTATAAAGCTTGTGTTCTATAAAGCCAGGACTTTACCGTTGATGCTAACTAGAATAATCTAATTCACGATTTTGTAGATTTGAAGTGGAACACAGTAAAACATTGGTTTGGTTTGGTTTGGTTTGGTTTGTGTTTGAATGACTGTTTGTTTGCGTTTGATACTGTTGCCACGTTTTGAGGCTAAACCTAGTGTAGATTATACACTGCTAAGCAGGAGAGCTGTCCATTGTTTCAGTGCTGCTCGTATTGCATCTTTCCTAGCGTAGATGCAAATGTCTATCGTTTTATTTCATAGGCCTGAATAAAGAACAATGACATACTCCTGACAACACATTCCAACGAAATCAGTTCTTATACTCAGTCCAAATACATGCCTTTTATTGGCCTAAACAATTCATCCATACCTCCTTTCTCACCTATTTCTTGTCTCTCTTTTTTGTCTCTTTAGAATGCCAAGTCCTTGTCCTCCTCAGACAGCCTAGCGAAGGTGCAGGAGGTAGCAAGCTGGCTTTTGGAAATGAACCAAGATCTGCTGTCGGGGGGCAGCGGCAGCAGGGCGGCCCAGCAGCAGAGGTCCGGGGCAGCAGGGGCAGGTAACGGCCCCTCCGGCGGCCGCACACCCCAGCCCCAGGCGGAGCACATGAACCAGGTGCAGGAGGAGTCAGAGCAGGAGGCGCAGGAACAGAGACGGGAGCCGGCCGAGGAAGAGGAGGAGGGCGGAAGAGAGCGTCTCAGGGAAGAGCAGGAGCCATGGCCGTCCGGAGGCGAGCCGGTGGATGAAGGGCGCAGGTGCGAGGTGAACGGAGAGGAGAAGGGAGCACAGTGGATGTGGGAGCAGGAGCAGAGAAGACTGCGCAGACGACGTCACGGAGAGGAGGAGAACGAGGAGGAGGAGAACAATAACAGCGGGAGGGAGGGACAAGGTGGGGCCGGACTGCGTTCGGAGGAAGATGACGACCGGCCGGAGGATGAGGAGGAGGGGGAGGAGGAGGAAATGGACCAAGACAGTGATGAGTTTGAACATTCAGATGATAGTGGGAGGGAAGAGCAGGAGGAGGAGGCTGAAGAGGAGGAGGAAGACTGTGAGGAAGGCCTCCACTCTCCCTCCCTCAGGACCAGTATTTCGGACCATAATGATAATACAGACCAGTCTTCTGGACGACAGCACCAAAGCTCACACTCTGTTGAGAATAAGGTAGGCAAATTCAACATTTCCTGACTAGTTCAAATGTAATTTTAGGATTTTAAGCTGTAATGCAATGATTCTTCTGAGAACAGGTGTATGAAGTAGCATGGCAAGTATCCAATGTGAGCATAAGTTTTATGCTCTTGTATCATGGTGTTTGTCTCCCTCTATTGGGCATTTTACAACATTCAACTGACTTGCTTGGGTTTTGCCAAGACGTCTTTGATATGGTCAAGTAACACGTTTTCCTGAAACACTATCTTTGTTGGTCTTAGTTTGAACAACACTCCTGTACAAAAAAACACAGTCCTTGCCTAATCTAAAATCTGATCTCGCCTTTAATGACATGATGCATCACATTTAAGCTTTTTAAAGTGAATGAGCAACTATACATTAACAGATTATAAAGTGATGTTCTCGTTGGGTGGATTTTTTAACCATTGACATTTTTTATTTATTCCACTGGTAGACGTGAGTGACCCGCGCACATCCTGTTCTTTGGCGGGTCAAGTTCTACTCGTCTTTCCACATAAAATAACAACTAGAAGAAATTCCAAATGAGCAGGTCGCACATGCACGAGTACTTGTAAAAAATCCTTGCGCTGTCTCGAAAACTGGTCGCAAAATGCAACCATTTAGTCACAGTCTGGAGCCCTGCCACACTTTCTACAATAACGTTTACTAATTTATAGGATTGTACAGGCAACAACTATGATTATTTCTCAAACTTAATTAAAGTCAGCACATAATGTATGTAAGGTACTGAGTTTTGCAGCCACAATGACATGACATTAGTGGTTGCAGTCATTTGAAGAATCAAAAACCGGTAAAAGATCAGATGGTGTGCACTGTCGAATGTTCAGCAGTTCGTCTCTTGTGAAACTGATTGTATGGGAAAAACATAAAACAGGACAAACTAACTAAAACAACTGGAGAGCTCCACACCAAGGAAGACCGGCGCGATCTTGTTGCCATATTGCTGGAACCATTAAGTTTCCGTTGGTTCAGACAGAAAGCAGCTACTGTAATCTGACCTAGACTTTATTCCACAGAAAGTAGGACGAGTAAAATTACTTTCTAGAGCTGATTATGACTGAAATAACATGATGATGTTTATTGTTGTAACTGTTGACATTGTTGACTATTTGACCTTTAGGGCTTAATATTGTAATATGTAAGGCATTAATCGCATTATGAGGGTTTATGTAAATACAGGAATAAGGAAACTAGCCCTGTTGGCTATTGTTGTGTCTTTAAATATGAATATAAAAACTCCTTAACAAAACCTAAAACAAAACAAAAAAAGACTGTAGTTTGAGCTGCTTTCCTTTGCAAGAGTATCAATAAAACAGTCAACCTTGAGGTTTCTTTTAAACATTGTTTTGCGTTGCACTGTTTCTCAGATACTTCCCACAGTCACTGAGAAGCCCGGCCACATGACAAAGAAAGATGATCCTGATTGGTCCTCTTGTGTGCATTCAAAGTGCTGATTGGCTCACAGATAGAACCTTATAGAACCAAATTATAATTTGATAAAAAAAATAATTTTTTTCTGTAGAAAGTCCCAAAATGTACACATTTAAAAACATAAAAAAAACATGACAATGTAAATAAGTTGCCACAGAATAAGAATATGTGAATAACTCAATTTTGAATTGAGTTATTCAAAAATAGAACCTTATAAATCTAAGGCGACTAAATGTCTCTGTGGTTTTGCGTCCAGTCTTTGAAAGTCAGTGGTGGCCAGTGTTGTTTGGTTACCTACGTTCTTATCATCATTTATGTTCTGCAGTAGGAAGTCATACAGGTTTGGAATGACATGACGTTGGAAATAACGTTGTTGGGTGATCTACTCCTTTAAGACTTGCTCCACTGCCATTGTAATATTTCCGTATGCAAATAATCAGCATATTCTGAATATACTTGCATAAAATGATTCTTGGCAGATTTTTCTCCAGGGAATGTGAGTGAAAAGCCTCCAGATATCATCTGGGGTGTCGAACAGCTTGCGTTTTATATTATCCAGCAGACTGTCTTTTGTAACTCGTCACTGACCTCTAGAGAAAAGTGTTAGTTTGAGCTTCATGTGACTGGACTGGTTCACGGTGTATGACTGGAACTATGCTGGAGATGTGAGAGGGTGTGAAGATTCTCTCACAAGTGTATGTGTGTGTGTCATTTGATTTTGATGAGTTCAGACAAAAAGGTGACTTCTATACTCTGTTTGGTTGAAAGGACCATCACTGACTTGACGGTACAGTCTGTCTCTCCAGCCAATGTTCGTCATTCTGGACTCTGCATAATTAATGCTAGAAAGTGAAACGCATCTGTACGCCAGACACGTCTAGCCAAATTTTATTGGCCCCAGTGATGGCTTACCATGTGTAAACATCCAGAGGCCATAGAGGAGGTTGGCATTCAGACAAATTACAGTGACACAATTCCCCTGCCACTCCAGGAATGCGTGTGTGTTTTTTTGCCTGCAGAGTTTTTTTTACACCTGCACGGTTTCGTTCATGCGTTGTTTTCATCGTCAACTTGAATCAAATGGCATATTGTCTGTGTTTCAAAGCAAAGAGAAAAGATGGTTCAAATGAACTGAGGTAGAGAAGTAAAAGGGGAGGGAATGCAAGAGCGCCGACCCTCCTCGTCGCTGTGCCTCACGAAGCACAGAGCCGACAAGTCTGTGTCAATGCGCTGACAGAAAGCGACCTATTAATCCTTCTCGCCGCTTCTCTCCATGACCGAAAAGATTCTCTCTGGGCTGCCATGGGGAATCGCAGTATAAAGAAGGTTGCGCTGTTACTGGTGAGTGAACCCCTACAGAGAACATCTTATCTGTGTGAAGAATTTTAGCTGCTGTGTTTTATGGATAATAATGCCGTGTGTTTATCTGATCGTGGAAGTCACAGTGAGGCTGAAGTTGAGGGAACAGTGAAGGACGCCTGGAGTGTGCCCTTTGAAAGGGTCGTAACTGTTTTGTTCAACTTCGTATTGGCTCTGGCTCAATGTAGTTAGATGCCGACTTAGTAGGGAAGGGTTGTTTTGGTTTCTGCTTCAAACCTTTTGCGAGTTGTCTGACAGTAATTCAGGTCAACTCACGACTACTCAATTCCGAAAACTTTCCCATGTCCTTATGGTTTATACTGTATTTTTAGGAATCATCAGTGCATTCAAAATTCCGCTGGCCCTAAGGTGCACCAGAAAGGCATCCCACTCAGTTTTAAACATCATTGTGTATAGGGTTGGGAATCGAAAATCAATTCCGATTTGGATTTGGAATCGAACGGCTGGGAATCGGATCGGAAACAAAAGGAATAGGAATCAGATACTTGAGATTAAAATAATAATTCCTTTTATCATTTCCTGTGTGCATATTTTCAGAAAATTACATGCGTTGGATGATCTGCTGATTTCTCAATAAAAGAAATAATGATATTTTTTTAATAATGATATTTTTTACTATAGTAAGCATAGTTTAAATATAGTATTTGCATTAAAAACTGCACAGAAACCATAAACTGACCATAGTTTCATTATAGTTACTACAGTTTAACCATGATGTAGTTCAGATATGATAATACAAATAGTAAAAAAATCTGAAAAAAGTGGTATATATATGGACAAAATGGTGCTCATAAATATATATATACTTTTTGCAAACAAGTCAATAAGCAGGCTAAATGACCATACAGGCTGATATCTAAATGTTTTACTTCAACTGTGGAATCGAAACTGGGAATCGATAAGAATCGATATATTATATCGACATTTTAATCTGAGCAGAATCGGAATCAATAAAATTTGAAAGATTCCCAACACTAATTGTGTATGTAATACTGCATATTGCCGTCAATTCTTTCATATCATGGTTTTGCATCTGATGTGTCTCGAGACTCAGTGATGCGTAACGTATCTGTGGCTGGTGTCCTATTCCCCTTGGCTAATCAAGATTTCATTAAGAACTTGAATAGGGAACGCTGACCCTTTGTAAATGAGATCACACTAAAATATGTTTCTTGAGGAAATGTTGTTCCAGGCTTTTTTATTTCAAGGTGGGAATTACGCATTCAGGGCTTTTCACAATATGCTAATGTTGAGCTCTTGAAAAGGGCATGATAGAAGTAACAATGGGTATTAATGCTGAATTTGTATTCAAAGGCAACATCCTGTAACTGATAGTGTTTTCTTTAAGCTCAGAGATGATTGAATCCCTCATGCAGTGTAAGACAACTGAATGAAGAACATAAACACAGAGCGGTTCTGTTGAATTTTCTGATCTCGTGTCAATCCCTGAAGTTTGAGTCTTGATCTCAAGGTGAAATTTTGCAGGACTGAATAATTGAACATGGACGAAGTGGTTCCACATAGTGGCGATGACTTCTTCTCTCATACTTATGTTTTCACTTTCTGCTTTGGTCCTGATTAGCAACATTGATTAAAACAGATTTTACAAGTCATTTTTCAGGCGTGTAAAATTAGTTAAATTTCCAGCGTCCCATTTTCGTTCTCAATGTGCGATTTTAATAAAAAATGTTATGGCATTATATAATGCCAGTGCATTTTGAATTCGGTTGTAATCCATATACACAGTCATTTTAATGTTTCTGAATGTTGCGGATCAAGAATGTGGTCATAATATACCGTTCATATATGTGGAAATAGAATTTAATATGAGTTGTTCACACACTTACTGCACAAGAGAAAAACATTACTCGACTTTGAACCAGTGACTTTGCAGTTCGAGTTGCTTAACTTGTTGGAAGGAAATTGTATATTGGCACCTGCTGCCTTACTAAATGCTTTAGAAATGTTTGGCATGCCTTATGTGAGTGACACTGGTGGAAGCAGGCTGCCAAGTTAACTTTATAAAATGCTAATGGTGAGTGACTTTATTAGGCAAGAAAGTGCCTTTAGATTATTTTTAAAACAGGTTTATTGCAGCATTGCGTTTGTCTTTACACTTCTGAATTTAAATAAAACATTCATGATAATTAACTCAAACCTGTGTGTCTGTTGAGATTCTGTTGTCAGATTATCATGTGGCAGATTACGGTGCAGACGCATCTAGGTTTCCCGTCAGAATGGGATGTCATTCTTATGCGTTGAGATGAAAGCGCTCCCTCAGTAATGCGAATCATAAGCCTGAGCCTCTTAGATCCGTGCCGAACACAAGCCTAGATTTTATGGTTTCAAACAGACTGTTGAATCACAATATGAGTAAACAGTTTGAAAAATGAACAAGCCCATGAGACAAGGCCTCCTTAAAATTCTCTAGTTAAACATGTTTTAGAAATTGACTCTCCCTCTGTCTCCCCACAGAACACGAACACTGTTGATTCAAGTTGTTTTTTATATTAATGTAACTCTTTAATTCTGTCCACCTTTCCATTCCTCCTGTTTAAAAAGCCTTTAATTACAAACTAAATACCAGTGTTTTCCAGACTGTCAGCTGGTATCAATGAAAATTCATCTGAAAGAATTTTCAATGCGTGTCCCAGAGTAAATGTGATAGCGTTTGCGGCACTGTTTGATTGGCCCAGAAAATATGATCAAAACAAGCTGGTTATAGTCTCACTTTAGTTCCACAGCCATGCTCAAACTTTGCATTGCACTTGGATAAGATTTTTAATGCTATAGTTTGCTTTTAGCTTTTATTTAATATCTCACCACATTATACAACAACCATAAAGGACAAAAATGCCAGTTGTTTGAAGATTAGGAATTCCAAGTGTGTTTAAACAGCATGTCTTACTTCAAAAATGCTCTTCAAAGAAGGGAAGATGAAATGGACATGATATCTCTCTGATGTTTTTGGGTTCCTATGGTAACTGAGGTGATGTTCAACCTCAGCTGTCGTCTTTAATATGTCTAATATCAGACGAGATTGCAGCATCAAAAGATTCACTTCTGTGATCTGGTTGAAGATGTGTATTTACAGAGCCATGAAACACTTGCTGCCCTATGACCTGTATGATGAGGCTCGAGGGCTGTGTCCTGTTCATGATGTTTATAGAGAAATCTACACACAAATCATTTTCACTTCCTGTGTTTGCTGGGTTTCTTTTTTATCTTTGGCCTTGAGTTCTGCCTTGAGAAATGTTTAAAATCACAGAAGAATTACTGAGATAAATGTTTTACTTTAAAGTTATACTTGACACAAGAAGCTCAAAGCAATGTCAGGGATAAGTTAACGGTTCTGTTTGTGATATTATGAGAATCTTTTGAAAGAAATGCAATATAATATAAATATCTTAACGTTATGTTTTTACTACCTTATGTTGTGTTCAGACCAAACGCGAATGAAGCGTTAAGCGCGAGTGATTTACATGTTAAGTCAATGCAAAGACGCGATAGACCTACTTGCGGCGTGAATCTCGCGAAAGACGCGAGTTGAAAAATTCGCGCCGTGTTAACCAATCAGGAGCTTGCTCTAGTAGTGGGGTGATTAGACGACATAGCGAGCGGAGGCAGAAATCCGAAAATGGAGGACAGAATAATCGTCGCTGTTTGTGGACACCCGGAGCTGTGTGATTCTTGTTCTTACTTTTATAGAAAAAAGAAAAAAGAAAAGTTTTTCTGCTTTCCATAACACATAAAGTGCAGCTGCCCTCTCAACAAAATCCATGTCATAGGTCATTTTGTAACGAGACTGGAGCCGCCTTGTCTGGAGCCCCGCCCATTACTTGAATTTGCGTGAATTTCACGTGCGAATGACGCAAATGTCACGCGCGAATGAAGCAAGTAAACTCTAAATGGTTTAAGCGTCCAAGCGTTGCGTTTGGTCTGAACACAACATTAGAATGAGCTATTTCTATCTACATACATTGCTGGTCCCCTTACATGTTGTTGTTTCTACAGTAGCCCTAAACAGACAAACTGCTCTACATGTCTGTAAATATGTTATCTCATTCGCCAAATAATAGAAAACGTGATGACATCTTTGTGTCAACCACCGTATGCTTTGAAATGCCATTGATTGCAATTCACAGCCTCACTGCTAGATGCAGCTAAAATCTCCACATTCCACCTTTAATAATGGCCGGTTGTCCAAATGGGGCATTTTATCTTCAATTATTGAAAGTTCAGTTATACTGAAATCCGTTTTGTTTGTGTTATGCTACATCCATTCCAGTTAGTATCAGTATAAGTCCACTATAAGGCCACTGCTATACCAGCCAGTGCCCCATAAACCAATATTACTAAGTGCATCGTAAGCTGGTCAATATTATAGCCTTCTTTTTGAGTTCTAGTAAAACCTTAATGTGCAATCAAACCCGATGGCATCCTTAAAGGGATTCTTCACCCAAAAATGAAAATTCTGTCATTTACTCGCATTCGAGTTGTTCCAAATCTGTATTAATGTCTTTGTTCTGATGAACACCGAGAGAGATGTTTAGACAGATTGTGCTCCCCATTGATTGCCATAGTAGGAAAAAATACAATGGTAGTCAAAAGTGCCACAGAACTGTTTGTTGTCCTAAATACATGTGTTCAACAGAACAAAAAAATATAAAGTATTTTTGACTACTATGGGAGTCAATGGGGGGCAAATACATTCATACAGATTTGGAAGAACTCAAAGGTGAATTTTTATTGTTGGGTGAAGTATCCTTTAAACACGTTTTCTAATATTCATCTGCACGTACAGTACACATTTGTTTTTTTCTGTCAGTTATGTGCTTCAGCAGCAGTAAGACCTTCCTGTGTTATTGGGGGCAAATAGGACACGACTCCAGTGCGGTTTCTCGGTATACCCAGAAGCGCAAACATGCCACAAAAAATGCTTTCCCAGCATCCTCAGGTGAGAGCAGGGAAGCACTGGAACTTTCCCTCTCTGGGATCATCTGACTGGCACCATCTGTCAGACTCGCAGCCTGGAGCAGCTACATCACAGGAGGAGCATTTTGAATGTTTCAGATGAGCGTCTCATTACAAATGCCCTTTCTCAAGAACGCAATGCCGCATAGCCACACCTCAACGCTCTGAATCTCTGTCTGGCTTACTGCTCGTGTTTGTAGTATTAAACTAATGTACTGGTTACCCACGGAACTGAATATTGTTGACATCTCCCTGTATTTATTTTATGCTTCTGATTTAAATAAATTCTTTAGTGTTGAGCCTCATGAGTCACTTGTAAGAAATGGGAGAAATACAATATGTGCTTTGTTGTGGGTCTCCAGGACATAGATGTAGATTTGACAGCAGAGTATGTTATTATAATCCATTCTTACAAACTGATTTAGAGGTGTACTGTCATTGACAAGCAGTGACAGTTTATTGTGCTCAAACAATAATCTTATCAACCACATGTTGGAGTCTGTAATTCAAGGTTTCCCAACTTGGGAGAATCAAGGTTGCATATTCATTCAAAGGCTAATAAACAATGCTGATAATGTTGTCAAGGCCGGGTACTTGAAGTAGATAAGGTCATGCGTTGTCTAAAATTAAACATCCTTACTGATACCTAACTTTTGTATTTGTTTTGTGTGAACACAACTCTCTCTGTGGTTCTCAGAAGTTGCTTCTTCTACTGAAGAAACTTCACACTTGTCTCTTGTGCAGTAGTGACTGTTTCTCATGCAAACTGGGCTGTTTCTTTTTGATTCAGTTTTTCTCTAAGGATGCTTAAAAAGTTGTTGAAAGTGTGATGTGAGGTATAATTTTACCACCATCCAGAGTGTTATTGTCTGAACTGTGAAGCTGGAAGTGTTCTTTAATGAAAGGCTTTGCAGTAAGTCTGCGCATCAGGTTCTGTTGTTGTGCGCTCTACGGGAAAGATTGTATTCTTTTGGGTGAAGCTTAGAATTATTCATGTTTTTTTAAAATGTAGTTTTATGTAAGGGTTCTGTTTTTGTAGTACTTTAAACCTTGTGCTGGACAACACCGAGTGTCTTTTGAACAGACAGAACAATAGGTTTACACTCCCATAGCCTCATGCTGCTCTTATCTACTTAGATTGTCCCGACATCTTATTTAAATATTTTTTGCACTATCGATATGGTGAAGCGGGTTTATCTTGTTTTGGGTTGCAAGAAAAATGTCAAATGTCCATCAGAATCGAAAGAAAGAAAAAAGAAAATGAATTATGTTTTGCATAAAGTCTGTTTTGGCATCCAGTCAAAAATTCTTTCAGTCTTGATAAAATTTGAGATAAGCTCTAGTGCATTTTTTGACATTGTGTGTTTGGATGGATAAATGACTACTCTACCCATCGATTTTCCTGAGGAGTTTGGCTTCTTTTAAATAGTTTCTGCGGAATAAATGTTGAAGGATTTTGTTTATCCGCTGTCAGGCTTAAGGTAAGCTGGTTTTGTTAGACAGACCTGGTAACCCCGCCTCCACCTCAACTCTTTTTGCTACAAGCTTGTACTTACTTTTGGGAACCTTGCAAACTGTTGCCTGGCAACCCCCATTCTCAGACCCACCTTCTCCTCAAAGTGCTGCTGGAGTGGAAAAGTGAGATGATGAACAGGTGAAGAGTGACTGGCCAGTTTGGCCTTAAAAGAGCTTACACTAAATATTTTGAGATAACAACCAATGAGAGACAGATAGTCTGTCAAGGATGACACAAGGGCAGACTTCCCTACTTTACAAAGTATTTTACATGAGAGCTTTAGAGATACAGTGATACAGTCTGAGATACATCTCAGACATCTCTTAATAATAAGAATTCTTGTTTTGCAACCTGCAGTCCCACTCTCAGTCACAGGGGGCCACCAGAGACACAATTTTTAATTGAATGTGCTTTTAACATCTGATTGCAGATCAGCTATTTCATGGACTGATTACCACAATGGCATGCATGAGGTGTGTGACAGCTGGCCAGGGAGCATTTAGAAGTCTCTGCGGCACATACACCAGCAGGAATCCCAGTCATTTTCTATGTGTTGCTGGTTTTGGGCCAGCTGTGATGACAGCCCCAGCAGTCAGAGCACTTTTGCACACCTGACAAACAGCAAAGCAGATCAGTTAATGAATGTTTTCGTGCAGGACTGTGGAATATAAATGACAATGTTAACAGTTGTGTCCGCTAATGAAATTCCACATAAAAATACAGAAACATGATGCTATGCAAATTGACAAAAAAATGTTAAGAGCTCTTGTTTAAATGACCCATTGTGAATGACCCTGTCCATATGATGCACTTTCCTGTTGCAAGTTCACTGGAGAATTGCCTTTATTTATTAATCATATGTTAAAACTTCATTGTCCCTAAAGAACCCTGTGAAACAAACTTTCTTCCTCCAGCGACTTGAGCATAAATGATTCATGAGCACTCCACTATTTAATTTTAATGCTCTCGAGCGAGTGAACGGCAGGCTTTTTTTACAATAATTATATTTTTGTACTATAAGTACTTGCATTCCCGTATGTAGTGTTATGATGTCACACTGAAACACTCTCTCGTACACGTATGTGGATTGTGACCCTGTGAGGTGAGCGGTGTTCGGATCTGTCATTGGTGTGTCGTGCAGCACGGGCATCATGTGAAGAGCTGTGAATAACT
Source organism: Triplophysa siluroides (assembly GCA_006030095.1). NCBI lineage: Eukaryota > Metazoa > Chordata > Actinopteri > Cypriniformes > Nemacheilidae > Triplophysa > Triplophysa siluroides. Next base: position 668,965 of record VCII01000051.1, on the reverse strand, counting down.
GCTGGCAGTGTGTGTGTTCAGATGAGGGAAACTGAGGCGCTCTATATGTGCCTGTGGGTTGAATGTGGCATATGTTCCTGGATCAACATACTTGTTGGTCCTCCAACATCATTCAGATTTTACAGTTAGGTTTAGAGTTTGTTGTAAGGTTTTGTGCCTTACAACAAACTTGAGTCAGATCTGACTGTTTCTTTGACAGCAATTGTCTTTCAGAACCACCAAAAAGCTCAAACAAATCTTATGCCGCATTATTGTGGTGACGTTAATGCCGACATTTTGTTTTTGTGTACAATTCTGAGAACTCTGTTCTTGTGACCCTTTCGAAGTGCAGTCAGCTTTTAAGGACGACACCTGTGACCTCAGAGAATGTGTCATGTCATCTCTTTGGGGCTCTGAAGTGAGTGTGCTTCAGAATGTGTGTCGCTTCTTCACGGTCTCCAATAATGTAATAGAATATCAATCAATATCAGTTATGAATAAAACTAATTTACATTCTAACCAAGGTGACATCTTTGTGTTACATTTCTCCACTTTTTATACTTTCAATGGCTCTGCTTTTTTTTTCTAAGTCTGAATGTTTGTGGTACAGTTAGATTTTTGATCTCTCAACTAATATTCCCATTTCCATCATTCCAGAGCAGATGCTAATTTCCTCCCCCAACAACTCGAGGTGGGTCTAAGAAGGTCTAAATTTAAAAAACGACAGGCAGACAGAATAAAGTATTCCTTCTAACAGAAGGCTGCGCCTGACATTCTGCAGGAGACAGGGTTAAATCCTTCGCATTTCTGGCATTCCCAGCAATTACCTTGTGCCAGTCATGCTAACAGGCCGAGGCTCAGCAGTGCACATACGGCGCATAGTTGTGCGCCATGAGATTAGGGAAAGGCTTATGTGGGTCTCTATTGAGTGAGAGGGCGGCGGCTTTTGGGTTTCCAGGGCAGGGCTAAAAATGAGTTTGGTCCTCCCGGGTCAATTAGACTCAAGTTGGTGTCATTGGACAACTTTATTTTTCACAAATTAACGTTTTTGCTAGAGAAATTGTTGATATTCAGGCCCTAGACTAGAAATGCATATATTAAGATGTATCATTATCGTGCAATGTTACGCTGACACCAATGTACAGTCTCAAACTTTAATTAGTCTTTTCTCCACTGAACCGAGAACTCATTCTGAACTGTACTGGGGTGAATAGCATAGCATAGCATGGCAAAAGGAGTTTTGAAAGTTTGCATGCTTTTAAAAAGTTTGCTGGGTTGAACAGTGATGATTAGAGATAGAGTTTGGTCACTGGGTTTTGCCAATATCTAACCAATAAAACTTATTGAAATGTGCTTGTGAACTTTGACAACATCGTTTTTTTTTCTTTTTCTGAAAAACGGCAAATTTGGAAATCTGAGGTTTCAAAAAGACAGTGACCAAAATGTTCATTGATCATAAACGTGTTATTATGCAAAGTTACTTGAATTAAAAAAAATGTTTTAATATTTTTTTTGTAATTTTGCTCTTACTGGTTACCATTATATCACTAATATATTTGGCAACATTATAAATAACTGGTTAACATGGATAGGAATTTGTGTTGTTCAATTTGTGTTTAGGTTAGTATTGATTAGTAATATTTGTACTTATAGCAGTTAGTATTTATAGTTTTTGTAAAAAAAATCCAATCAGAATGTTGATTGGTTATTAACATTCTTCAAAATATTTTTATAATTATAAAATATTTGAGCTGTTTGTCAAACTGTATGTTATCTTGCCAATGGGAAATGTAGGGAGGGAAGATTTGAACAATCTTTATTGTTCAGCCATGGTTTTCAGATGCCACATATAATATACACAAATAATATCAATAAAAAATAAACGTTTTGTGCTGAAGAAATTTAGAGATATTTGTGACTGTCTGAGGTTTAAATCTACTTTGGCCACTCTGCCCTGTGTGTCCCTGCGTGGGGGTCAGCCCAAAACAAGACAGCTGCTGCTGGACCCAACAGACTCGCTCATGACATCAGACCCTCTGATATTTTAAAAAGGGGCCGCAGGCCAGGGAAGCGAGCTTACTGTGGACTCTCTTAGCCAAGCAGTCTCTTTGAACGCTAAGAAACCCTCTAGTCTGCTTTTGAGGAGCTGACCAAAATCCCACATTTCGCTTATATCGGGATATGACCTATTAGCCCTGGGTTGGCAATGCTGAGGCATTGCCCTATTCCCCGTTTCTCAGCCAGCTCTAGGAGAAAAATGCCCAAGTCCTCCAGCAAGGAAAAGGCACCCCAGGCTCCTCTGGAGAGCCAGGCACTGGAGCTGGCTGATCCCAAGGAGGTGGCCAAGGAGTCTCTGCCTCCTCAGAAGGTGGCCAAGGAGCCTCTGCCTCCTCAGAAGGTGGCCAAGGAGCCTCTGCCTCCTCAGAAGGTCCTCAGGATATTCAGCATCAACATCATAGCTCAAAGTCTGCCTTTCTGTCGCAGACGGGTGAGTGAACGCCAGGAGTCTAAACATTGCTTTGCCCTACTTTGTGCCTGTATTAGGAATGGACATTCATTTAAAGTTTAATTTACTATGTTCATGTCACTGAAAAAAATCTGTGAACTGGACACTAGTGTTGGTGTATTTGTTTGCATGTGTCAATGAGAACATTGAGTCTTGGTCATAAATCTGTGGCTCCTTTAAAGTCAACATAGCATCCACTCATTGTTGGTGGGTGGCGAGACTTTACAGGATATTTTAGTCATGTTTTTTTCAAACTAAACTTGATTTAGTAAATTGTTTACACAATAATCAGTGATGTACTGTACCAGTTTTTACCTATCTTTATTTTCTTGCTCTATTTACAAAGTACTGTTCCTCAGGAAATTTCAACACAAGTATTATGTCTTCGGATTTTGAATAGAATCCACTGTGGCGCTGTTTAAAATGCATTAGGATGTGCTTGGATTGTGAGTCATCGTTCAACCTTCAGCCTCCCTGTCGTTTTTTTAAACCAACAATAGCAGTAATTGCACGGGCATAGTCAGGAGACTCAATATAGCAGCAGCAGCCTATGAGCTAGTCACACTGTGCTGCATTGCTGTCATTTTAGTGTTCCACCATCACACCCTAAATATATTATTCACACAGCAACATTTATGATGAATTCATGCTTCAGGGTAAAATTACATCTGGGTAAGGGCATTAGGATGTATACTTGGATAGATGGGTGTGAAAACATGTACATTTTCGACTCCTTTAACTCGTATACATTTAAGAGAAAGTGCCGTCTACGATACGCAGTTCGTCACAACTTAAGTCGCTTCTACGATCTCAACCGGTGCCCTTAAAAAGGCTTGTTGGGGAGTTCCTATTTTTAACCCTGCCCAGGACCATTGAAAAGTTATTGATTGGTTAGGAAAGCAGCTGCTCTGTGCTTTTCACGACGTCCCACCATTCTCACACCACAGCGACACGTGTGCCGCATAGTCGAAGCGGGAGTGGCCCGGAAGGACACCCAACACGACCATTTTTGCTTAGCACTCGCCACAATGTAACACCTCAGCAACTGGCGAACTGTTAAACACGTGACCTTCCGGTCGTAGCCGTTTCGCTAAATAAAGCCCTTCAGCTTGTTTGATAAAGGTACGGTACTGAGAACAAGGTATTAGGCTTTTTTGTAACCGTCTGAAAATAAAATATTTTTCCACATCACAAAAATCATACATTCTGAGAACATTCTTTTTTTAGACATCACCATTTACGGCAGCATTATTTGTAGTCTAGGTGCCTTGATGCCAGGACATTTTTGTATTTAGCTTTGAGTCACTCAGATGTTTACAGGTATTTGCGAAGAGTTTAAGTATGCCGTTAGGCCATTGGTTGTGGGTATTATGTGGAAAATGTTTCTAAGTCTACGAATATTAAAGATGGGGTAACATGCTATTTCAAGCATTCTGACTTCTTTACAATCTTAAACATGCTGGCTTCTCATGCTTAACACGGTCAACTTAATAAAAAACAATACACTCACCCAGCACTCCAACTTGTTTCCGAAAGTTATTTATTAGTCTAGTTTTGTAACAGGGATCCTATTCCTTTGACTGGCCATTCTCCCAGGAAAGCGCTACCACATGTCATACAACGAGCGAAAGACCACGCGCTAGCGTAGGAGAACATTTACATTTATATTACATTTATGCATTTTGGCAGACGCTTTTATCTGCAAAATGCATAAATGTAATGCGGTTATCGTCACAGACCTACACAGCGCAAAAAGATGCCAGTCATGAACTGCACGCGGTATGTCAAACTAAGTCACATGTCTCTGTTTTATTGGCAATCGGCGCGTTAATGCATAATGTAAACAACACCAAGGTATAATGCGATGATGTATTGTGTGCTCGTGCTGTAGTTCCTTCCCCCCTCCATCAGCTCGTCTTTTTCTGGAAATAATCGAACAGCTGTATGTCTTGTATAAATTTGGTCAAACTAAATACTCTTCGAAGATACGAAGTATGCAATACTACTGTATAGCTAGTCAAGATTAATATGAGATTTGCAGAAACAGTGGGTGTTACCCCATCTTTAACACTCCTACCATTTTTTTGTGTGGTTTGTCATTAGTATGCTTTGAAACAAGAAAGAATTCATCCCTGCTGAAAAAACAGCCTGCTGATTGATCCCCGGCCCCGCTGAATAAAACAATAGAAATGCAATTGAAACCATCACAGAAATTATTATGGTTTCCATTAAAACCAAATTCCTTTTTGTTTTGAGTTTTGGGGGATTTAATGGTGTTCTATTGGTTCCCATCTGCCAGATTACATCCCACCAAAAGAATTCATAACATACCAGTAGAGTCCATTATAGTCTCCATTAAAATCAATACTATTCCCATTATAACCATTATTTTCATTAAATGTTCTATTGTGTTTTGGGTAGGATGCTATTGTTGTTGTTTTTTCCAACAGGGATTCCTGTATGGTTTTACTTGGAATGTTAGTGCCATTCTATATTTTTTAATATACAAGTAAATTTACAAGAAAAACAGGGAAACGTGAAAGAAACTGTTATTTTACGGTTTATTTCTGCCCTCCCTCAGCTGGCCCCCCCTCAAGTTTTTTTATGGGATTTTTTTACAGTGTACGCTGTTCTGTTTCCACTGGGTTACAAAAAAATACTGAATCTTACCACATGCTTCTTGATGAAATCAACTGATTCGCATTCTTTGTGTCAACTGTAGGGTGTGCACACAATTAATGAAGTCTACAACCTCCCTTTCCTGCTTCTCCAACTCCTAACAAGACATGCATCACTTGAACCTTATAGTTTGGGCGTTACCATCCTAAAATTGCAACTTGCAGTAAAATTCAGCTCATAAAAACCAAGTTGCTGCCAACTAAATGTTGCTGTTTTGCATAATTTCTACATGCTGGTGCACAGAAGTGAATTCTCCCCACTGGTGTCAAGGTCAAACTGTTAAATGTCAATTACCCACTGTAATCTAATCATTTGAAAGATTACCCGAGTGCAAAAGCGGCATATCTCTTTCTAAAATTTTCATTGTGTTAGTGTTATAAGAGAAATTCAAGGCCTGCTATATTTGCCAATGCACCGTTTGATACTTGACTTTTTTCTCTCTCTCAGAGGACATTGCGTGAGCCCTCCAAATGATAGCGCAGAGAGAAAGCCAAATAAAATGGTCTATATCACTATTGTGCACATGTTCCTTCTGGAAGATTAGCTTGGAGGCAAAAAGGGAACTTTCCTCCTGAGGTTTGTCTTTGTTCTTGAGATGGTGGTGTTCAGAATTCAATTTATCGTCCCTTCCTCTTTTCTTTAATAAAACGACCCTCTGTTGAGACTGCAAAGATTCCCATAGCGAGCGGAAGAGAACAGAGCAAAAATACACTTATAAACTTTGACATCACAAAACACACGTCCTGTTGCCTCATCAGATGAGCAGCTGCTTTGGACGCCACCTTGCAGAAGTGACTTGAGATGCACCAGCTGGTCCTACTGAATGGAATAATTTGAATTTCTTATGGTCCCCGTGGGCCAATATTGGATCCCTAAAGGTTCACTCTCAGCAAGTTTTACTAAACGTTAAGGAACAGCTTCTTTAATGGTAGCTCAGAATGGAAATACTTTATTTGAATTCATACTCGTCTTCTGTCTGTGGTATAATTAACTTTGCAACTGAGTCTCTAGTCAAGATATGCTGAGGAGACAAAACCCTCCGTTTTCCCAGGCCTGGTATAGATTCCAGCTGTTGCCTAAGAGACCACCAGGAAATTAACACAAGTTGTCACGCTAGCACACTTTGGTGCGTATTACTTTTCTATCCTGATCTACTCTACGGTTTCAGTGATCCGGTCCTGCCCATCAATGCTATGCTACTTCCACAGTCACCAACAAGAGCCAAGTGCAACTTGAGACTCTTGCCTTTGGCCTGCAAGTCTCACATAGCAAGTTTTCTTAAAAGAATACTGTAATTCACCCAAAAAACTGATTTACACACCTTTCACTTTTTTGTATTGTTGTATTTATGTAGCTCTTCCATACAGCAAGCGTTCATAGAGACCATTTCTGTCAAGCTTCTAAACGACCAACCATTTCACACACAAGAGCCCTGCAGCACACAAACAAATCGGTGCTTTAAATGTTAAATTCTGCACGCTTATTTTAATCTCTGACTTGGTGTGTTGTCAGTCAGTACGCTCTGATTTGTTTTGAAATGTTTGTGTTTTTGTGTACTGTGGTTAGTATTTGCTGATGGGGTTTTATTTAAAATGGAGACAGGACGGTGCATGTCTTCATGTATGTGTTTTGCTGAGGGGCAATTGGACACTCTCCCACAAGTCTAATCATGACTCCTCTTGGAGGAAGATTGTCGTATTAGTCATGTGTTTCCTTAGAAATAAAAGTCTCACTTTACAACACCTTCATTTTCTTCAAGATGTTTTGATGGAATGGATCATAACATTTGATGCTCACTTTAAGGGGTGGGTATCGTTCCACTTTTATCTGCTCCGGTTTTGCATACTGAATCTGATTCTTAACAATTCCCAGTTTGATTCCAATATGGTTTCAAAAGTAGTATTTTTACTTAATTTTACTTGAGTAAAAGTAGCTTTAAAAACAATTTATGTATCAAATGTGGTGGAGTAGAAAGTGTGATATATGCTTTTTAATATAGAAAAAAGTAAAATTTTTCAAAGTAAAAACACTGATCAAGTATGTATATTGTAATGTACTCTAGTTTTTAAAGGGATAGTTCACCCAAAAATGAAAATTCTGTCATCATTTACTTACCCCATGTCATTTCATACCTGTATACATTAATTTGTTCCCATGAACACAGAGAGAAATATTTGGAAAAATGTTAGCAATTTTCAGTTCTGGGACATCATCCACTACCATAGTAGGAAAAAAATATTGTATTCTTGTTATTCTGTTAAACACAAAATTAGATATTTTGAAGAATTTTGGAACAAAAACCGGTATGGGGCACCTTTGACTACCATTTAATTTTTTTCTACTAGGGTATTCAATGATGTCATGGAATTGAAAATGACATGCATTCTTAAAATAATTCTCTGTGTTCATCAGAACAAAGTAATTTATAAAGGAATGAAATGAAATGACATGAGAGTGATTAAATGTTAACAGAATTTTCATGTTTGGGTGCGCTATGCCTTTGAGTATCAGATTGGTTGATTTTTGTGTATAGGGTGAATAAAGTAGCCATTTTGATTTTGCCGCAGTTGATTTGCTGACTTTTGTGTTAAACAATTGACCATTGTGCTAATGTCATGAAAAATCAATCCAAGGCACTTGTGGACAGTTCTGAAAATGTTCAGTGTTTTTCAGATTTGTGAAACACTTGCTGTTTCATATATTGGCCATATTATAAAGGAAAGTGCTTATACCCAGGTGACCTTTCCTCACTTTGTTGACAATGAGCACTTTGTGAGTTCCGTTAGCTGAGCTCAGAGAACTCGTTTGCGCCGACGAGATGATGGGATTGCATTGCCCTTGAGCTCCAAATAACGCATAGTGGATGCATCAGCCCGAAGCTATTCTGAGCAAGGTATTGGGCAAACAGGGTTTATTATATGAGAAAGACCCCCAACCAACATGACTAGCTGTCTCATAAATGGCCACAAACTTGTAAGTAAGGAAAGAGAGATGCTAACACATTTTCTCAGGCTGTGATTGCCAACCGATAGTAGGTGCCAGTATGGTCAGTGCAAGCCCAGCTGGCACATGACATGATGGTGGCACACCCACCCAAGAACTAAACCGCTGAGAGTGCTGACTTGTGTTGGCCTTTTAGATTGATTTTTGTGCCATCCCTGCACTCCAAAAAACCTGCTGAACTCAGTCAGTGACTTGTAACGTGTTTGAAGACCTCCCACCTGCCAAGAGGTGCTGACATTTCTTGCACAGCTGCCAGCATGGGTGACTGGCTTTCTTTTGTCCCAGGAATGTCACAGCAGTTTCCGACCTTTGTGACTGACTGACTTCTATGGAACACACGATTTCTATTATTATTAATAATTATATTGGCTCCATGTATGGGCACAAAGCCATTGACACGTTTCTTGAAATATCTTCTTTTTATGTTTATAGAAGAAAGTATGTCATAAGGGGTGGATACATGACAAAATGCTTTCCAAGAGGGTGCGTAACCCCTACCCTGGACCCACACATCCAATCCACATAGTTGAGCTCCATAAAGCAGAACCAATCTTTCCCATTGATCTTTCATTTTATCTAATGTAACTGAACATCTCTTTTAGCAGTGCCCTCTAAAGCAGACTGGGAGCTGAGCCCAGAGCCTGGCTAAGCACAATGTCTGGTCTTCATTCCTTGTCCCGTGCGATCTTTTCTCACCTTTCCTTCCCACCACTCCCTCAACCTGTCTTAATCCACCCATCCATGTCACCCACATCAGCGATGTCACTCCAGCAGCGAGTGGGGTGGCCATGGCGGGACTGATGCAGCTGTATCCATGGTTTGTTTAATTTGTGAATTAAACCGTGTGGCGCTGCTTGTGTGGTCCAGCCTAGATTTAGAGGGAGATGGGCATTTCTTGGACCAGCTCTCTGGATTGAGTGAAAGCTGAGGGAGATAGAGGTTTTTCTCTGCCCATAATGCTAATAACTAACACAGTTGTTGATTATGGTTTAAACCATTTTAAGTCAGGTAAAGTAAACTTAAAAATATTAGTTAACATAACTATTTTGCATCAAATTCATGTAATAACAAATATTTTTACGTTGAATTAACTACAAAATTTAAGGCAGCTGGGAAACTTGATTTTTTAAGTTAAATCAACTTTTACATTGTTGTTGCTGTATTTTTGCATTTATTTGCAGAGTATTTAAACGGTCAAAATAGTCCAATTACCAAAAACGATGCAATGTTTGCAGATCTTGAATGCTGCGAATAAAAGTTCATATTCATGTGTAAAATACATGTAAAAAACATTACTATTATGTTTAAGACCAATTCATAAATGAATATATGATGAACAAGCCGGGTTTTTAATACAATTTTCATACATCTTTGTCACTCAAGATTTGATGATCAACACCGCTGAATGAACATTACGTATCTATTAATTTCCACTAATATCCATCATAATTTTCAATATAACAGTGCATAGATATGAAAAATGGCACACGCGAGTTCTGTGAACATTTTTGAGTGGTAATGAAAAAGTTGAAATGTTCAAAGGGGTGGTAACAGAAGCAATTTCTGCCAATCTTATGTTAATCTTGAGTACCTGTAGAGTAGTACTGCGTTCTTCATATCTCCACAGTCTTTAGTTTGCTCACATTTTCAGAAGACAGATACAGCTTTACGATTGTTTCCGAAAAAAGCAGAGCTCCTGGATGAGTACGTACAGCCTTTGCGTAACTGTCCTCCAGCTGTTGCATGGATGTAAATACTGCACAATGAAGTTTTGTTGTTGTTATACAGTTAACTATGGCTTACAGTGTGATCGAGCCATACATATATGATCCTGAATCGGACCCTGAGTCTGTAGTAGAACAAGAACCACAGCAACAACGACTACAGATGGATGTCTCTATATGGTACCTATCGTTATTACTCGTTAGCTTTGCCATTTGCCATTTTACATTCGCAATATGTATTATTTATACCTTAAAAGCTCAAAGTTTACAACACTATGAAATCCTGTGTCATACCAGTATACATTTCTAACATTTAAAAAAGCCATGATTTCAAATCAATTAAAATATCATAGAAAGTAACGCTTTTTATTTTCTCCTTTAAAACACAGAAATGGCAAACTGGGGATAACCCAAATGTTTGTGCTGTTTACATTAAATGCACTTACGCACCGATTGCAAACAAAACTTACCGGCTGTGTTTCAGACTCCAGAACGGGAACTTTTTTCGTTGGCACCGCTCCAACATTCAGTTGCAAACAACTTAAATCCAGAGTAAAACTGGGACTTGTTTGAGAAACAATCGTCTTCGAAATGACGTTCACATCAAAAATATTTTCGCAAATCCGTTGCTTTCCGGGAAAAACAAACTGCATCCACTGTTGTCTTACCAACGGGTTCTTAGGAAAGCTAAACAATGATTTCTTTTCCTCACAGTCAAAAACACACTTCCTTTGTGCCATTGCAGATTCTTGGTATAATACAAATTGAAAAATCCTTCACAGCAGCACTTGTCACAACTCCTACACGAGTGAAACACGGTTACGGCTCGCGCATGGGTGTTCTCCTCGCTTTCTCTGGGTGATGACGTATGGTCGTGCTATTTCTCTTGCTGGGTTACGCAAAGGCGTCCTTTGCCGGGAGAATTATCCAATAAGAGACTAAAAAAAGTTGTTGCGCAACGATTTTTTATGTTCGAAAGAACTTTCCAAAACCTGTACGAACACTGGGGGAGTGTATAGAGCACAGAAATACTACGTAATCCATCCAACAAAAGTTGACCATGTTAAGCATGAGAAGACAGCACGTTTAACATTGTAAAGAAGTCAGACTGCATGAAACACCTTCAATGCATTGAAATGTAACATTCACTACTGCTAAATTCATAAATCTAATGTCGTTTTTGCTACTGCGCTGAAGTTTTAGCAGACATGCTGCATTTGTTGCTCAGCACAGGAAACCTGACTCGGATTCCCAGATTGATCAGGAGGACCGTTTATCATGTGGGTGATGGAGTTCAGGCATTCTCCAGGCCTATTTATAAAAGTCACGCATCTAAAGACATGCACCCTGTCCCTTACCTGAGGGTTGAAGGTTTAGAGCTTGTAGGTGTGTGATAACACAATCACGTCCTAAGATTCCAAGTAATGTAATTGTAATGCGCGTTCGGATAATTAAAGAGGTCTTTCAAGATTAAATTTGTTCTTTGTCCTTGTTGCATTTGATTCCAATCCTGGAATGAATTAAGTTTCAGTAGTGAGGTCTCGCTAAATTGATGCTGAACAAAATGTTTGTCCTTTTGCTTGTGTACCCGCTCGCACGAATGTAACCCGGCGACGTGCCTGGTTATTAATAGGGTCCAAGCATTACCGTCAGGCTCACTGGAGCATTGCAAAGTAATCGCTCGGTTTCAACCTCATCATACGACCGATTATTTTCCGTCAAGGGCTTCGATTTGAAATTCTGTGTTTTGTTGTAGAACTGACTTAAGCAGAACGTTGACGCTTGAAGAATAACGTTTTTGTTCTTGATCCAGCTTCTATCGCTTTTAACTGTTAACCGATGTGTGTTCACAGCTGTTATCTTGTGTACATACACAGAAGTATGCAATAGGGAGGACAGAGGAGGATTGTCTAGTTTGACGATCCATTCTCTGTTTTGACAGATTTGTTTGTGTCTGGATGCTTTCATGTACAATATCAATGGTCTGTGATGTATGAAGATGTGTGCGAAACTTGTGATCAGATTTTCTTGAACAGTTGTTTTTTGGTGTAACCATGTTGTAAACATCATGCTCGTAATGTTTTAAATGTTTTTTTTAATTGTAAGAAAGCAAGAAGCTTTCAATTATCATATCAAAAGTTTGGAAATCTATGAAATGTCCTCATTTCGTGTGTGTGTATGTGTGTGTTGGGTGACATTGATTCTGAATTCATGCATTGCCATGGATTTAAATGGCATCACATTCACATCTTATTAAACCTAGCAACCACCCACCCCCAAAGCACAGGGCTAATTGAATCGGGCCTTTAACAGACCCTCTTTATGAGGGGACCGACCATAGCTGAAGCAGACCTCTCTTCTCAGATCTGATCAATGGATGTTATTAGCAGCCTGTTCGGGTCAGTGCTTACTACTGTGCCCATAGATTCCTTAAATTCATGTTTGTGCCGGACACTAGATTTTCTCATTGTTTTGAAAGCGGCACAGCAGGACTCTCTGCTCTTCAGTTTAACACCGCAATGAATTTTCAGTTGGCCTCCAGGAGATGATTAGAAACTGGTACATAACACAATATTTTCATAAAGCTTCAAAATAAACGTCAATCATTTGAATCTCTCATTGAAACGTACATGCCTCATATTTGGGTGTACTATTCATTCAACTGGTGGAAAGTTTCGACTATAAAACGTTTTGCAAATTTCCTCAGAACTTCTGAAAGTAGCTGCTCTCTCAGAAAGCAAGAACGCTCTGTCCTTCGACAAAAATATTTTAGTATGAAGAAGAAAGTATAAATGGGATATTCTCTGTATATTTGGATGAATTGTTATGAGCATCTCTTCGGTTGGTCTGTGAAGATCACTGATGTGTGATGACTTAAACAATCTAGCAGTTCTTTTCTTTTTTTTAGTTTTGCAGTTCACTCTGGTTCTTGAATGTTCATCTGAGACAGTTTCTTCAAGGCTGCACACTTATCTATCTTAAAAGATGAACAGATTATATAAACGATGGATTTGAAAGCACCAACACTCCATTGAGTCTCAATGCTAAATGCTTTGAGCTGTCGCTAATAAGCACGAATGTGTTTAGTCACAGATAATAGATATAAACAAGATAAACCATTGCCGTTTCTAATGACTGGGGAGGGAATGCAATACTGCTGTATTGAAGGAAGTCCCGCATTCAAGTAAAGCGAGCCAATCGTCAATCGATATAGAATGAGTATTCGGGTGGCGTGAGTGACCACAAAAAAGGTATTATTTTGTGCAGTTTTAGCTTAGGAAACAAAAGTTATGATACAGTTGATGTCAGGTTTAATTGTCATTCAAGAATATGCTATTAGAAATATCTGTCCTCCCCCATTCAAGTAGATGGGACTGTGGTCTTGCCATGACCGAAATAGCTGCCCTGAGGGGTTGCAAACATGGCCACCGACCGGCATGACTTCCGCAAACATATTTAGGTTCTGTATAAGAAGCTTGGTAATGGTAACACGGAACAACCCTCAAGGATAACGCTGGCGAAGCTAACACTCCAGCTACTCTGATGATGTAATTAAGCTTGTGTATGTTTCAATCAGCAGTGGTCTGTTGTTTCAGTCTCTGATCTTGTAGACTTCCTAAGGTCAAAGAGTAGTGACGTTCAGAGTGTTCTGAGATCAGAAGGGTAGAATCTGCATGCTTTGGCTGTTGTCTGTGTTTGGATAGATGTCAGGAGTGCGGTGTGACTGCACGCTGGTAGAAGTGAGATCAGGCAGGGTAGCTGCTGTCTCAGCTCACTGTCTCTCTTGGAGGGTATTAGTTTACTGAGCTTCATTGGACTCCTTTCATTTTATGCTTGTTCGTTCTGTTTGGAGAGCACATCTTATGTTGCACTATTTGACAAGTTTACAATTCTGAATATTTTCATTGTAGTTGTAGTTTTTGTTGTCTAGCAAACAGGGAATAAATGTTTGTGTCTGTGTGACGTTGTTTCTTTTACATTTGACTTTCCCAAATTTGTAATTGTGAGTCTTTTCTGCACATGGATTTACAAACCATTACTTTGAGTATTAACTTTTAGGTCTAAAGACAAATGTAATTATTTAAGTTTTTCCTATATTTCTGAAAAATGTTGCGGTTATACTTCTGCTCCTGATATCACCTACCAACTGGCCAACACAGTCTCACGGGAATTCATGACATTGTCGTTACGTGTTATTCGTGTTTACTGACAGGAATTTCCCCCTTTTTTCGTGTCACCCGGCACGACTTTATTCGTGTCACGTGTCACCCGGCACCCGTGTCACCCGGCACGACTTTATTCGTGTCACCCGGCACGACTTTATTCGTGTCACCCGGCACGACTTTATTCGTGTCACCCGGCACGACTTTATTCGTGTCACCCGGCACGACTTTATTCGTGTCACCCGGCAAGACTTTTTTCGTGTCACCCGGCACCACTTTCAATCTAATGTATTTTAATACGCGGTATCTTTCATATGTATAAATATATATCAACGCAAACTGATGGGAATTCATACCTACGTGGTGGCTCATTCGTGTGAATTCCTATTTCCTACGAGCTCATTTGTATGTTTTGTTATGATTCGACTATTCCCCGTGACCTTAAGTTTTGGGGCGGGGTTAGGGGAGCCATTTATCGTTGTTTTGCCACCTCGTGAAATTGACGTTTTTCGCAAAATTTGCCTTTGCGGCTGTGATTTTAGGGTTTGGAGTGAAGTAAAGTGTTGGTTAGCCACATCCTAAAATATGTACGACAACTTTTGATATCAGGTTATAAATATTTAAATGTCAATACACACGTAGTCAGTGTATTGAAAGTCGTGCGGAGTGACACGAAAAGAAAGTTGTGCTGAGTGACATTAAAATAAGTTTGTGCTCACTGACACGAAAAAATGGGAATATTCGTGTCCAAGAACACAAATGAATAGATTCCAAATTTCGTGTCCATGCCACAAACTGCTGTGAGACTGGGTTGAACTGGCATCTTGGTTATTTACTAAATTCAGTTTTTACTCTCATTTGAACCGTGGCGAGTGTTCATGTTGGACCATGAGTGTCGTGTAAAACACCTTGTGCTTTAATTTGTTAAAAAACACCTCATAAAGTCACTGGGTTTGTGCTCAACAGGATGAAATCAGTGCTTAGAAAACAGAGTATGTGCACGCCAAACACTTAACAGCATTCACAGCCCCATCAGCATTCACAGACGTACCAGCCGGTTGTTTATCTCGCACTAGCCTGTTGATTTCCATCCCTCTCTGCCCTCAGTCATTGTGACGGAAGGGCTGAAGAGACTCGGCATACTGATTCAACCTGACTCCATTGATTATAAAAGACTGTTGTATTGAAATGAGCAGTTTGGCTGCCATCGCTCATTCAAGAGCTATGGATTGCGGTTAAAAACACCACGATATACAGAATATTAATTAAATTTAACTTCTTTAGTGGGGTGGATGGCTATGGTATGGCTTTAATAATTTGGTAAAAATGCCTTATGTAATTTGTACTTGCATACTAGTCGGTGTGGTAACTGTCAGTGACAGCATGATCATGAGATATGAACTTGATGCTAAACGCTAATGTTTTTCTTCTTTTCCATGTCCATCCTCTCTACTTGTGATGTCACGGCTGGATTGCCCCATGATAGGTAAGACTAATGTTTTCTAGTCTGTTCTGCCTCTGTGATCTATCACCTTATAAAAACCTATTAATACTACTTTATGACTTGCCATTTCCTGTTCACTTTCCATTTCCTGCTAATTATAAACATCTGTGCACACAACAGTGTCTAACTGAAGGTGCTGTTTTAGTTTGTGAACAGCAGGTGGCAGTGTGGTTTAACAGCTGGTGCCTTTAAGTGGGGCAGCTCACCAGAACAATCTCTCCTAACACTTCCATAAACTTTATCTAGCCGTGGAGCAGTTGTTTATTTTGCTGTTATTTGCAATCCATCAAATTTGTTCAACATATATCAGACATATAGTACACCAAAGTTCACGATGTTGAAGCTGCTGTGATGGGTGTATTACTTTTATTACGCAAAGTAGGTCTACATGATATATATTTTCGTTTGAAGTTGAGACTATTAGTCTCTCAATCTATGTACTCCAAAAAACATATTTTTACGGGTTAGCCAGTGCATTTACAGTTTTATTTACACTCAAAGGGAAAATTGATCCAAAAATCGTCTTTTACTCACCCTCAGATTTTTCCAATCCTGTCTAAATGTCTTTGTTCTGGTAAACACAAAGGAAGATATGTGGAAGTATGTCAGTAACCAAAATGATATCATGCCCCATTGACTCCCATGATATCCTACTACGGAAGTAAATGGGAGATGAGATTTGTTTGCTTACTGACATTCTTCCAAATAACTTCCTTTGTGTTTAAGAAATAAAGAAATTAATACAGGTTTGGAACAACTTGATGATGAGTAAATGATGAAAACATTTTCATTTTTGGGTGAACTATCCCCTTAACAGTCATAGCTTGGTTTGATAATCCGATGTCCTCCAAATAAGAGCTTCGATCAGTTAAGTCATCCCAGATGCACGTATCCTAGATACTGCAAATAGGTTCTTTGGGCACTAAGCTTAAACACTTTAGCTTGTGCAGCAGGATGCCCGCTCTTGGCTTTGAACAACGGTGCCATTGTTGGCATAGCAGAATTGTTCTGCCTTGCGCTGAGATGGTGTCTGAAGTGTTGTGTTAACCTTGGTCTGTGAGTCACTGATCCAGGGCCAGTCGGTGATCAGATAACTGCATTTCCCGCAGTGCCTATTGTGACAGCACAGTGAGGACACTGTACTTCGAACCCCGCAGGCTCCGCAATGGCGCGTTCTTTGCTTCAGACTAAGCAAGCTGAGTGGCCGACACGTGTCGAGTGGGCAGAAGTCACTGCCAGCTGAGGGGCGGTTCAGATGAAGGGAATCTTGAAAGTCTTGGCGACGCATCAAAAGCTCTGTTTCTTTTACAAGATGGTGGCTAAACCACTTCTGCCTGCCTTTTTGTGTATTGGTTCATTTTTCCAGGATTTTTAGCTGCATCGTGTTTTGTAATAAATGGGGGTGTGACGCAAGCACCAGCCTGTGAAACAGGGCTTGTCGCTCTACAAGTAACCAGAATCTAACTCGGCAGACCATAAAAAGAAACTACTTGTAATGAATTAACATCAGAACTAGCCAAATTGAATGGGAAAGTTGCGTTTAAGAGCTGTAAAGCATTTTAATGCTCCTTTACTTATAAAAGCTTTGCCGTTCCATTTTATCAGCCTGAAACAGAGCCACTAAAGCGCCGTTTAAGCTGAGATCCAGAATGTGGTGAACACTTCCTTTTTTTCCCACTTCAAATATAGCGATTAAGTGTAGACTCGCTTTCTCATGAGGTAAACAATAAAATGGTTTCGTAGTAGATTGTTAAATTGTACATTTGGTTACCTTCGCCGTTCCAGTCGTGTTGCTAACCCACATGAAACGGTAATGAAAGTATAGAGAAAATTCCCATCTAATGAACTTTGTGGCTAGGACATAAATAAACAGAATGCAGTCATTATTAAAGCAGTAAGTCACAAGAGACTGTGCATTACGGTGGATTTAGCACCAGTAAGGGGTTGTTCCTGAAGAACAGCAGAGTTTCAGGTGTGTTGGTTCAATGGCTTTGAACTTGCATTTGAACATGTACGTTTTATAATGGCTCTAAAGTGTTTTTAACAGTGTGTTGTTATACACGTGTTATTACATTAAGTCATATTTAAAGGCATAGTTCATCCAAAAATGACAATTCTGTCTTCATTGAATCACCCTTTTGTCATTTCAATCCGGTCTGACTTTATTTTTTCTGCAGAACACAAAAGAAAATGTTGTATAATGTTGATAACCGAACACTGGCGGGACCCATTCACTTCTACTGTATAAACACAAAACCAATGCAAGTCAATAGGTATGCCGTTGAAGAGGGTAAATGATGACAGAATTTTCCTTTTCGGGTGAACTTCCTTTAATGTAAATTGTCGTTGTAGTTGTTTCACACTGTGAAGCTAAATTTCTTTAAAACCAGAAGGTTTCTTGATGTATTGAAAACATTTCTCTGATGTATTTTGGTTCCAACCCGGTTTTGCTTTTTTGTCATTTATGTTTTTGTGCATGCTTAAATATCTTAAAAACAAAATCCCTTTTCACTCCCCTTCATAAGGACAACCTCACTACATACTTGACCCTTTCCGCCACTAGTTATGGGGTTCATTGCCACATTCCGTCCTTTCAGAGAAAGTCACCCAAATTGTTGCCATCGCTCACAGTATTTCCCTTTCCTCCCCTTCCCTCAGAAGCTTTGGCGTTCCGTTCGAGTGCACATCACAGGAATCTCAATGAGAAACAGGTGGACTTCAAACGGCCATCTTCTACAAAGTTTACCGCATTATGGCTGAGAATTTATACGCTTTAGCATGAATCCGCGAGCACAAAGCTCCCAAACACCTCACAAGCAAAAAAGATGAATACATATGCATAACCATTTCCTCAAAGAGCAAGAGAACATTATTTTTGTTGTCCGTCACAAGAGCCGTCTTCATTCATGGTATCATCACATCTACTCTTTGACGTATTATAAACCACCCACCATCACATTCCCATCTGCTCTTTGTTAAGCCTGTGGTTGTCTGTAACACGCCGCCCCTTTAATAAACATACATCTCCTGTTCGGCCTGCTGTATAGCTGCTTTGAGGAGATCTCGGCTGTTTAACAACCATTGCAGAAGCTTCTTAACGGATAGGCAGCAGAACACTGTGTACCTGATAGAGTTTCTTTCAGGCTTGTGTGTTCTGAGAGATGTTTTATTGAATACTAAAATGAAGCTTCTGAACTGTTGTTTGGATAAGACTTGTTCAATAGGGACAATGCTGTGTAAATACTTTTTCCAGTAACATAATATAAGCTTTTTTTGCATTCTCACGAGACCATGAACTTACAAGTAACCACCTTGTTGTCTGGTGGGGGTAGCAGATAAAGGCAGTACTATGTGTCATTGAAAAAATACAAAGGTGCTCAATATAGGTTAAAGGTTTGGCCTGTATGCTGGACCCAGTCAGCTGTTGCTGGTCGATTTTGCAGTAGTTTTTGTGTCTGTTGCCATTGAGCTGAATGGGCAAGCTAGTGGATAGCGTTCTCTTTCATAGTATTATAGAGCTTTTTGATATTGAGTGGTTAGTATATTCATATACCATGGTATTGTCATTGTACTGTATATGTCCAGAACTACATACATTTGCAGTGTATTTATTCTGTATCCAAGTTCCTTGTTTGGTCACAGGTGTTATTGATGTGCCTGCAGTGTTTCGCAAAGGAAAAGAAATTTGAAACCAGTCAGTCTCTGCAAGCTAATGTGTACTAAACTTATCCCAGAGGATCTCGGGTTTAGATTATCAGTGTCAGTATATTACCTCTTTCAAGTCGATACAGTACTGTGGTCAATTTCAAGTCCTCCGCTGAAGATACCGGGTGCTGTTTTAGACATATATTTTTGAAAATAAAAAAATCAATGCGGACCACCCAGAGTGCATCGTGGCTAAAATGAGGTTTGGATTTTTGTTTTGTACGTAATTGTGACATGAACGCAAACATAAGGAGTGTCTGGACATATTTGCTTTGCCTGTGAACGGAGTTAACTGACCTTGGGAATGGTTTTTGGAACTTGGTTGAAGGCCACAACTCTTAAACAGAGTTTCTGAGTTCAAGTCTTCCAAAATGGTTCTCTTGGAGAACCACATTTTTGACTAAACCATAAAGAGTGTTGCCCACGTAACAACTTATTCTTTGACTTAAACTTAGAAATTGCGTGGCCATCATATAAACTTATTACGGCAATTAATTCAGCGATTAATCTCTTCCAGAATAGAAGTCTGGCCCTCAAAGAAAAGTAGTAGAAGACCCCTGTTGGCATTGGAGGAAAGCATTACGTTTATTCTTAAATTTGCGTTTATTTGTGTTCAAAATGAATGTAGGACTTCAAAATTAAACAAGCGGTCCACCGTCTTGCCGTCTGATGAGTCTAGTAAAATGATAATGAATCTGATTATATAATAAGGACTTCCTTTTCCTTATTTGATTACCTTGCTATCTTGCTCTAAAATAAACCTCTGATGTTATTAAGAAGCTCTCATTACAAACATCATTATCCTTCAAGCTTGCTTAAGATATCCTGAGCGAAAAATCTGCTTAACTATTTGTAAAAGATGGAAGAGACATCTTCATTTTAGATGGCAAGTCTTCATTACGGCTTCGTTAACTCATTCATGCAGCTTAACATATCTGAGCCATTCTGTTCTTATCACAAAGGATGTCCACAGGTCTGTTTGTATTGAATGTCTGGCATGGGGTCAGGTATTTGCTGTAACTCCTGCTGTGTGTCTGTTGGACACAAACCTCTGTGGAGAAAGACTTTTCCTGAGGCTACCAAGAGCCCTTGTCTCCTGTCCAGCCGCATCCCTGACTTACTGACTCTGCATGTGAGGGATAGTTCCAGTTGTCTACCTGGCAACTTGTGATTTCTGAGGTAGACTAGTTTGTCTGTTAGTCTTTTTTTGGAGACATTGGTTAGAATTATTTAATTTTTTTTAGGTTAATTCATTTAGTGGTTAAGCTTTCATTGGCTATCATTTCTAGAACATATTCTTCCTCAATGAAACATCTTCATTTGGTCTCTGGTGTACTCAAAACCAAGCCTAATTGTATAGATTTAATTTAATATGCACTTACCTAACGAAATACTGGTAACTACATGTACTTAATGGGTTTGGTTCAGGGCGGGTACTCAGTAATTGCATAGTTACACAGTAAGTACACAGAATGTACAGTTTATGTAGAACAGGCCTGTAAAATTGCTTCCTAGTCAGGTGACAATCTGCTTTACTTATAAAATATTAATATTTTAATTCAAAGTGTTTGAATATGTAACTTCTGAGACGGCTGTGAATATGGCAGTTTCCTCCTTTCAATATTCAGAACAAATGTGACTTCCTTACTTGACCAATGGAAGCTCTGAATGCAATATTTCCCATCTTTTCACTCCACTCACTCTCCGTGCTGAGCAACCAAGAGACTAGCATAGACCATTGCCATGGTTTAACAAAAAAATTGGATATTTATTTGTGTGTGCACTTGAGAAACTACATATTCACGATTTGTTGTTATTGGTCAAACGCGTTCATCATTTGTCGCAAATGGAACCCCACTACCATCATTACAGGATTACGGTTTACATGTGGTTGGATGTCATGTATATTATCTGTGTAGCTAGAGATGGCGGCGATTTTACCGTACCAATTTGAGCCCGAGTCTGACGAGGAAGCATCAGAAGACGCTAATCCACAACAAACTCCACCACGACTGGAGCAGGATGTTTGTCAGTGGCAAGTGACAACTCTTGTCATACAAACTCCCAGTGTGACAACACGCATGTTATGCTTTTGCTCATCAATGAAATAAAATATTATTTTTTTCTTAAAATACTGTTAATACGTTAGTAATACTATTATTTCGTCTTGTTCGTTGTCATGGTACATGGAGCATTTCAGAAAGTCGACGTCATGAAAAATGATGTATATGAAACCCAAATATATCTATATAGGTGCACGTGCGGCAAATGTGTCAAAATACAAAGTTAATAGCAAGATAAATAAACTGCAACTCCCCAGAAATAACGGCACATGCTAATGTTAGCGTTATATGCATTAGCTAAACACAGACATAAGGTACAAAAATATTTCTTGAAGTTCAGACAAAAATGAATAGTCACACTTACAGGCTGTGATTCGGTGGAGCTAACATGTCCAAATAGAGTTGGTATTGCCCCCTCTTTCAGGGATAGTCGTTTCACATATCCTGCAGTGAACGCGCAAAGATTATTAAAGCAATCTTCGGTGAAATGACGCGCGCACTGTTAAACCCTGGGGTTATACTCCTTTGGTATCGTTTGAAAAATGAATTGTAACCATTTTTCCCTCAGACGTTCTTCCTTTGGTAGTTAAAATAAGACGGACTTAGTGTCACACCGTAGAACACAGGCTCTAGACATGACACACACGCATCACGAACGAGCGACAGTGTTTGGGGGAGGAGAAATACGTTTTCACGGCAGTCTCAGCAAAACATAGGCGGGGACTATGTATAGTGACGTAGATACGCGGGTGTACTAGTCCACGACTCGTTTGTGTGATTCAGAGTCGACTCCCATTTTTACAAGCAAATAACTTTGATATTTATTCACCTTCGGACTTACAACTTGGCAGACAGCTTACTTTCAAACACGGCAACATAACAGACTGCATGAAATGGCATTTTCATGATCTCATGTTAGGTACTCTTTAAGTCACGATACAACCAAAAGACAGACACAACTGATAAACTCTGAATCTAGGACTGCTCTTCATCCCGCTGTCATTTTCTCTAAGTTCCTGTGACTCGCGATGACTGTTTTGTCTCATGAAACAAGCCCCGTAGCTTGATGCGCAACACCAAAGCCTAATCCGTTTGATGAATACACGCTCGCTCTCAGACCCGTCTCCCGGTGTCATTACCGTTGTGTTGCTGAAAGCTCTGCATCTCCTGGGTCATTCCCGCTGTCGGAACCTGCTGAGAAACACCGTCTCAGATCCTCCTCTCAGATATTAGCTCTGACAGAATACACAGTAAGTACAGGTGAGCGTACGGGCGCTTCACGCGCAAACAGGCTTGAATGTGTAAACCGACCTTGAGCTGCGTAATCCCGTAATTTGAGTGCTTTAGGAAGAATCCCTTTGAGACGGTGTGTTTTAAATGTGTTAAGCAATTCTATCCAAGAGCATGAAGATCACTTATTGAAATTCTTCTCCAAAAAAGGATTACAGGGTGAGATATTAGCAATCTTCTTTATTCACAAGGTGCAAAATAAAGTGCTCGGTGCATGTCTAAAATCAACAGTCGTTTCGGTCACATATGACCTTCTTCAGTGTTTCACATTCTAAATCTTTATATTTATATAACTTGCGTCTCAACACATGTCCGATCAATTATTCAATGAATGATAAATTAGTTAGTTTCATTAGCAATAGACAATATATATATTGTTAATGTGTTGCAACACGTATGGATAGGCAGTCAAGCTGTGCCAACTTTGAGACTTTTGAATTCTTTGTCGTCTGCATCTCAGTCATTCATCTCACATCAGCGTGGTTCAAAAAGACTATTTTTGCATCACTATTCATTCGAAAGCCGTTAGACTCCAAGCTCTGTATGTAAACAGTCAGGGAGACTGGTAGACAGTGGCACACCTCGTCCTTTGACCTGGCAGTCATTTCCTGACAAAAGTTTTCAGACCGGTTTCAGAAATCCGCCATAAAGAAGTGTAGTTGTTCAGGCAAATGTAAAAGTGTATATTGGATTGTTCTAGAGTTCGGTACGTGAAGATGTTTAAAAAGCGTTTTTCAAACGATTAAATGCAAATGTAGAGGGAGCCCTTCAAAACGAAGCTCTAATTGAAAATCTCTGAGGAGATGTCAAAGATTCTCTTTGTGGTAAAAAGGGCAAGGTTAAAGCATCCTCCTTACTTCTTCCTGACATGAAAGCTTTACAGAGCTTGAGTTTTCAGTCTTTGGGGAAGTGGACTTACAAATGGCTTACAGTTGTCTGTGAGAATCAAACTTAAATAAGGAAAAACATTCTAACGGCGAAAAAATGCACGCTTCACCTTTAAGAAAGACGTATTAATAACGTGTCTTCTTGGACAAGTTAGATGCTTCAAAAGCTGACCCTGAAAGCTTAAGATTCTTTCCTAATTAAAACTGCAGAGGAGAAGACCTCTGGAGTCCAGATGAAAACCACAGAGTTGGCCTGCAGTTGTTGCCAGAGATGAATATGTTTCCACAGTCTCTAAAAGCCTCATTGCTTGTCTTTTTTCACTTTCATTACATTTAAATTTTTTCATTTGGCAGACGCTTTTATCAAAGCGACTTACATTGCATTGTATTATCCATTTGTTTCTGACTATGTGCAATCCCCTGGGATCGAACCCATGACCTTGGCATTTCCATGCTCTAACCACTGAGCCACAGGAAAGCTGTGCGTGTTAGCTGTCTGTATGAATGTAGCTATACGTGTTAGCTGTAAGTTATGTTGCTCACCTAGCGACCTTATGACTTTTTGACAGTGGTGAAGTTGTGATGGCTGCACAGTCTGTAATTTTATAAAGTGTTTTTTCAAGGCATTTACATTTATGCATTTGCCAGATGCTTGTATCCAAAGCGACTTACAGTGCATTCAAGGTTAGCTTTGCTCCGCCCCTTTGGATTATGGGAATTCTATTTATAGGAAACCTTTGTCTTACAAACTGAAGTTCAGTTAGAAACTTGAAATCTGTTATTTCTGTTTCTAATATACGTGCGAGTCATTGACATGCACTGCTGGCCCTCCTCAATACCATCTATCCATTGAATCATTCTTCCATTTGCCCGCCATAAAAAATCAGGATATTAAAATGCATGTTATCTGGCTGCATCATAATTTAGCCGGATGGCCGGAATCCATGTGGCCGCCTGCGTCCCTACATTTCCAGAATGGTTATTAACACACATCAGCACACTGCGGATCAGAGACAGATGGCCGACCAATAGAAAGTGAGAGCTGAGGCAGAGTTTGTGTGTGAAAAGGAAGAAAAGATATTGGAAGTATTTCCATCTTACTGCAACGGTTAGAAATACAAATTCAAAGCTCACCCAAAATGTTGAAGACTGTTCCTCTTTTCCATGGTTCTGTTAATGGTAGCGGCTTTATTTCAAGTCTTTTGAACCATATAATTGCTTTGTGTGATGAACAGACTTTAATTTAATTAGTTATTCAGTGAATCTTTATCTCCGCTGGAGTTCACAAATCTATGTGTATGGTTAAATAGTGTGCCTTTAAAAGTGACGTGCCAAGCTTGACGGCGTTGACGTCATATGCCATTGGTTTTAATGTGGTCAAAATTAAATGTGGCGTGACAGTTTGGATGCTCTGAATAGCGAATGACATTTGACAAATGCAGCGAAGGGGGAATTTTTCTATGAATAATGAAATGTAAAAAATAAACTGACTGCCTCGGATCACTACAATATGAACAGCAATTACATTTGTCTCAAACCCAAAAGTCATTTTAAATAAAATGTGCTTTGTATTATGTTTAAAACAGTTTATCTTAGTCCTGTAGGACTTACCCTTCTTTTACATTCTGCAGCAATAAGGATTAAACTAATAATACTAAAATAAATCAATTGAATTATCAGTTTACATAAGTGCTGACTCACTACTGTATGATAATCACAATACTGTATTGCATAAATTTGACACTTTCCCCCACACCTCTTATAAATATTCACAAAAGTCTTTAGTTTGCACAAGTGGCCAGAAGGAGAGCACTACAGCCCTCCAATTGGCCAGACCTCTCCGTGTTGCCTGGCAACCACGTACAGATAATGGGAGGTGGACAACGTCCTTCCCGCTGCCGCCCACCGTCAGTGGCTTCAGTTAGATCTGCAGCCTGCACTCTCTCCCTTGCTCGCTCACTCTCTCTCTCTGCTCATCAGAGTTATACTGAATGTGCTCCGCTCCAATCAATAAAGCAGCACAACCTTAGTTGTATCTGCTCACACACTCTGTAAGATCTCGCACCAACATATTCAAGCAGATGAGGATGACACAAGTAGTGCAGGAGCGGGTGATCGACTCTCCATTGCTTACCAATTTGGTCTCTTTATCAATTCTGCTTGCTCAGAAATTAGCATTCCTCTTTGGATTTGTATCATCTTAAGGGGGCAGGTATCCTCTAATAGCATCATGCCCCAGAGCTGCTTATTTACAATCCTGTTAAATTGCTTGTGTAGAAGCGAGCAAAATGGAAAACAAGCTCACTAACAGAGGGTTTTCCATCCCTCAGACACAATGTCCTTAGAGGGAGGAAACTTAGTGCTTTCCAGCCGTCTCTTGTCTCCGGTTCGTAGCATTTAGGTTGTTTTTTTGGGGGGGGGTTGGACTGCCTTTCACCGGGCCGTCTGAGTTAGAGGGCTTATTTGTTTCCTGAATGACTAATCTGCCAAGTTCATGCCTGAAGCGTTGCTGCTCAGAGAGCCGTTGTTCCGAGCGCTGCCAGGGAGGATCGTGTAATGCGCGGACCAAGCGCTCTCATTTACATACAGCTGTCCTGGAGGGCAGGTCTGAGTCCAGATATGCCTCCATGGGAGAGAAGCCGCTTGCTTCCACTGTATATGTACACGCACTTGTAGTACAGTATACATAATGGACTTGTTGGTAACCAAGATACAACTTATCAGGGTTTGATCAGGTCAAATGTTATTATGTTCAAGGGTTTGTGGGTCCACACAATTGCCCAACATTATGATTAAAGCATTTATCTGTACAATGTATATGCAGTACAAAAAAAGAGTCTTCCTGTTATGGAAGATTTATCATCTTCCCTTCCATGGCTCATACCTGTTTTATAAACGGAACACATACAGTGATCACTGTGAAAGCAGTGTGGCTTTGGAACTGAAAATCAAGGAATCCTCCTACGGAAAATCGACTGCCGTGATGGTATAAAAGTCAACAGAGGAACATCTATTTTTGGGAAGCCGTTCAAACCGCGCTTACTGCCTCCATAGATTTCGTAGTGTCTTATCCTCTGAGGAGGAAGGCCAGCTGGTGTGTAAGATGCAAAAAGATGCTTTCTCTTTGGTCCAAGAGAAGGATGGAAGTCACGCTTGTTTGTGCATCTCCAGTAGGCCTGATCTCTAAACTGCATTAAAGCATGTTTGACTTTTACCAAATGGGGGTTTATTGACTTTCTTGGCTTGTCGGGACCTCCACACACACTACCCAGCAGCTATGTTGCCAAAGGCAAGCTATGACTCGGAATGCCTGTGGCTGTGTAGGGCAATCTGCTCTTGTGGCTGGTGCAAAGACTGCATCACTGACCCTGCATATCTCATCACGTAAAGCACCATGTTCTGTTTGCGTTTCTCAGCATGTACTGTAGAGGGCTGCGGCCAACGCAACACAAACTCCTTAATCAGCATCTCTAATTCAGGCCGGCTGCAGACAGCCAGCATCTGTGTGACTCGCTCTTATATAGCTGAAATTACAGGGACAGTTCACCAAAAAATATTAATTCTGTCATTTACTTTCCTACATACTTTAAAATATCATCTTTTGTGTATTGTGTGGTATTTTTTTCAAGGAATTTTATTACCTTATTTTTTATTTTTATTAGGTGTAACACCCACATTTTTTATATAAAATACAAAATAAATTATTAGAAAAATCTGTTTCTTACAATGGCAAAAAGAAATTTCTTTCAAATATTACAAATATCAAAAAATTCTTAAAGGGGTCATATGACACGGCTAAAACTAATATTTTCGTTTGTTTTAGATGTCATGTAATGTGAACACACGATTTAAGGTTCAAAAACGCTGTATTTTCCACATACCGTGCATGTTTGTATCTCCTCTTTGCCCCGCCTCTCTGAAATGAGCAGATTTTTTACAAAGCTCTTCGCTCTGAAAAGCGAGGTGTGCTATGATTGGCCAGTTAACCAGTGCGTAGTGATTGGTCGAATACTGCAAGCGTGTGACGGAAATGTGACACCTCTTACCATATTTGAAACCATATCAGGTTTGAGAACAATTGTGCTGACAAATACGCCCACCTTACTTGCGTATACATTTTGGCGGTCTTTGTCAATCATACCACAAACTGACGTTGATTTGTCAGGTCTGGGTGAGCATTCGCCTTCAGATAGATTCGCTTTTGTTCCGACACTTATTTTATTAATTTATAACACACCAAAGACACAGAAAAACACGTATTCGTGACCCCTTTAAATCAAGATGACTTTTCTTGACACAGAAAGTGACTAAGAAAAGTCAAGATATTTAGTACTGTTTTATGAAAGAAAATAGAAGAATTTAGTTTGTTTAAAACAAGCAAAAAATATGACAATGGGAATGGGGTATGAAAAGTTAACGTTAGTTTAGTTAAAAATAAACGTAAAATTTAATTAATCAAACTTTTCAATATGCTTTATTCTGCACCACGTGCTACAATTTAGAGTTAAATTTTAAATGAAGGACTTAAATGAAGGGAGTTTTTGCTCACTGCCCCTCGACTTTTAATATATTTTAACATGAATCATTAGGAGTCTGAAAAGTCTTGTTCTTAGCAGGTGTGGGACTGAACTCTAAGGAACTGTGTTGAGATTTCAACATAAAACCTTTTCAGAAACGGGGTTGGATTTTTTTCCTCCAGAAAGAAGAAATTTGTTATTAGACTCCTGTGGCCTAAGCTTGTGCTTTTCATTCTTCTGTTAGAGTCGGAGTATCAGATATGAGATACTTTTAAAATACAATTCATGATGGGATTAGATTGGGATTAGATTAAGATTAAGATTAGATCAAGGCTTGTGAATAATTATATACTCTCCAACAGTACACAAACATAAAAACGTGTCTAAGCCAGATCCTCAGTATAAGCTTATCCTGAGGGACAGAAGCCATTTGCAACCAAATGACTTAACAGTATAACATTTGGTGCAGTAAAAACTGTTAATTTGTACTCGACAACAATACATTTAGCCAAACTTCATGGATAATTTAATGAACACATTTAGCACATTAGTTTTTATAATGTGACTGTGTTCTGACTATAATGTGATAAATCATGTCGACTAGTCGATGACGTCATTAGTAAATAAAATAAGAGCTAGGAAATGTTTTGCAACAAGATTTGATGGATGTGGGCAGGAAGACACTCGTGTGTGCGGGCTGTGGTAGAATGGCGGGACTCCCGCAAAATAGCCTCTAAATATCTAGTATCTAAATACAAATAAACTATTGTTCATCTGTTGCACAAGAGCAACAACAAGTAAACTAAAATAAAACTATTTTAAAGTGGTTTGTGACAGCCTATGACTTTAGAACAACATCAATATATTTAGCAGCCTAATGCAGCAGACGCTTTATCATAGCGGACTTACAAAAGCAGCACCTTAGTGACACAGCAGGCAATATGAGAAACATTTTTATTTATTATTTTTCTTTCATGTTTTATTAAATGGGGAACAAGTACAAAAATAGCCTATAATATTAAAAGATCTGCGTGTAGAAGCTAGCGCATGAAAACAGAAATTAAGGCTTTACCTGCAAGCTTTTGCGGCGTCAGAACAAATCGTGAATGTTGTGGGTGAAAACAGGACAAGATAAGATAACATATATTATTGCCGGGTCTTTTCAATGAATGGAATAGTTAACCATAGTACGAAAAATTACTTATTTTTTTCTGTTAAAACACCAAAAATATATTTTGAATAATGTGGGACAGCAACCAGTTCTGGGGCACTTTTGACTACCATTGTAATTTTTCCTACTATGGTAGTCAAGAACTGTTTGGTTACAAGCGTTCGTCCAAATATCTTTCTCTTTGTTCAACCAAAGAAATGTATTCAGTTTTGGAATAACTAGAGAGCGAGTAATTCATGACAGAATTTTCATTGAAGTAATCATCCGATTGTGATTTCTATGTGAGCTCTGTGGCTTGTAAAAAATGTATATCTTCAAAATTAAGTATTTTTGAAGGGTTGTCAATGAAAGATGACTCTTTTCATCAGACTAATTGTCAATTTTTGGCATTAAGTCAACAGGAGATAACTGCTAATGCTAACCAGCCAAACCTTGACCCCATGGTTGTGTTTCTTAGTGGATCTCTGCCTCTGGAGGCTGCTGACAGGATCTGCCTGACAGCTGACAGGATCGGTTGCTTGTTAGTTTTGGATTGATTTTTTTGTCCTATTAAATTGAAGTAATCATTTCAAGATGTCCCTTTTTTAAGACTTTGTGTGCTAAGAAAATACATGTCCAAGTACTTTCTGAGTGTCACTTAATGAATAAACTTGTTGGCATTCAGTAAGATGGAATAAAATGATGTTGCATGACGTGTCAGTTATACATGATTTCTGTTCATTAAAAAACGGTCGAGAAAGGAGATTGGAGACGGCTGCGATTGGTTTGCACTCTGGTCACGTTTTTCAAGACCTCAACAACCAACCCATGACAATGAAAGTAGTTCATTATACCCAACTCTCGCTCGGCTTCAAAATGCCCGTTTATCTTTATTCCAGTGTCTGTTGCCAGCAGACTACAGAAAACTAAGCTCATACCTATATTCATCAGTTAGTTTTTGTATGCCACCAGCACAAAGAAACTTTCAGGAACCTTAAGACAAGCCCAATTACTTAGAAAACAGAAACGGCACCTTTAATGAGCAATGCCTTCTCTTTTTCATTCATGGTAGAACCTCGAATGCCTTTAAACACCTCGCCTTTGCTTTCTTTTTGCGATCTGTGTGGTCTGTCTGGACTTTAAATGTCACAGAGCTGTTCGATTCATGGAAGAAGTGGCTGATGGGAGCGTTCTGGTGAAGTCATGCATGTTAACACCGATTCATAACCACTCTTCTCCGTGGGCGGCCGTTTTGAACACAAGGTGGCACGCAGTTCTTCTCCAACCCTTGATTCATTAAGAATACATGAGCACTTAAGGTCCTGCTGCCAATGGCAGGCATCTATTATTGATGATGGGCAGATTGCCCGATTAAATAATATAGCGCTCTTTTGCATTGTTGTGTGCCACGAAGCCTGATTTCGCCATTCTTTACACATAGACATCTTCCTGACCCCTTCGACTTTGTGGAGAGCTTTCCCACCCTTTCGTCGGCTCGTGTGAAAGAACTTTTTATGAGACCATTAAAAAGACAAAGTTATTCAGCTAGTTTTTCCAAACAATATAGAACTTTTATTCTAATTGTGGTTGAGTGGTGTTTTCCTCATAGACATTTTCCCATTATAAGTGAAGAACTGTCTTTACTGGGTGGCTTAAGGGGTTGTGTAGATGGCTATCGCAACATTCCTAATTAGTGTGTTTCTATGCCTGTGGTCCAACTATTTCCTTTAGCATGAAATTCAGAATAAGTTCTAATCAAGTACCCAAAACACCCTGAAGGAGGGTGTGATGAAGCTTTTTTCCACGTTTTGCATTTTTATTTGGTCTCTGGGTCCCAGAGGCCTTTCTTTCCGGATGTATCTTTATTCAGACCTTGCGTATTTTCATTCCACCTGTTTTTTTTTCAGAACTTCATTGCGTGTTATTGCTATACTCTCACCTCCCTCATCTAAGCTATCACTCCTGGAACTGTATTAAGTTAGTTGACCCTGCTCCCATCACGAAAGGCAGGGGCTGAGAGGATTGTTCCTCTGCTCGGGGCTCAAACCTCTGGAGATATAACTGAACCCTTGATATCATCCCTGTTAGCGGCTGCCACTCTGTCCTACCGTGCCCGACTATAAGAGTAATTACTTCATCACTCTCTCACTTCTTGACCCAGAGTCCCGGGTCTTTTTTATATCTCGAGGGAGAGCGGTTTGTTTTCTGTGCCTCAAGCGATTAGTCTCGCCCCGCATTCAGACCTCGCATAATGTGCAATTAAGGAGTTGGCGCCTTTGTTTCTGAGCTTTTTTTGAGCAGGTCACACAGATTATTAACAGCCTGTTTACTGTCATCAGCTAGTTTGAGTTCTTCTGAAAGCTGCTTTACATGCTGGAGCAAATAAAAAAGCCCCTTTAGCCCCTGAGGCCTGTCCCGAAGCGCTAACAGGAGCAAGCTTATGTTTATTCTCTGTTTGCTTGTGGTAAGCGTCTTAAACCTTCGCCACAGGCGCTGCTCCATAATTTAGCTAAATCTGTTCCTCGGTTATTTTGGAAGTCACGCCTACTCGATCTCTCTCGGGTGTGCTTGAATAAAGACGGTAATTGGTTTCATTTCTCGGTTAATGTTTTAGAGGACCAATTTACATTCTGACAGCTGTCCACGGCTGGAATTAAATCGACTGGACAGGAGTCCAGTGAAACGCCATTTTGTCAATACTTTATTTTATTCCAGTAAGAGAAATGATCATAAGCATGACTTTTCCCTTGTTAAATCACTGTTTAAGGTTGCCATATCTTTCAACGTAACAGCAAAGGCAGGCCAAGATTGCTGTTTATTACATCATCTGCCTGACTGACACGCAACATCCCAAACAATCAAAGACTGACTGACTTTCCAAATTAATTATTTATAAAGAAGATAGCAACCCACTAGTACATTTATTTATGGTTGTCAGGTTTTACCACATGGAAAGGCAATTCCTGGTGAAAGTGTTGTCGTTTAAAGGGATAGTTCATCCAAAACTGAAAATCCTGTCATTTACTCACCAACACTCTTTGAAATATCTTTTGTGTTCTAAGCGAACAATGGAGATTCCCATTGACTTGCGTTGGATTTGTGTCCATATAATAGAAGTAAACGTATACCGTCGTTATTCAGTTACCAGCATTCTTAAAATGGTTCTTATTTTGTGTTCTGCAGAAAAAAATGTTTGAAGGGTGAGAAAAAAGATGACAGAATTTGAGAGAGTGATCTCTTTAACACTGGCATCAGATTAGCCTGATACTGCTTCTCTTTTCAAGAAGAATGAAATTGAAAGGCATTAAACTTCACAATCAACGCGAGTGTACAAAGAAATAAAAGACCTACGGTTTAACCGCAGGGTTTGGATCCTCCCCAGCACCAAAAAAATACCAGCCCCACTGGAGTGTCTGGATCAGAAGTTCCTGTGAGAGGAAACATTTAATGAGATCAGCGACATGCCCAGACATGCCCCGCACAGTAAACCAGGTCTAAATGGCCCAAAATGAGGCGTCGTATATCTGTAATGCTTGAGTTCCTTGTGTTTGTGGGTCAATTTATATCTCTCTCTGGACATGATTATTTTCTCTCATCTCTTCAAAGGGTTGGTCATTTCTCCTATTTAATGTGGAAGTAAATAAAGTGTGGAGCCTACAGCTGAAGGCGGGCTAGGATTCCCTTATTACATGATTGAAAAATAGGTTAACACCTTCTGTTTCCACCTACATTCCTTCCACGTGGGAACATCTCTGAGAATCACCTGAGCTGGCAAAATGTCACTATAAAACATGTGGCTTAGAGCTCTTGTATCCTTTGATTTTTTTTCCGGAAGTTCTAGGTTCTCCAGAGCTGTGCTCCATCGTTTTGTTGACTTCACTCATACGCACAGATGTGAAATGCTTCGTTTTTGTGCCTCCAGAACTCTCCTGTTGCTTAAAATTTTGTATCTCCCCTGGATATGCTTAATCCATCAAAACAGCTTCCGTTGGGGTAGACAAAGTACAACTGAAGTGCAAGGAATGTGCTAGCAGAACGACCTTTTGCTTCTTTCGCTCCCAGGATCATGAAGTTCATCTGTACCCTAGAGTTTTTCAGCATGCTCAATGTGAGGTTTTATAACTTGTATCTGCTGTAGGGGGTATTTATTTCTTGTTTTCGCTTCACACCAAGCAGACTCGATGCCTTAGTTTTACATGCAGTCATGACAGAGTGTACAGCATTGTTACTGCAGCTCTTGGACTGTAATCTTTGGCTATTTTTATATGTTAGTTATAAGTTTCATCTACGCCGTGTTAGTCGACCTTCCATAGGCGACTAGACAGCTGTTCTCATTTACATACTCGTGTGTGAAAGTGAGATTGTGCGAAGCTGCCGCGGACGTTGGTCCTAAATTCTGAAAGCCAATTCTCTAGTGTGTCGACGTTAAACAAACAGCCACAGAAGGTCAGCTTTTAATGAGATGTTTTTTTAACATGGAAAATGGTGATGTATCTAAATCTGCAGGATCCGAATCATGCGACTGAAAGTGGTGGAAATTCTTTAGCCAGAATATTATCAGTCTCAGTAACAGCATCTGTTTACGAGTCCATATGCACAAGCCTTGAGCAGACCTCAGGCAGTTGTCTTCAGAAATTGCCTTGCGCGAACTCTTCGTCATGTGGGGTTTTCTCAGTTATGCATTGATGTTTTTCATTAATTGTGTTGGCTAATTAATTGTTTGTCATTAATTGAAAGATTAACTCTGACTGGAGGTCGGCACTGATCTAAATGTGCTTAGTTTCAGAATGTGTCTAATAGTAAGTGATCATAAATTATCATTTTAATTGTTGGCAATTTTGTCATAATTTTGATGGAAAGGTGATTAGTAGAGACAGGAATTAACAGTGAATGGGATCGGTAAAGGACCTCAAGCTGAGATTCGAACTCTGGTTGCCTGTGATGTTACAAATAATGTGTCAGTCTGTTGCACACAAAGCCTTGACTTCTTTCCCGGTTCGAAATTAAGTTATATGTCTATTGCATATTTGCGTAGTAAACGTCTGTGTTGCAGGGACCTGAAAATGATGATCTGAAACCAGAGCAGGCCAGAGTTTCTGTGGGAATCTGCTATGCTAAAGGTCACCAGACCTTTGAAGAATACTGTCTTCACCGCTACACAAAAGTGGAGCTTTAAACAGTTAGTTCTTTCATGTTTTGCGGGACTGGCCAGTGCCCTCATGTCACGGTTCATTGCAAGCTATCGGAAGAGATGTTCACTCTTTATCATATCTAATCAATGTTGTGTAACATTTTAAGGTGCTGTGGAATCCAAATTTCAAGGTGTAACGTTCGGTGCCTTCTGCGCTCTAAAGAATGTTGATGAACTGGTCCAACACCACAACAGTTACAACGTTACGAGTAAATCAAAGCATGGAGACCTTCTAAACTCCAGCAACAGCTGAAAAAATAAAGCGGTAGCCACTATTCTTACTAATTACCCAGTACAACCACTGCTGCCAGAGCACAATTACAGTTCCCATATAGGCAAACAACACCTGGAGAGGGTTTTGTAGCCTTCTATCCTGCTGTTTTAAAAGGATCGCCCACATTCTTCCCCCTGTTTTAAGTTACAAGCTAAAGAGGACGGTGTTTTCGCTTAAACCTTTACAGTCTCGCTGTTAAGTGGAGATTTGGAACATCTCTTTGGAGTTGAGCAGAAAATGCCTTACAGGCCTGTTGTAAAAGTGCCCTTCCCTTCTCTGTTACTAGAGAAGCCAAATTCCTGTTTTGATTTTCCTGCATGATAAACAATACGCAAGTTGATATGTTTGAAGGGGGAGTTTATGACAGTCGTGTTACAAGATCACAACAGTGTGCAAGGGTCAGTGAGCATGTACGCTGTAGGTTACGGTGCATTTTGAATAAATTAATAAAGTTTTACTTATCAAGAATATTTCTGCCAATGCTAGATAGCAAAGTGGTCTTGATGGAAAAAAGCGTTAATACAAAATTATTTTGAATTTTAGTTATTGCAGTTTATTATAAAAGTTATAAAATCCAATCTGGCAATTCTGTTTGGAGGATACATTCAGTCATATCTGTTGCATTGCGTTTGCTTTTGAGTGTCCCTCTCAGGTTAATTGATTTTTCCTAATATCACAGAAGTAATTTCCGTCTTGTCGTTCTGCGCCACAAGCGCATCTGGTTTAATTTACCCACCATTGTTATTGTTTATCCAACTTGTAAATTGGACAAGTGGCCCTTTAGCGTCTTCGTGTATCAATCCATCCCATCATTCACGTAGCTGCGTGTGATCCCGCCTGAACATCGGTCGTCATGACCCAATCGGACATGATGGATCAGGGCCTTATTGTCAAGTCGGAGGCTAAACGCTAGGGTCGGGAGCAGATGGCATCATTGTGCTTGGTGGGACGTGGCGGTCCACAGGCGAATTCATTAACCCAGATGTCATCTGGCTGATCGGAATGTGTGCTCGCTCGCTTTGCACCGGTTGCCCATTCATGAGGACGCTGTGTCTCCTCCATCTTCTTTTGTGAAAGGGCGAATAACAATGTCTATGTGATGTTTACAAATGCTTGCTTTCACGATTTTTGTTTTGTTTGTGATTTCAGCCTACCACTTCGTGGTCTCTAGCCTTAAATTTAAGTACTTTAACATAAAATGAAGTGCATTGTAAGTTTGCTATAGTGATAGTATCTAAGAACCTATTTTGCTGCTCGACTTTCACAATAATGCAACATTGTTGCGGATCATTTATCATGTATCTGGGAAGACCTTGTTGTTACTACGTATCTATGTAAATTAAAATATATCTGTAAAATGGGGAGAAAACAAAATGGCTTTTCAACCCAAGTGTTCTCAAGAAAGCACCTGTTTTATGCAGTTATGTTACATGGAAATCCTCACGCTGGTTAATTCTCTGCTGTGAACAAGGGGAGAGTCAGAGGCACCCAGGACCTTCTAGCATGCCACACATTCCTTTCCACTGTGTAAAGTTTAGAAGGGTTTTTTGTCTGCAGAATCGGAATGTGCTTTATACATAGAAACTCCCTGTTTCTTCACACCCCCCCCTCACCATACATACACCCCAGTTTGTTTAGTGGTTGCCGTGGTGATGTTCTAACTGCAGACTTGCTAAGATGGTCTGGGATGATGCCCTCATCACCACACCTGTGCAGCTTTGGTTTTAGTTTATTTCAGATATAGGGGAATTTGTGTTAGCCTTGTCATTTGAAAGGGGAGATAAAATTATCTTACAGTCTCACAACGGAATGTCTCATGATCATTCTTTGGTATTTCATAATAGCCATATTTGGAGACATTGTTGCCAAGGTTATTGCTGTAACGGCCACTCGTAGCTGCTCGCTCGCCCTCCAGTTTCATTGGTTGGCGGATACAGATTCGCTATAACCCGTGTAAGATGAAGAGTTTCTGCTGGCAATTCATCAGCAAATTGCCTGGAAACTTTTGACAGGTGCAATTTCATCCCTTATGCTGGGTCACAGTAACTCAGTGTGGTCCTTGCAGAATGCTTATCACTACACATGAAATGAGGAATTTTCCCACTAGGTTTGCTTTATATTGCTTACCCTCTTTTAAAATGATCACACAAAAATAAAAAAATGCCATTTACTCAAGTTGTTCCAAAATTTCTTAATGCTATTGAACTTAAACCAAGATATTTTGAAGAATGTTAGAAACATTTATTTACTACCTTAGTTCCTTTTTTGGTGCTGAAGTAGTCAATAGTGCCTCGTAACTGTTTGGTTACAAACATTCTTCGAACCATCTTTTATTGTGTTCATCTGAACAACAAAGTTTAAACAGGTTTTGAACAATTTGAGGTTGAGTAATGATGACAGAATTTTCATTATTGGGAGAACTATTCCTTTAAATCAGGTTACTGTATAAAATTGAATTCACCTACACTTAAATTATCCAGATGCGTTATTAGTGGAAGACTCTAAACTAAATTAATTTCTTAAAGTGAACACACAAGATATTTTGAAAAAAGTTGGTAACCGAACAGCACTGGCCCCCACTCACTTCTGTTGTATGGACCCAAAACCAATGCAAGTTAATCTTCAAAATATCTTTTTGTTTTCTGTGGAAGAAAGAAAAGTCATACAGGTTTGTAATGGCAAGAGAGTGAGTAAATGATGACAGAACTTTTATTTTTGGGTGATCTATAACTTTAAATCATCAGTCAAATGATCAAGAAACAAGGAAATAATATTTGATAAACATGGTTGCTTATAGCCAGAATTGTATTTGCTGTTATTTGGAGCACCCATTGCACCCGAGTCTGTTTCCTTTCTAATGAATGTCAAGCAAATGGCAGAGATCACATTTGCTAACGCTTACTTGACGTGTTCCCACATTTCATTTGTCTTCCTTAGCTTTTAATGAGCATCGGTAAGGCCAACCACAGTCCCTTGAGATTTTAGTCTGGTTCGATCGCATTTGCCGGTTTGTTTGATCTAAACCCATTTTGTGCAAGTGTAATGAAATGCTTGTACTCAGATTTGATAGGGTTAAGTATGACAACTTATGATTTGCTCAGCAAAGACCCAGTGCCGATAGAGGATGGATCACATGGGCTGTTACCTGTGAACAAACGACCTGATGAAAAACTGTTGTGTTTGTGTGCTGTTAAGCTTCAGTGAATTTGCACTCCCAGTTTGCTGTTTATGCAACAGAGACGTCTGTTGTCTAATACGTTTTAGGTGGGTAGGCTTATTGAACCAACATTTTCTAGGTAAATTAGTTGTCAGAATTGGTTTACAACACCGCCTTTGTATGTTAGACATTGAAGAAACGGAGTTAGTTTTGAACAGGTAGTGAAATCAAAGTTTCCCAGTCATGAGAATGTAATACTAGCGCTAAGGAGGACAATTTAGCATTTTTTCATGGTACGTCATGTCCTAATAAGGCCAGTCAGGATGGTTCGGTATGAGCGCCACTGAGGTGCATGCGAGACAAGTCTCAGCATGTTCAATGAGTCACAGGAACAAAACGGACGTAATCAAATGACCTTGCTTGTTTTTTGTCCGACTTGTTCCAAATAACAATAAATCTTATAAATAAACATCCAGGTCATTTTGCATTTATTCTGGTATTCTGCTAGTGGCCTTTTCCACAAGGTTACAGGTGTTATGATTCTGTTACACCGCTGATGTGTGTCTCTCTTTGCTCGAGTGATCTTTAATCATGCATTCCGCACACAAAACCGCTCCAAGTGCCAAATACCACCTGCTCAGTCTGGGGGAAATAACGCAAGGAGGGGCAGGCAGTCGTCTTCAGCGACTAAGAGAGGCGGGCTCAGGAAATGCAACAAGTGGAAGGCGTGCACCACCCGGTTTCGGTTGAATATAATCTCTGGCTATTCCACTTTCATCCTCTGATTGCATGCACACTCATTACTCTGTTTACTGGGCTGCACCGTTCACTTCCTCATCAGCAGAAAGTCTGAAAGCTGATCCCTTTGTGTATCCAGTGTATCCTCTTGAGAGCTGGCAATTTATTTCTCTCGGAATCCATTTAATATTTTCTAGATGGTTTTTCAAGATAGACTCTATTATGATTTATTTTCCCCGAGACAATCATTTAAAATATAATAACTAATATTACTTAAAAGAAAACATAATACTGTTATGTAAAATTGTGTAATTAATAATGTTGGTCGTATTTAATAAATAATATAAAGCAAAAAATTATATATATGAAAAATGATATTGTATAAACAACATAATACAGAATGTATTATGGGCAGAAAGGGCAATGCTGGAACTAAATCATATCAATGTTGGATAAAAACAAATCAAAGCAAATCCAGTGTTTTTTTTTAGCTTGATGTCAAGTTTAGGAGAGGGCAAGGTTTCTCTCTCTCTCTCTCTCTCTCTCTCTCTCTCTCCTCCCTCCTCCCTTCCCGGCTCACTCCCTCTTTTGGCTCAGTCAGTCCGCTCAGAGGAGACAGACGGGGCAGATCGCAGTTTTCTTCTGTTCGGCTTCATCTCCATATGCATCCGTCCGTGGATGATTATGTCTCCGTCGGAACCGGGATTAATCGAGCCCTTTTCGTGCAGACACATTTAGGTCTATTCTTCATCGACTTTCAGTGAAATCACAGCCGGATTACCGTCATCTCAACATCATGGGTTTCTACGGCACTTTAAAGATGATCTTCTATAAAGTGAGTAAACGCTGTCATTCGCTTTGGATGCATTGCGGCTTTTATGTCGATACGCTCTCATCCGCCTCTTGCCGGGAGATCTCGAGGTGAGTTGCGGTCGACGCGACAAACGCTCCGATGATAAATCAAAGACGCTGCCTGGCAGCGCGGTGCGTAACATTCAAACGCAATACGCGCGCGGCTAATGTAAGTAGCTCATTCTACGGGGAGCGTTTTAATTTGTCGCGTGGCGTTTTTTTACAGCGAACGGCGTAGATTAGGGTGCGTCGCTGCCGGTCGGTGAAACGTGCGGCTGTTCTTACGGCCACTGCGGAAAAAATCTCCAGCTGACATAATCATCTTCCGTGATATTCACATGAGTGTACTTCATTAGTGTCCTTGGGTTCTACGGATGGCTTTCGCGTGTTTGATTAAAGGGAGGGTTTGGAAAACATAGCTCCATCATTATTTCTCCTCCATCTGTCCATCCTAACCAAACATACTGCACCTGTGCTCCCTACAGACTCTCATCATACACCATCTTCATATTCATCTCTCCTACACATCTTGCCATCCTTCAGATATCAGTAACTGCTTTATGGCTGGCTATAATTTGACAGTTCAGATCATTGACAGTGTTATATCAAGCTATTAGATATCCTCACGTCCCTGCACCATACAGAGTAAACCTGTTGGTAATATTCATTTGTGCTATGCAGTCGTGTAGGCTCGAAACCGGACTTTATGACTCCTCCACTGTTATTCCTGCCATATTACGGTGGAACCTACAGTCATCCCACGGTTCCTCTGTGCTTCCCGTTTAATGGCTTAGTGTTGTGATGTTTGAAACAGATCTTATGAGTGTGTGTGTGTAAACATGAATGTTTTTCCTAGAGTCGTGTCAGCTTCGGTTGATTCTGCGCTGCCTGTTGAAGGGTGTGTGTGTATCCTCTGCTGACTGGAGGCGTCGGACCACCCTACAGTGATTGGGTCACTGTGTCATTGCTTTTGACGGGGAATACTAAGCCTCGTCTTTCCCAAAGCTCACAGGTTATGTGGTTATTCAGAGATTTGATATCGGGGTGATGTGGCTGTAGCTGTGCTTAACATGAACGTATCACTACAGCGTGTAAATGACACTGACATTGACGGACGCCCCCGGTGATGTTGTTAATTGAACTCTTAGTAAATGAAACGCATTAAGGATTTTTGATGCTCTGAGGAGAACACATTCTGGAAAATAGATGTTTCGGACTCATTTGCTTGCTTTCAACCTTCATTATGTTCATATTCTTTGACATTTGAATTAGATGGTGACCTCTTAAAGGAGTAGTTCACTTTCAAAAATAAAATTCTATCATCATTTACTCACCTTTCTTGCTTCTGCAAAAGAAGACATTTTGAAAAATGTTGGTAACCAGTGCAAGTGAATGGGGGGCTGTTAACAGCTTTCTTCAAAATATCTTTTGTGTTCTGCGTAAGAAAGAAAGTCATACAGGTTTGAAATGACAAGAGGTGATTTAATGATGACAGAATGCGTGATGCCATTTGTCCTCTTGAAGCTCTTTGTATTACTATTTGCACAACCTTTAGATTTTTTTCCATAAGACCTCTTGTGTTTCAGCACCTAAACACACAGTCATGTCTCATCTAGGTAGTTTCCAAAATTAAAAGTGACGTTATTCATTCATAAATCACACATGGCTTTACTCATTAAAGCCGGTTATATGCCAAGACTCGGACCGGTTTCCTGAATACAAGCATTCCTGTTAAGCACAGACCGAGCCATTTTTGCTCTGTGGTGTGAGACAGAGAAATGATTACACAGTGACTCATCTAAAATCAGATGTCTCTCGCTGTTAACCCGAGCGAGGAGCAGCAGCCCAATTCACTCGCCCAAATGCACTTTGCTTAGTTTTACATGTATTTTACTGTTAAACGTTTACCTTATTCCATTTGGCTAAGGCTGAGGTATACGTTCTCAAAGCATGTGCATTGACTCTGGTGTGTTAGGTATGTGAAAGTGTGCTTTGGTTGAAACCAATTAGGCTCGACAGGTTTAGGTATTACCAGTGATTAACACATATTGCATTCCTTGCATGTTTTATGTTAGCTATTCTCACGGCGTAACCCTACCGTAATAGGAGAAACTCAAACACACTCATAAGCTGTTTATACAGGCATGTTCAATATGTATCTTTGTGCTATGTAATTCACCCTTATTCGCTCACACACCCTGTGTGTCCTATTGTTTTGACTACCTTTGCAGTGAGATCACTAACTAGAGGATTCAACTGCGGGTGGGTTCAAACGAATCCCAGCCAAGCCATCCTTTAAAATAAACATACTTCATTTGGAAGGAGCCAATATCTACGTGGGAGAGTGTTTTGAGAACTTACAAATACACATTTTACTTTGTCTTCATTTGAATTACTTATGTGACTGAGTTAGAGTAGGCTTAAGCTTACTGGTCTTGAGATTTAATAAAGAAAATAGTCCATCTAAATGTTCCTGTGAACGATGCGAGTCTGGCACACATACTCTTTAAGTGAGTATAGGGAACATTCGCAGCTCAGGCGTGAGGCGTTTCATGGACGTTGTTCTGCTTTTCTCCTGGCCTCAGTTACTGTGAATCTCACAGTGAGGGGCCTCTTCAGAAACCCAGACAGAGCTTCATTATCACACACACCCTTCTGATCTGGAAAGCAATACCATCAACCTCGCTCAAGTGTATTAAACATGCGGATTGACTGACATTGGGTCTGTAGCAAATGTTGTAATGCGATTTTTGTTTCATGTCAATTTGTAGACACCAATTTTTCAAAATAGAAATGCCACAAAAATCTCAACAATCTTGCCTTTGTTATGTTGGATATGTTATTTACTACAGGCACAGTGTTTGCTTGTGCTTGATTGTGCTCTCCCCAGATTTTCCTCTTTATTTATGAGTCTATTTTTAATGACTCCTGGACTCGATACACAATGATCTGTTATAATGGCTTTGTTATGGAGCTCCTCCCATTAGTTCATTCTGATTCACCAACTACACAAATTCTCTGGCAGCACTGTACCATCCTAAAATAGTTTTATTCAAATGCGGTTTAGGACCTCATTGTGTTGAGGACACTAAACCCTTGTTTTTCCAGAGTAGATGCTCTGTAGCCAGGCACCAACTATGCGGCAAAACCAGTGCCATTTAAGCCAGGCTGGGGGTGGGGGGGGGCGACAGAGACAGTGAAGGATAGTCCTTCTTTTTATTCCCCTTTCTGCCCATATAAATTTAGTCTGTTGTCGTGTCCTGTGAAAGCTCAGTGCCTGTCACGCCCTCGCAGATGTGTGTTTGTAGCGTGTTCGCCCCCCTTTTTTTGCGCATGAGTGTGTGCGTTTATACCGCACACCTCTCTTTGAAGAATCACAAGTGTTGGCCAACTCCGTGTTCGGTCACTATGAAATGGACGATGACCCTCATTTTGCTGGCCTACATCTGGTAAACTAGCACAATATCTGGCACACAGACTCTTAGCATGAACGCAGATCTGTCCGTTTATGGTCTGATGGGGTGTCTGTGTGGTTGTGAACAGGTTGAGGAATGCTCTGGAAATATTCCTTAGACACCCACCCTCTCATTATCGAATAAATAGCATAAATAGCTGCTTGGCAGGTCGTTTACACTGTCATTATAGACTTTAAGTGATGGTGTGGCGTTGTAATTTTACACGTTTGTCTGTTTGCCTGTTCTGTACTCTACATGCCCAAACTAACTCTTATCCCTCTTTCTGTTGCAGATGAAGAGAAAGTTGGACCATGGACCCGAGGTTCGATCTTTCCCTTCAGGGAAAAAACCCTGTCCAAGGTAAAACTCCTGCTGTCAGACATAAAAACTAGTGCAGTGGTTGAGTTCTTGTCCTACATTAAACTGTAGTGACCACTTAATAGACAGAAACTAATTACGTAAAGTATGTTCCTTCAACTAATTGGTTGACATAATAATAGTCAGGAAGTATTTAGAAAATTATTTTTATTTTTTCCACGCATCTAGCAAGCGTTCTTGTGGTTCATACCAGAACAGCAAACTGCAAATGAGGCAGCCGTGTGCTCTGGGTAATTGAAGAATTTGGATCCTCTCAGGCTCAAATCCCATTAAATATGAATCTGTTATAAAACAGACCTCTACACATGCACTCCTGTGCTTCCTCCGTCTCTACTTTTCTCTCTCACCCATACGTCTTTTGCACTGGAGAAACTATGTGTAGTATGCAAGAAAAGACTGCTGAATCGCCTGAATCTTTACACAGGACCCCAGAGACAAGCAGGAAGGTCTGCTGACATGTGGAGAGTTTCTCTAGTCATTCTGTGTCCCTCCCCAACTCTTTTTCTACCCACCTCTTTATAGTTTCCCAGGGCAATAGCATGCAAAGGTCAAACATACCATGAAATAATTTTCACCTTACTGATAGCTCATATATCAATGTTTGGTGGTTTAAATACCTATGTGAGGTCTCAAAGTTTTTACAGCATGGTTTTTCATAGTCAAGTAAGACATGCTTTCAGAATTGTCACATTCAAAACGGTCTATATTTTTTAAAAATGTGCACATAAAGATTAATATAGGTTGTTGTATGAAGAGACGTATCTTTTTCATTATTGCTGTTGGTTTGGGCATTTAATTCAAAGAAATCCTACAACGTATGTTGTCTCTCAAAAACTTGTCCTTTTTGTCATGCATAATGCATCTTAAAGAGAATCTTAAATAAAATCTTACTCTTAAAAAGAAAACTCATGTATAGACTGATATTCTTCTGATGTCTGGACTCTGTCATCAGGGGTTTAGGAAAACATAAACAGATGGTTCAATATATTGGTAATAAATACATTACAGTTTTTATTACAAACATCACATCCATTATGCTGGAATTCCCCCATTCAACGTAACAGTGATTTTTAAGCACTGACAATTGTTTTATATTAAATGTAGATATTAAAAAGCCATTTGAGATTAAGCAGCAACGTTTTTCATAAATTAAAACTTAATGCGAATATTTGCATGAGCTTTGGGAAGGTGGTTGTTTGGGCTTCAGAGTTGAGCAGAACCATTATTTCATTGTTAGGAGACTGATGTATTGAGGTCTGAGACTGAGGTAAACAGATACATTGTGTAATGTTAAGCCAGAACAGCTTGAGTGGACCGTAGTGCTCATTTGACACAGGTTTAGTTCCTTGTTTTTTTGCTGTATTTCTCACA
Organism: Triplophysa siluroides; assembly: GCA_006030095.1. Classification (NCBI taxonomy): domain Eukaryota; kingdom Metazoa; phylum Chordata; class Actinopteri; order Cypriniformes; family Nemacheilidae; genus Triplophysa; species Triplophysa siluroides. The sequence goes on along the minus strand of VCII01000051.1, from coordinate 624,379 downwards.
CTGTGGTTTCCGAAATGAAGCCTCAGATTCTCATAGTTTCTCAGCGAGCTATTTTGCTTTGAAAATGTAGCTTTGATCTTTTATCAAAGTGACAACATAAACCAACATTACTGCGCATGTGCGCGTTCGTGGACTGCCCTTAACTTCCGGTACACATTCACAAACAATAGTGTGCCTGTAGATTATTTCTGATAACAAGCAAAAGAAACCGAGAAGAACCGTTACTTGGCTAAACTTGTCTCTCCAATATTTAGACTTTAGACTCTGCAATACCAAGTTCAACCGCTAGATACAGTTTCTTTAAATGTGAGTCGCGACCAAACTACAAGACCCATTCAACAAATAGTTTATTTAATACAATTACTATACAATAAAATAATCATATAAATTAATTTTAACAATTAATAAATAAAATATAAATAGTTATATTATTAGACACTAGCCAAACACAGACTTAAATTTGACTGCAGTCCAGGCATGTGGGTCTGATGAAACGGTCTATAAAGTAAATGTTCCCCCTATCCTTTAGTGTGCATGTCATCATTCATTTAGTGTACATAGTTTTGTTTTTAGAATGTTGTGAGAGATGTGGTTGACCGGACCGAGTTAGGAAGAATGTTCCTCCAAGAAGGAGTTGTGAAGGAGAATGAGCGGGAAAGCGATTTACTGCCCTTATGAGAAGGCAATACAAGACGCCGCTCTTTTGCTAAACGCAGGGTTCTTGATGGGGTGTAGGAGGGTGTGAAAGTATGCCGGTTGAACTCAAATTTGTTGTTCTCCCCTTCCCCCTCACCGAACAGCCCTACAGGACTGCCATACCCAGCCACGCCCACGACGTTTGGGGCCTTGCGAGAAGCCAATGGGCAGGGTCAGCCGAGACGGCGTATCACGTCTATCCAGCCCCCCACTGGCCTGCAGGAGTGGCTCCGGACCTTTCAGGTGAGTTCATGCAAATCTGCTTCAGCTTGACGCAAGACGTGCCAGAGGGAATGAAACGGGGAACTAGCGCTGTTTGTGTAGACCTGTGTAGTCTTGCAACCCTGATACTCAGTCCTGGTTAAACACAGGATTGGAATAAGCCATTTAAAGACATAAAGCTATTATGCTGTTGTAAGTTTGCACCTATTTGAATTTTTCTCACTTCTGTAATCCTAAAACAACAGAAATCTGAGGCTCCGCCCCTTCACTGTTTGCAGATAATTACAGGCCTGATCAGTCCTTAGCCTCACCAAAGCTGATGAAATTGCAGATACATGTGTTTACAGAGGGATGTCGAAGATTTCGCCTAATGCTGAAAGTTTAGCCCGAGACATGTTCTTTCTTTTCCTAATTCATAATTAACGACAATCTAGATGTTGGTTTACTCAAGAAATCCCATAATAAGGCTACATTCTTGTACCATGTCAGGATGTCAGAGATGTAAGTTAATAGATTATCATAAAACACGAGTTACTATATATTTATTTTTGGGGTACATCTTCCATATAAATAATTCTGTCATTTTCTGGATTTCATAATCCATACTTTAGATATTTTTTTTTTGTTGCTGTTTTTCAAGATCAAACAATTTAATTGCTTTTACTTAGTTAAAGCTGTAAAACATGGTTTGCGTAAACGCACACAAAGTAGCCTATAACAGCATCAATGAGTTTTCAGTAAAGTTGTGTTTCACCTCTCCATAGTTGCTGTATATCTCTCTATAAACATCCCTGAGCAATTTCCCCCGCTCATTTGATGCGCCTGTAGAGCGGAATGACTTTGGCACAATCTTTCTGATGCAGCACTATAAGATCAGTGAAACATTTTATTCAAGCGAATCAGGCCTAACCGCTGCTTAATAAGGAGAAAGTGAACCCTGGGAAGCTTCCAACAGCCCCAAGACATGAAGTCTGTTCCAGCTGATTCGCAAGAAGCTTCATGGTTATGTTAATGCCAGAAGTCGACATTTCAGACACCTTTCTGCTGTATTGCCAATGAAAACCATTACCGAGCCTAATGTAGACTCCTAAATGAAAGCGTATCAATGTCAATACTCTGTATGAGATGTCCAGCTGTGTCAATTGATTCACCCGAGGATCCCTGTTGGACACCTGGTTTAGATGTGCTTGGTCTTAATATGCTGATGTTGTGTTACAGAGCTGGAGTGGACCGGAGAAGCTGCTTGCGCTGGATGAGTTGATTGACAGCTGTGAGCCCACACAGGTCAAACACATGATGCAGGTGATCGAACCACAGTTTCAGAGAGACTTCATCTCACTGCTGCCCAGAGAGGTAAATACAACCCTAAAATAAAAAAACTGGTAATCTTTCTGGTAATCATGTTTACAAAATATTGTTAAAACTAAGAGAACATTTCATAAATGAATTAAAAATAAAAACAGTTTGGAAAATTACAGTTTTATGACTGAAATTAACTTAAATAAAAAGAAAGTCAATTTTAGCTTTTGATGCTCACTTGTGTAGTTTAAACAATACATTAATCTTTATTTTTTAAATGCGTTGAAAAATAAGCACTAGGCAGCCGAGATTTGCATTAAACATATTTAACTAGTATCAGTTGACACGTTAACCTTGGCAGAAACGAAACAAAATGTAACTAAATTAAACAAATTTCCTCCCTTACGTCTTTCTTCTTTTCATTCACTATAGCCCAATTTTATACAATTTTCTTTCTTTAATTTGAACACACTCCAGTTTTGTGGCTCCAATTTGAGGAGAAGGTACTGGCTGTCCTCTCCTGCTTTGTGGAGATTATCTCGGCATCTATTCGAACGAAAATCTCTCTCACTTTTCATCCCTTTCATTCTCTTTTCATGTCACTGTTTTAACCTGCCCTTCTTGTTCTCCGTCACCTGTCATCTTGTCTTCCCGTCATCTCCCCTCCACCAGGTTGTTTTCCTTGCAGTGCCGTTCATTTCTGGGCGTGGTTGTGTGCCTGATAGAATTAGAGTATGTGTGTAAATACAGCTCCTTCAGGCTGTACACCCTATCCAAGTTGAGACTGCGGTATACACCCTGTTTTCAGTGACAACCATTTTGATAGATTGCAGAAAGAAACCTGGAACTGTTTGGACATGCTCTGTCTGCACTTTGGTCTTCAAAAAGTGACAGCGCGCCTGAAAATGAGAGAACAGAACAAAACAATCTGTTTCATTTCTAGTGCAGTACAATACAGTAAATGGTACAGTGTTGTTTCACAATTAAATCTCTATTGAACTTGTAAATGTGGCCCCACTTCTATTATAAAACTATTTCTTTCCAATTTTGGAACACAAATATTTGCTAGTTGACATTTTTCTGCATCATCATTGACTACCTAAAAGTAATTTACACTAAATTACTCTGAACCGTTTCCTTTTAACTATGTCTGTCCTCTTCCACACCTCATACTGTTGACCCTGGGTAATAGCTTGGACTGGTGCTTTTTGCATCTAAAACGGGCATAAAACTGCTGACCTAGGCAGAAAGAGCCTTTTTTAGATATGTATTATTTAATCATCAAGAATCAAGAAGATTCCATGGAAAAATACATGTTTACTAGACTGAGAAGGTGTCGTCTAATTGAGACTTTCTATCTCCTCACTCTTTTTGTGTCTTGTCTTCTAGTTGGCCTTACACGTGCTGTCGTTTCTGGAGCCAAAGGATCTGCTTCAGGCAGCTCAGACGTGCCGTTACTGGCGCATTCTAGCAGAAGACAACCTGCTCTGGAGGGAGAAGTGCAAGGAAGAAGGTGATTTCACAGCTCTCCACTCCCTTCACAACTCAATTTCTACTGCTTTAGTGTTGTCGTAATGGGAAAATCCAGCTAATACTTATATGTGCTGAATCATCAGTGTGGCTTACCTCTTATAGGCGCTATGGTAGAGAATTACAGTAGTATTTGGTGAAAATACCATGGCACTCCAAGATACTTCTAATATTGTAATGGTTCCATAGTACCATGGGTGTACCTAATGCCACTTTACAAGCTTTGCTAAACTGTCATCCTGTCTGTTTTCAGGTATTGATGAGCCTTTGCACATAAAGAGAAGGAAAGTTATCAAGCCGGGGTTCACACACAGTCCCTGGAAGAGTGCCTACATTAGACAACACAGAATAGACACCAACTGGAGAAGAGGGGACCTCAAATCACCCAAGGTAGATATTTTTTTCCTTTCTTGTTCTCCTTCCAACCCCACTGTATTGCATTAAACGGCCCATGTTTTATTTCTAGCGATTTATGCCTACATTCATCTTTTTTTAGTTCTTTATGACTGCCTGACGTGATAGAAGATCTTAAATGCACTTAGCAAGATATGCCTGCTAACCTGATTTTTCCACACTTGAAGTCTTGCGAATCTAGTTTAGATTTCCTTTAAGATATATATACCAGCCCGTCACCTCGGCCTCAGCCCCGAAACGAATATTGTGTGGAAATACTTGTACACCTGCCTTTATAAACCCCCCTACTGTTGCACGATAGTGACCTGTGGCACACAGGTGGGCAACTGATCGAGTTTGGCCTGCAACACTTATCAACTACTCCCCCCGCCCAACAATTCCCTGTCACTCTACTGTATATGCAATATAAATGCGACAACAGTCTCATTTGGTTATGCACGTACACAGTTTCTTCTGCATCAGAGGCTGTTGTTTATGATAAACTGGCTGCTTTGTTACCATGGTGACCATGCACCTCAGTTCCTGCTCATCTCCCTGCCGTGGTTTTGAAAGCTGCTGTGTCATTTGCCATATCAGCAGTTTTGCGTCATTCTTGCACAAGACCGGAGCTTTACATCAAAATAAAAAGAAGTCCTTGTTTTTCCATTAATTCTGTTTCTCTCTCCTGTGGTTTTTCTCTATTTGTAGGTGTTAAAAGGCCATGATGACCATGTCATCACCTGTCTGCAGTTCTGTGGAAACCGCATAGTGAGCGGCTCTGATGACAACACACTCAAGGTGTGGTCTGCGGTCACTGGCAAGGTGAGTGTCCTTTTGTTTTTGACATTATTGTCCAGCGCTGATGTAGATCATGAAGTGAATCCATGTTATTCATTTCCAATTGTTTAATGGCTTTATTGCTCTTATTGCTTTTAAATGTTTATGCGGTGTCCCTTTTATTGTAGTGTATATTTAAGGTTGTACAGTGAGGTTGTTTATTTTTTTATAAAAAGTTTATTTGCAGTGATGACCAGCTTAATGTCCCTTATTACTTAGTACAGGAATTATAAATATTATTATTTATAATAATTACATAATGATTGTTTAATGTGTAATATATTAATAATGTACCATAATAAATTATTATATTATATAAATTCAATTATATACACATTGTATTATGAAAGAAAGATATTAAAGAGTAATATGTGAGGTAGCCCAGTGTAGTCGGTTGGTTGTTTGGAACAGTCAAAACAAAAGATTTAATAGTTTTGACCAATCAGAGTCCAGTATTCATGAGAGGCATTTATAAGGGTACATGACTGTGAGTCCATCTCTTCTCTCCTTTCATGATCTCCATCTTCTCGCAAACTCTCTCACGGGAGCCTTTCATTGAACATGATCGTCCAGCTCTCAGCGGGCCTGCAGAAGCACTTACACCCATCTCAATTCACCCAGAAAACATGCACATGACCGCCTTCATCATTTATTCACATGAGAACATGACAACCGTCATGTTCAGCTGAACGCAGGGATGATCATTGAGCACTAGCTGCAAAAATCCTGCCATGTCTCGCTCTCCCTCCCCCTCTATATTCATTCCCTGCCATTCCCCTGTCCTTACACTTTGAGAATTCATTGCGCTAGCTGATGCTGTGACACAGTCCTTGTGCTGCGGGGTTTACGACAGTTGTAAAATGGCGAGTTTCAATCAACATACAGGTCCTGACCCTCCATTTTAATCCTGTTTTCTGTGTACACTCTTATAAGAGATACAAACATGTTTGAGTTTTCCTTGACTCTTCTGCACAAGTCTGATCGTAGCAGAGGAAGATCGCATATCATTCCCAAGGTTATCTGCCGTCGAGAATCGGTAATCAAATTTAGCATGCATTGATAGGACGAGAGCCAATCGCCGCAGAAACGTGATTGGTTCGGCATCAACATGCAGTCTGATGAGAGCCATCATCATAGCAGATGGCAGATGCACCATGATTAGGGTCATCGTCGCATATATGGCAGGCTGCCTTTCTGTTCCCATAATGCATTGCTTTTTTGAAGAGATGGACCAGATTGAAAATGCTTGTAAAGCTTGGATGAGCTTCTGTTACCCCGAAATATGTCCAATTTCTTTGAGATAAAGCTCTGTGTTTATTTTCTGTCTTTTGTCCAATCAAAGAATGGGCACTTTTTTGCCATGTAAACATAGTCTGTACGCATTTGAACGTGTGTGTGTGTGTGTATGTAAGGGATAATGTACAGATGGTCTTTAGTGGAAAAATAACTATGGAAGTCCCAACACGAAGGGTTGTTGTGAATGACTGGCTAACCTCATTATCCGGCATGTTACGCAACTACTTATAAATATATACAAATATAAAATAATAAAACAAAAACAAATATTAAAACAGTTATAAATGAAGAGTTAATTTATAAATTAAGAGAACTGTTTAACTGCAGCTGGGTTGTTCTGATTAAGTAATAACTCAAAAGAATACAGTTAACTAACACAAAACGCAATAAAAACATGACAACATAATACAAAATGTAACATTTTTAAAACAGAGTTTTCTGTTTTTGCAAATAAAATTTCAGTTTATTGTGCGAGAAAAAAGCGTGCAGAGCCCTCAGAGAAACTAGCATAATGCTAATAACAATAGTCAAATATGCATTTAATCAATAATTACACAAAAATACGTAAATGCATAAGAAGTATTGCAGGGTATGGTGTAATAAGTAGATTTTACACCTTTTATATATAACTGTTAAGAATGTAGTTGGATGAATAGTGTCTTGAGTCTGATGAAATGCTCCAGAAAGTCCCTCAGCACTGGCTGTGGCCAATTAAACAGGAAATGCCGTGTTCTTTGAAGCGCCTGTCAGGAGAAGCGGAACAGTGAGGAATGAGACAAAGGGATTATTTAGTGTGACTGCTTTTCTTTACTGTACTTTTTCCTCTTTTCTCTTTTACTTTTCAATTCACCCATCTGCGAGTTATAAACTCCCGGCGCACATTAATAACATTCCCTATGCAGTCTTGACATGTTTTCTTTATAAACATCTGGTAACATCAAGAATTCAATTTTCTCTGCCACAGAGCCACTTCTGATCGGTTGTCATGACCACAGCCGCAGAAGTTATGTCAACTGTGTATGCCTTCCAATTCGAATCCATGTTTACTGTCCGTTTTACTCTCGTTCTCATTTGCTGCGTCCGAAATCGCATACTGTGACAGTACGTACTGAATTTGAATAAGTTCCTACCTATTGGCCGTTAAAACCGTACGTTCTATATAGTATGAATGGGAGTAGTATGAAAACAATTCGGACATACTGCCTCCACCATGTTTTATGGTCATGTGACCTGTATGCACTTTGACCTATGATGTAATGAGTCTGGAGAAATTCATTTATTAGCACTTACATTAAAAACGGCTTAATGTTTTCCTCTATAATTTCGATTTCGGACGCAGCGATTCTTTTTCTACGTCTTTCTGTCCTTGGCTCTCTTTTCGTTATCCTCTCGATACACTTCAGTTCACAATTTAAGTGTTGTAAATCCCTGGAGCAGCTCGCAGGCACATGCTCGCCCTCTGAGACCACATCAATTGCAGGTTAAAATCGATAACATCTAGTACACAAATAGGCTCCTGTGGGTCATGGGTTTGGAATTTTTACATGACAACCCCCACACACACAAATTGTTATTTTAGCTTGACCTCCATTTTGGCTCAAGCATGAAAGCGTGTCCATTCTTTTTGCGTGGCGGTTGAGGCCTCATTGTTCAAGTATCGCTCTATTCTTTTTGTTTTGCTCTGGGTTTGTCTGAAGATAAAGGCGACCAAAGAATGTCATTGTGAGGAAATAGCTGAAATTCCAGGGCGCACAAGTGCACCGTTCTCATAAAACACCTTACACTGGACTTCTGCTTTGGTTTTTGAGTATAGGAGGGGAAAACAAAATGAAATATATTATGAATACACTGTTTTAGTTGAGGCCAAGTGCTGTTTACTCCATAACTCGATTGTGGTTTGCTATAATAAGTTATTCACAGCAACATCTGATATGAAAATGGATCTAAGATCTGAGAGTTGTTTACAGCCCGCATTCACCAAAACTAAGGCGCAATAATGCCATTACTGGCCCCCCTCCATAGTAAATGAATGGGCCTCATACTGTGTGTAATGGGGAAAGTGATTTCGAGTGAAGATTAGGCTGTAACACAGCATCCCGCTTATTTGAATGTCTGCCACGCTTGAGGATGTGTACAGCACGATAACAAGGACGCGATGAGCGATGCAATGTGGCAGAAACATAAGCAAAGAGAAGTTGTTTTGGATTAGAATCAAAATATGAATAAGGGTGTCTTTATATTCAAGTTATTTCGTTCACACCAAATACATCTATGGCTCAACAAATCACCGCCTTTCAGATTATGTGTGGCACTTGTTGTATAAATGTGTTCTTTCTTCTTCTCTATCTCGCTGAGAGCTGTCCGACTCGTCCAGTTCTCTCTGTGAATCGGAAGAGATTTGTCCTTGAACTTCAGAGACCCTCGCCCGCGCTCTGAAGCAGTGGAGATCTGCGTGCTGCCTGTCATCTCCCAGCTTCAAAATGCCCGTGGAATATGCCTGATAAAGAGACACTAGGCACTATTTTCATCACATCGCGACCGCGACTTTTTAAATCGGGCATTTTTGAGATGTGTTGACAGGATTTACACATGGCTCCTTTCACCTGTGCAGGACTGAGCGTAGTGGAAAGTTTTGGAGTCAACAGAAGGTTGAGGAAAACTCAAAAATGGCTTTAAGTCTGAATGGTGGTTACACGGGTATACTGCGTAAAGCGATGCTGTTGGTAGAATGTAACAGTGAGTTGTATAGCACCAGACAAAAAATTATAAACTCCCTCAGCGCTTCCCTCATTAATAATTCATTGCCTTTGTGCAGTTGAAGAAACGCGCTGTTTAGTTGCAGCATCTGAGGGGAACGGTTAAACATGTTTAACAGTGATGCCAAGCACATTCATTTCATCTAATAGAGACGGTTGTAATTTTATAGCGTGTCAGAAGATTTAAGACGAGCAGAGCTGATTTATGCGGTAGCATTTTCACAGATGGCCACTCTTGGCATTATTGGAAAATTGAAATGGACTGCGTTTTCTGTGCCTTTGAGCCATGTTTCGGAAGCAAGTCTAAGACTGGAGGTCACCTTTTGTTGGGACGGAAAGTGTGACAGAAGGTCACGGAGAGAAACTAAGCAGTCTCTCTCTTACTTTTGTTCGCTTACATCACTTTTCAAAATCTCTCATTCTAAAGCCAGCATTTCTTTCAAGCTCTCTTCCCTCCTCACCGCTAATATTCACTGCTTTATTCTGCTTTTCATTTCCTGCGTCTTTCTCCTCCTCCCTTTCTTTAGCCATGACTCAGACTGCACCTTTGGCTGACCACCAACTCCTTAACATGCAGACTGCAGCACTCCTGCCCAAACCTTCCGCCCACTCCTGCATCAGGGCAACAAACACACCCAGCTGGACGTTACCTTTGCTGATCTAGCTCATATTGCTTATGTTAAACATTGGGTGTTAGGGGAAATGCATACTTTAAAACTGCTCTTGGGTCAGTGCAAAAACAGCCAACCTTTGCATGTTTGCAGCACAGTGGACTTAACAAATATAAGTTTATGGAAATGTGGTTATATCATTAGTTCTTTGCTATTTTATTCTTTGTTGAGCCTAATTGGAACATATTTCCCAGAATGCTGTGTACTGATTTGGGTAACAGTGGCGTAATGGGGTGGTGACATCATTGCATAGTTTTGTTCTCATTGAGTGTTTACAGCTTTCTGTTTACCCACTCAGCCTCTCTTGAAGCATCGTCTCTTGTGATAATTGGTCGTGTTGTAGTTTTTTGATGTTATTTCAGGTCTCTAAGTTACTAGTGATCAACAATCTTATTGAATGTCTAAAGATTACAAATCGTGTAAATATAAAGACAGTCTGATTGGATTTTACCCCTCATGTATGGGGGCTTTTAGCCAAACTTGTTCTTGTCCATTTCTTGGTAATCGTGAACACACTTTTAATTTTTCTTTAAAACCATTCCAATGGCAACACTGTAATTTCCTGCGTTTACCTTTTCACCCTCATTCTACCCGTTCACTGATCTTGAGATCAACAGCTTGTTTTTGTGTCTGTCTGTGACAGATGTTCTCCAAACTGTATTTCCCTGCAAACCATTGTAGTGTGTGGTTTGATAATGAAAAGCTTCAATAACAGTGCAGATGGGAGACCTTTTTTGTCTGAAATCCGAGGGTTAGAAACAAAAACAGCTGTTTCAAACAGTCTGCTCACCATCTGAAGACTCTCGAGACTCCAAGATGTGTGCCAACATGGCCATCCAGCAATCACTTTCACAAAATTCAGGATTACCAACAGAACCAGGGTGTCGAAATGTGGCCTCCTGTTGGTTTTTGGAAGGAGTCGTAGGCACGAACGGGCACATCTCCATCCTGGCCGCCATCTGCACGGTATCTTCTTTCCCAAGATTAGATGTGGACTGTAAACCGAATGGAATTTGAAGAGGGTTACTCGAATGGATTTAAACCCCGATCCTTGGCTTCAAACGTTTCCCAGCAGCCACTCAAACGGAATGCTAAGCTCAATGCCCCGTGGGTGCCACAGACTTGATCTTTTACGGTTATTCAACTGACTGATAAACAGACACCGAAGCCATTTGGTTTTAAAGGTCCTCTCCCAGACACGGTTTGAGTAGGCTGTAATCGCCCGAGAACACGGACCGCTGTTTTTGGCATTATTTAAACCACCTCAATGCTGCGTGGGAAAGATCCATCGACCGACTAACACATTACACATTATAAAGCAGAGCACCTCATGAATATTGATGTGCTTCTTGCTGAATAATGCATGATTTAACTCCCTCCCTGTTCTTATTGATGTGTTATGGACACTACAAATGTGACTGGAGTTGCTTTTTGATCACACGATCATAGGAAATAAGCTTCGGGCACTTATTCCCCAGTTGCCTATAAAAACGTGTTCTGCTTTTAACCCATTGGTTTCGTCTCTTTATTTTCCCCAGTACAGTACTGGTTTATAATGATTGTAAATTGGATTGGTTTCCTCATTAGTTGCTCTTTTGTTCCATCTGTCCCACAAACAGCACTGGAACAAAGAAAATGCACATTAAACCGCTTGAAAGCACTAGGTGGAGGTTGGCCACCGCTTCTAAAGATTAATGATGCATTAAGGTTGATCGTGATGTAGACAGAAATAGGAGCAGCTGCGTTATGAATTAAAGGTCCCGGGACCTTCTCTTTCGCATCTCCTGGGTTTATCACCCCTGCTTTTATCGGCCACGGTTCAGAGGTCGCGCCTTCTGCTTTCCGCTCAGCCATAATACAACGAAATAGCCAAAGGCACCTTTGATTCCATATTTGCCTCTGAAATGAAATTGAATTCGGTTTAATTAGATTTAGAGGAAATGGTCCTTAGCCTCATGGATTAGTGCAGGAGATTTCTTCCATCACGGCAATCGATATCTTATATATCATCTGATATAAAGTGTTTTCTTTTACATTAATGCAGCTTCCTGCTTCCTATGGACTGTAAAGTCTTGCGTTTGTTTTTTTATGAGCACAGGTTAAAGTGATAGATCAGACTCTTCATAATTCCAGCTTTGTCGTTGTGTTATTCATTTGAAAGCTTATTGTCGGCCGCTCCTGCAGTGTTTCGGTGCAGTGTTTTTATAAGTATTATCATCCCTACTGTGTTTCTACCCATAGATCTAAATCTGTCTGGTTTTTTTCTAGTGTTTGCGGACATTGGTGGGCCACACGGGTGGCGTCTGGTCCTCTCAGATGAGAGACAACATCATTATCAGCGGCTCTACAGACCGAACGCTGAAGGTCTGGAACGCAGAGACGGGAGAATGTATCCACACGCTGTATGGTCATACCTCAACAGTGCGCTGTATGCACTTGCATGAGAAAAGGTAATGTCCACCACCTTCCCTTCTGATGGAAGCATTATGTCTAGTTCTTTATCACAACTTGTTTACTATTAATACATATTTTGGCATATTTTTTATATAAAACCAAGATTTTTAATAATTAACAGTGATGTATTAATAATAATAATAATAAATATACTCAAAATGATCATCATTCCATTCAGTAAATGTGTACAAAACATATTGTGTGCTGGTTAAATCGCACATTTCCCGTCTGGTTTCAGCTTTATGTATTAACATATTAACCATGTGGAGCAGATCCTCAGAGTACTCGCGTATAGACAGTTGAGTCTTGGGGCTTTGCCTTTTTATGCTCTATTGTGAAGCAACACAAATGCTCTTCAAACAATATTCTAGTGTTTTCAAATGCTCGAGGGCCAATTTGTGTGCATATTTTCCCTTTGTGTCGTGCATGATTGCTTATTTGTGCAGTGACCTCAGGCTTTCAGCTTCATTCAATGACAACAACAGTCGTTTTGTTGGTTTGTTTCTGTTTCACCAGCCCGTTTTAATGTTTTGTTTAATTTCCAAAAAACAAACCTGTGTCCTAGGGGTCTGGTTTTATAAACCAACTGTCTTTTTCCTCCACCTTTGATTTATGTAACACCATAAGCAAATACTGCTGAAGGTAAAAGCAATAGCAATAGAGTAAATTCTGTCCATACACAGTAAAAGAATAGTCCAAACACACTCTTTTCATCTATTTTGGGTTTGATTATCTCTTTAAGAAGTTAACTACATTGTTTGCTGTAGTTCATTTAAATGTTTTTTTCTTTCAGGGTGGTGAGTGGTTCTAGGGACGCCACATTGCGGGTTTGGGACATTGAGACGGGTCAGTGTTTGCATGTTCTCATGGGTCACGTAGCTGCTGTGCGATGCGTGCAGTATGACGGCCGCAGGGTTGTCAGCGGGGCCTATGACTTCATGGTGAAAGTATGGGACCCTGAAACCGAGACCTGCCTACACACACTCCAGGGTCACACCAATAGAGTTTACTCCCTACAGGTAAGCACACACATTTACATGCCCAGATTGCTTGAAGCTGATGCTATGATTCTTGAAGTGTCTTTAGCTAATGTGTTATGCCCTGTCAACTCTTTTAACACCCGGTTTATGAGAGTTTGTTCACCACTCATTGGAGCTTACAGCATTGTACTTGACCACATTCATCCTTATTTGTTCATTTAACATTCATTTTAAGAGCTTTCCAGTAATTAGAAAAGTCGAATCAAACATTAGAAAGGGATTTAATGGAATTAAGCTATTCCAGCATCTTATTTTATTGTAAAATTATTTAAAGCCCTTGCACACTGTATGCATCTTTTATCAAATTGTTTTTGGCTTTTATTTGAAGCAGAGAATAAGCCAAATAACTGCAGTGGGTGCTTAGCCACAATTAATTATTCTTGACATCATTTATTCTTGATTTATTATTGAACAATGGTGTTCTTAACTTGCTCTTTCTATAGTTCGACGGCATCCACGTGGTGAGCGGTTCGTTGGACACGTCGATTCGGGTGTGGGACGTAGAGACGGGAAACTGTATTCACACGCTCACAGGTCATCAGTCTCTCACCAGCGGCATGGAGCTTAAAGATAATATCCTGGTCTCGGGAAACGCAGACTCCACAGTCAAGATCTGGGACATCAAAACCGGCCAGTGCCTACAGACACTGCAAGGTGAGGAGAGGAAAATGCCATGGTTAAAGAAAGTTCATTTTTGTGTGTACTAGAAAACATGAAAAGCAAGCAAGCATCTGCAAGCTCTCCGTAAGCTTTCCAACCACTTTATGAAAAGCTGCATAAAGATTCTTTACAAAAATGTACTTTTGTGTTCATAGAGGAGCAAGAAGCACATAACAGTATCAATTCACAATAAAATATCTATTTTACTATTGCCACAAACAGCATTTATAGGCATCAATCATACAATCCCATTTCTCCCCACCATATTCATCTGCGTTTGCACAAACACATTTTTCATGAATCCCAGTCTCCCTTCACATTGGAGAGTCTTTTTTTCTTAAAAAAATGAGCGATGGAAGACATGATGAAAGAAATGGGGAGGGGGGAGGTCTTGTTGGAGGAGCCCAGAGGGCAAGATCAGGGGATGAACCCTTTTAAAAAGGTCATTGAGCATTTCCTGTTTTCATTTATGACTGTTGTTTGACATAATACGGAAAAACACACATTTGACCCCAGACGAAATGATCAACTGAGAGACGTAGCTTTGAAGTGTGTGTGCTCATAGACACAGAGTTACTCATTAAAGAAAAAGGGCCATTGTGCGTGTGTAGTGTTTCGCACTTCAATAGAGAAGGGCCATCTCATTTACATTCAGACAGTTGACTTTAGAGCGCCGCTAATGGGTATTCATGAATGAATAGATGCCTTTTGAAATGGATATTTTTATTTTTGATTCACTCACGAACATCACAGCGGCCCTTTATTTGATGTATTTAAAAACACCATTTGCTTTCCAGTTGTATTTGACACCACAGATAGCTTGTGATGATGCTATAATACATTAATACATATACAAGTGTTATCTGACCACACCCCTTCGACTTCCTCCGCAGTGAGCTAGTGTAGTGCATGTCTTTTCCTCTGTACCTCTCTGTTTCTCATTGCACGTCGACAGCAGCCAAAGCGCTTTTATATTGTTAAGACTCTGATATTTCTTGTTTAGGCCTTTCAGAAAGGCTGGCTCAATTCAATACCTCAAGGGCACAGAATCAAAGCCATTAATGCCACAGTATTTCCCGTAACCATAGTTACACCTTCGCTCCTCACTCTCGCCGCAACGGCGAGTTGCTGCAATTCGATTTTCTGCCGAGGACTATCGGTGCTTGCAGAGCGTCTGATGAGCCGTTCCATCTGGCGTGTCAGCTCACAACTTTCTCTTTTATTCTCTCTCAGGTCCCCACAAACACCAGAGCGCAGTAACGTGCCTGCAGTTCAACAAGAATTTTGTCATCACCAGCTCCGACGACGGTACGGTGAAGCTATGGGACCTGCGAACGGGCGAGTTCATCCGTAACCTGGTGACGCTGGAGAGCGGGGGCAGCGGAGGGGTGGTCTGGAGGATCCGCGCCTCCAACACCAAACTGGTCTGCGCGGTGGGCAGCCGTAACGGCACGGAGGAAACCAAACTCCTGGTGCTGGACTTCGACGTGGACATGAAGTGAGCCGAGCGACGGGGTCGAACTTAGGGACTCGTTTGGAAATTGGGAGGGGAAGCAGAAACCCGCCCTGGGCCTCTGCCCGGGCCGGGACCGATCGCTCAATTCATGGCATCTCCACCTCCCCGATAAGTTGCCGCCAACATTTTCTCCCTGTCGTGCCACGGCTCGCTCCCGCCAGAGTTCTGTTCACCTTCCGGATGGGTTGGGGGACGGACGCTTACGCACTGCAGCATTCTGGGAAAGGGGAGGAAACCGATGACTTGGGAAGACAGGAGCGAGCTACTTCCCAGATTCTCCCATTTTAGCTCAAGGCAACATTGCACAGAGACTTGTTCACTCAAGCCTGACTGAAATTCACATCCATATGTACAAATGTTTTTTTTTTTTTATCAAAACAAGTCGACACTGTATACATGAGACCCTATTGCATCAATAAGGACAATGGAGTGAGAAATAGTGTATACAAGTACAACAAAAAATTTAGCAGAGTAAGAATTTGAAGAGCTTTGTACTGCAGGAGTGTTTGGAGAGAGAGAGAGAAAGTCAAAGGAAGCCAATTTTGTCATCAACCTCAGCATACGCCAAATATCCCTTTCTTCCTCATGCGTTGGTTTTCTTTTGTCTTTTTTTTAATATTATTTTGGGGGATTTTGTTTTGCTTCGTTCCCCACGTCTCTTGGTTTTCACGTCAACAGCTGTGAATTACAGTGTGCTTTGCAAGTTCTGCATTTTGTTCCGACTGTTGCAAACAACAGGTCTCAGTATTAAGCTAAACCCACTGCTGTTTCACGTGTTCGGGTTTTATTTTTTAAGCGTTGTCGTTTAGTACTCCGTAAGCAGTGCCTCTCTGGATCCCGGCTCGACCTGCTTTCCTTACGTTTTTCAACCAGTCTGGTTTCGTTAGTTCCTCAGTGCTGGTGCTTTGTGGGAAATGGGAATTGTTTTCCCGTAAACTCCTGGGAATATGTCCCCCCCACACCTTTTCCCAGTACTGTCCATCCCAGTGGCCAAACTGGATTTATGCTGCTAGACACGTGGAAAAATATGGTGGAACTTTAACTGGCTGTGACGTTTTAGTCCCAGACTAAATTCTAAAACTTGTAGAACTTGTAAAAATGACACAAACCTACCAACAAAAGCAAGATATCGATATAACAGCTTCTTTTTTTTGCCACTGAAACTTGAGCCAAATGTGCCTCTACGAGGCGTAGAGGAGAGAGATTGTCTTGACAAAGAGACGGGTTTGCCTGCTGGACGAGGAGAAACTATTTTGCGCGATCGTGGCCGTGTGTGCGTGCGTGTGTGCCGGTGTGTGTTTGAGCAAATTGTTCGCACATTCCTTTGGGACAAGAGCTCCGTCGGTCTGTTCTGTGTGGAAATGTATGCTTGGACAAACACGAGAATACCGTTCTTGTTTTTAATTGGTTGAAAAATGAGATTGTTGAAACCGCTGTAAAGTTACCGATGTAAAGATTATTGTCAAGTTCATGCAGGTATTAGTGTACAGAAACGGGCATCCGATTTAGTTTTAAGCGCTAGAGCTAACCTGGTCTCCACTGGTGACGCTCTGATGGTTTTTTGGAATGGTAAAACAGCTTCATAGATATACAGGACGTAACCGCATCCGTAGCCAAACAATTCGTCTCATCCTCAAAGTCACACAACTCAAGCTGAACTGTGAAAGTGGTTTAACACTGTATATTAAAAGAAAAAAACAATCTTGTTCTTTCTCCTGTTTTTTCCTGTTTAATTTATAATCTGGTTTGAGAAATCAGATGTTGGAGCTGTTTTATTTTTTCAGTTATTGTAAACTGCCTGGCATAACAGACAGAAAAAAAACCTTAAAGGGATTGTGTATTTGTTTGATTCATTTAGAATGTTTATTTTCTTATAACTTAAGTGCAATAAAATGTGGGTTTTTCTTTTTCATTTCAAGAATTTTGGTTGTCTGTGTTCCTCACTGTGTGAAAGTGTCATGTTGTCCAATAAAGCTTCTACAGTTTATTCTGCTTAAAAAGCGTTTCCTAGCGATGGGGCTTTTTGGTTAGTGTGATGATTCATTTATCACGGCAGAAGAGCTGCTCATCTCGGGTGCTGGATGGAATGAGCGCCGCTGGATTTCTCTTCATGTAGCCCCAGATACTTCAACTACACCGCGCTACACATCGAATTGACTGAATTGGGGATGATACGTCATTCAAAATGAGGGAGATCAAAATGGTTTCTAAACCACTATGTGATTGTTCCTCCAATTCTTTATAGTCTCTCACAAATACAAAAAAATAGTGAAAGTCCTTCACAATGAACAAAAGTTTATCTAGTGTGGAATGCGTTTCGCTGTATCTATTGCAGAGTCATCCTGTTGGATGCTTCAGGATGTTCGTAGCCTGTTGCCTAGCAATGAATCTGCTCTGCTGCTTAGTTACCACACACATTGCTTTACTATAACTCAAATATGAGGGCAAAAAGCCAAACCTTTATATTCATAACTTCTCTATATAATAGTTTGGTTATTTTAGGCAGGAAAATATCTGAACACGGTCATTCATGAGAAGCACTTGATATTTCTCTATTCTGTTTGTTTACCTGACAAAAACATATTACCTTATGTCACATCACCGAGTAGAAACCATGAAGTGTAGCACACTTCAGTGGAACTCTTATTTTATCTGTTTGTCTTGAGCGAGCGTCACTCTCCCTTATAGAGGCTGAATAAATAAACTGTAGCTAAATACACTAGTTAAAGACTGTCATGTTATTTTGATGTATTTGATGTCAAAGAAAACCGCGAATATACTGAAGCTGGATAAAGTGCTCACTCTGCGACACTGGATTTTAAAGAAAATAAATTATTATTATATAGTGCTGCAATATATATTCATAATGTTGTTTTTATGATGCCCCTACATAGACCACCAAATGCCTTAAACACATTTCGGATTATCTGTCGGTTCTGGTAATGTGCTTCTGTTATTCACTTCCGCTGAGGCAAAAGAAAGTCTTAAAGTATGTTATAAATCAGTCCCAACCCTCTGAGACCAAAAAACCACTCCGTTAGGAAATCTTACTTGAAGATTGATTCACTTGACAGTCAGTGACTAATCACTATGGACTTTTTAATGGGATTGATGTCAGTTAGTTACATACTCTTACACTTTCCTCCCACCTAAAACGTGACATCCCTCAACTCTATTTGGAAGATGACTAGACATTTCAATGTCATTTTTCCATTTAGTGGATGTGAATTAAAAACATTTTTAGGTTTAGATTGGCTTCTCAATGAGCAGTTATCTAAAACCTTTAACCCCTTATCAAGCCATTGATTTTGTAAAAATAGATTTTTGTTACATTTTTACAGTTTGTGGGCTTGAGTTAATGTGTCCTTCAATGTAATTGAGTTTAATTCAGATGGTCACAGAGCGCTGGCTCCAACGTTTCCCCAGAGATGCACGCTTCTGACGTCGCTCGTGCAGATGGGAAAGAAATTCTGCACAGAAGGCAGGCTCAAAGTGGGAAACTCTAGATATCTTGAATACAAGTTCAATAAATTAGTCCATCCATATGCTGGGTACATTTTTAGAACAGACGTGAAACTGAGAAATCGTGCCTACATATACACTAAAAAGAATTACGGTTATTTTACTTGGACAATTTACACTGAAGTCTACTGAAATATGCGGTTTAAGTAAATCTGGGTTAACTCTAATATTTCCATTAGAATTCACCAAAAATGTTAAGTATATATTAAAATATTAGTTAATTAAATATTTTTTCATTTAATAAACTTAAATAGTATATGTACATTTTAGAGAAATTAACTGGGATTTTAATCAGTTTTTTAAATATGTCCCACTGAAAAAACCTGTTAAATGATTTTAAAAGATGTTATTACGTTACGTGTTTCTTTTTGTGATATTTACTAAGCCACATTCATAATTTTTTAGAGTGTCACGTCACTGATTCAAGTCTTGTTTATGCTTGATGCGTTCATTGATGATATAATTTGCCATAAAATGATAACAAATAATTACTAGCTTCTAAATTTAGAAAATAGCTTCTAAATAATGTAATAGTAATAAAAAAGTTATCAACTACATGATATTTAAATCTTGCAGTTTCTGCTCAGGTGGCTGAAAGCTCTGCCGAGTAGAATTGAGTTTTAATCAGAATAATGAAAATGAGTGGGAACATTACCTGTCTATTAGCAGAACACAATGTGACGGGACGGGGAAGCGAGAGAGAGAGAGTATCATCGTTGCGATAAGAAAGAGAGGCTCATTTGGAAGAGATGGAGGAATTCATAAGAATTGAAAGGGGGGATAAAGGATTAGGAATTTTTTTTCTTCACCCTGGTCTCTTCGTTCTTATAATCCTGCCCTGTAGCTTCAGAGGTGCTCCATGAGAGAATCTTGTCTGTACAGTCAGATATGCCAATACCATAAAAGATAACGCATCTACATTCATATTCACTGCTGTGATAATCCAAGGAATGAGGGGAAAATGTAATACCAGGAATCTTGCTCAATAAAGTCAATAACACTGAAATACTGTTGCATAATAAGAAACAAATAATTGATGCTCATAGATGTAATTGTGGGTCTGGATGGTAATTTAAAGGCCCCCTTCTTGGCTGTTTTTGAGGCTTTGATTATGTTTTTTGGGTGTTTAACAATAGGCCCTTTTCACATGACGCCACGCATCTTCCGTTCTGCCACGTAGCAGTGTATCGTTACTTCCGCTAGCACCTCAGAATGGAGTTTACCTAGTCCCTTGCACAGCTGCCACAAATACAGCTAGATGATGTACAACATCTTGCAGACAAATTTTTGCTTATGACAAGATCAAAGCTAGATGAAGGATACAAATACTTTGTTGATCAGGACCTGTTTGATTATGAAGGTAAGTGTTTTGTTTTCTTTTTGTGTTGGCGAAGGTGCTAGGATAAGTACTTGAATAAGTGTTCTGTCAGTTTTTCTGTCACTGTTGTTAAATTCCAGCGCGACGGAAAAACAGGAGTTCTTCTTCGTATTTGTTTCAAGACGGATGTCATGATACACTGCTTTGCGAGAAGGCGGAAGTTAAGTGACGTCATTTTGAAAAGGGCCTATGGATGTTCATGTTTTTAATTTAAAAAAGCGCTTTATATTTCACATATTTCAAGTCTATTGTTCACCGCTGTCCCTCTTCTCACAAAACGACTGGATTTCTTCCGGTCTGTATAAAGTTCCTCCTTCCGAAACGCTCTGATTGGTAGAGCTGACCAGGTCTGTCGTGATTGGTTCCCCCCGTAAAGAGTGTGTGTGAAGATGTCCCACCCATACCATATCAGCGAGCTTCCGCTTCTCAGGCTGTTGTGATTGGTCGGTGCCCCTCTCAGTGCATGTGTGTTCATAAGCTTTGGCTTTTAGCAATAAACGGTAACAATTGCGTCAACTTCACTTCATCAGTTAAATACATGCTGATCCATCGAAGTGTATATAGTGTATATAGAAGGTCTGCTAGTGCATGTGCAAACGTCAATCTTTGTTTGAGATCGCACATTTTTTTCCTACGATGGCGAGGGAAATGACACCGGACCGAATGGATTCAGACCGGTTATGTAAATTAACACTAATAACAGAAGCGTAAGTTTTGCCTTTTTATATTGGACCCGAGTTGGATAATAAAACAAGCAGATTGACCAGGAGACATTTGCAAGCAGGACTTCAAAGGATGTTTCATAGAAGTGTTTTAGAGGTAGGCTATGCGCGCGCACGCACACACACACACACACGCACACACACACAGTCAGATAATACATATCCATATGCAAAATATTACTCCATTACAAGTAAAACCATAGAAATATTTGCTTGTAAAGTAACTTAAATATCAAAAGTAATTTTCAATTCATCGCATTGGAATTATAAGGTTCTATATATATTGAGCTTCAAAGTTTTTGCATTCCATTGGACTCCATTTGATATGTTTTCAAAGTTAATGTTTTCAAAAAAGGTCTAAAAATGTACACAATATAAAGAAAAGACAAAAGACTTCCCATGTGGGGGCTAAACATAAGGACAGGGTCAAAACTAACACCCACACTATAGACAGAACTGGGGAAATCAAGATATCCACAAGGTAAGGAAAATCCAATGAAAATGGTAAAAAGCACTATAAATAAACTTGAGGCGAGTTGTAAGCCATTATAAAATACCATAAAGTACCTGATTTGTAACTGTAATTGCTTTACATATGGTATCACTCTGCCACTGTTGTTGCATCTGTGTTTCTTGGCCTTGCTACGCATATGTAATAACAATTTTATAAAGCCGCACGAAGCAGTGGGTTACAGTGATATAACAGCTTTAGGGGGTTTTAGCCAAAAGGGATTTTACCAACATTCTTCCAAATATTTTCTATTGTGTTCTGCAAAAGAAAAAGTAATACAGTAATAGTAATAGAGTACATGTCCTTTTAAAGTCACAAGTTTCCAGAAAGCATTTATACTAGTTAAGTTACACAAGTTAAGAATATATACTCAAAAAAGTATACTTACTAGTCAAGTAGATTTACTTCATCACAACCACCTCTGATTACTGTACATCTTATTGCAGTCCTATTAGTCTATGACAATTCTCCTTTGCCTTCTAAAGTTTAAAAAGGTGAATACAGATGTTGGATTCCAAACTTTAAATCTCTGCCTCATTGGTTTGCTTGACCTTAGTACTAGTCACAGTTACTTAGAAAATTAGAATATAATTTATCTCTCCATCTCCCACCTGAAATGGATAGTTCTCTCAAAACTATTCCTTTCAGGTGGACCCTGCGAAGAAAATATACAAAAATAATTTTATAGACGAAAGTTGGTGCTGCTGTTTATTTCCATATAATGAAAGTGAACTCGAGAACTGAGCTTTTCAGTCACTAACATCTTTTGTGTTTTATGGAGGACAGACAGTGATGCAAGTTCAGCACAACAGGAGGGTTTTTAAATGAAGAACACTAGTTTAGAATGATGAATTTGGTTTGTTGACACTAGTTTATACACATACACCTTCAATCTACTGGTTCGTTCAATGTCTTTGTTAGAAGTGAAATAGTTTCGTATTATGGCTTCATTATCCTCAGGTCAGATCTGTTAAAATGTTACTTTCAGTTTTATTTTATGCCTTTTGCTCTTAGTAGAGTGAAGTGTAGGGGTGAGAAAGGGGGCACAGACATGACCCAGGTCAGACTAAAACCAGATCTCTCTGTGCCAACAGCTCTTGCAGTCCATAGCACGTGCACATTCCCACTGAGCTACCCCTCTGACAATATGATCCATTTGTTCGAGTTAAAGTACTATTTACAGCATTTAGATATTTCAGAGGCTGATTTGAACTTTTGCCTTTTGAGAAGACCTGAGTCACCCAGGACGTGATTTGCACGAATAAGTAAATTACATTTTGAACACCTTTTAGATCTGCAGGGATGTAACATTTGGACACATTGGCATTGTGCATCACCATGACTCGTTTTAGAATAATCCTGTTAGCTCACTGCCAGCTGGGCCACTGTTGGTAATTGCTCTGCCAGTTTGGTGCCCAGGGAAGCACTGATGCTTACTAAATCGTGCCTGTTTTCCCCATGTGCCTTACAGTAAGCCAACAGTTCCCGTCCATTTGTGACCGAAAGAACTCAATGATGTGAGTCAAACAGTCGTTCTTTTGTTTCACAGACTCAGTTCTCGCTGCGCAGCTTGATTTGTGGCCCTTTAACAACTGCTCTGGTTTGAAACAATGCATGACATTCAAGTCACGCTCTAATGTTTAGCAATTGTTTTAAATGACTATAAAGCAGAAATGTTTAAAATGATAATCTTGTTATTGGCTAAGTTAATTCAAGTTTATATTTAGAAAATTTTCTGTAAAACAGAGAAGCGAGCATCTGTTCATACAGATCAGCATCAAACCATAACAGCATGTTGTGAACCACAAAAGGTCAACACTACATTAAACTTTATATAAACGTTTATTTCTGATTCGAGATTCTGCGCATATCTCATGCTGACAAACAGAGGCTGTTATGAGAGAAGAAGAGACTGCGTTTACAAGCAATTATCCCAAATAGACGCAGGCCAGACTCACCAAGTAATTACACCCTCCATCTAGCAGATCTCCAGCATGTTGCTTACCATGACAGCTCTGTTATTACACTGGCATGGTCACCGTTCACCCGAGCGGGAGGCTAACACTCTCTATCCACCTCCATCTTTTTACAGAGCATGAAAATGATTACAGGCAGCCATGCACTTCCAGTTATTGTGCCCATATAAAATGCAATGACATTCTCTATTTGTTCTCCTGTAAACCTTTCTGGAGATATTGTGCTCGAGACCATGGGTGTGCATATGATTTTTTCAGCAGTGAGTGTGTGGAATGCATCTTATTCCTGTCAATTACTCTCCAGCGCTTTTCAGTATCAGATTGTTTATAAAAACATTTAAAGATACTGTAGCAAGAATAGCCTATTTCAATTTTTCCCAAACTGGGAGGCGGGACCCCTATAGGGGGCGCGATAAGGCTTAGGCATTGTCAGCTGTGACTCCCAACATCATACATTTTCAATAATACTTAGTAATCTTAAGAGCTTGCTTTAAAGGTCTGATGAACTGTGCTTATTTATTGTTTTATATTGTTATATGAGGTCTACTTATGACGTTTGCGTGGTTTTAAATCCAAAAACATCAAAATCAATAAGTAATAAGCTTTTTTCTACCCAGGTTTTGAGGCCAGCTTTGCAAACGCTCGGTTTTAATGGGCGTGCCGTATTGAAGACACTTGGAAGTAGACGCCCACTGCTTTGATTGGTTAGCAGTTTGCGTAGTTGGAGCCCTCTGTGAGTTTGGTTAGAGACGTAATGTTAGGTTACACATTAGCACCATTCACAGTTTGCGCACGGCATTAGTATTATCTGGAGACCTCCTGTGATTTATAAATGACCTCCCCACATCAGTATTTCATGTGACCCATTCGCACGGGATGATTTTACTCAAATTTACGGAC